>JAWWTY010000032.1:1771799-1831475 GCA_035222235.1 Margarornis squamiger | reverse complement strand
CCAATTCAAGCCATTCTGTGATTCTCTGATAAAAGAATTGGGGAGGGTGAGAAATGGTAAGAAGTGGCCAAGCCTCTTCACTGGATCCCTTTTGCTTCCCAAAAAAACCCAGGGGCAAAGAGACTTCATTGTCACCATGGGAAAGCTGAGAGAAATAAGCCTTTGCTTAATCCAGCTTCACTTGTGGTTGAGTCCTTTCTTTTTCTAAAATGGTGAAGTATAAAAAGTGTAAACCTCAATGTTTCGGACTCATTCGAAAGAATTCAAACCAAGCAAGTTTGGGTAGAAAAACTGTCACTTACGTGTGTTGTGTGTGAACCTTGCAGCCAGAGGAAGTAAGCTTTGTAGTCTAAAATAGAACAGGAGCACATTTTAGCAAATTTTAAAGCCCATTTTAGCACACTTTAGAGGAGGAGACCACTGAGTAAGTCCCCTACTGTGTATTCAGTAAGTTACTGAGTACTTAGGAGTGTTCACACAGCTCATACAACTAATTAATTAATTAGGATTTTTAAGTTCCTGTTTAAATAGAGAACGTGTTCATGAGAAATATTCATGTGTTAAAGAGTTGAAAGCTCCGCTTGCTACGCCTGAAGCTCATGTGTGTTAAATACAGCAGTCGTGGCAGCTTTTCCTCATAGATGCTGATCCTGAAATGGAGGGCTCTCTTTTGATATAAGCCTCTTTGTTGCCACTTTAAAAATCTGATGTCTTGTTCAGGTTTTTGAGGTTTAAAAGCACTGTGACTTGTGCCATGTTGTGTTCCATCAAGTGCAGAAGGAAACTTAGCTGAACACACTAGCCAGAAGCAGCTACTTTTTGAAAGACAGCCTGGCATCATGACCACAAAGAAATGTGGAACTGCCTTACACCAGACAGCTCTTCCTTTTAGCATGGGAACTGTGGGGTTTGAATTTCTCAAGAAGTAGGTATTTATGTTTGAGCTTTATGATTTGTTCCTAATTTGCTGCCCTCAGCCCTGGTGTTCTTCTCATCTTCTTCATCTGTGTGTAATGCGTATTGACTTCCTATCAAATGGTGTGCTATGGAGAAAATTGTTACAAATAGCATCTCTATGAGATAGGTCAGACTAGGAAATAAGTTTAAAAAGCTTGGAGCTGGTGCTGTTTGTCAGAGCTACCTGTCCTTAATGACAGCTCCAGCTTCCTGCACGCCCTGAGCCGTGTGAACGCTGAGCTTGGCACTCTGGAAGTGGTTACACCACAGGAGCACAGATGAAACTTCCTGTTCTGTGGTTTAGAAACTTTGCATTTTGTGCACATCACGACTTTTACTACTGGAGAAGTTGCCAAATCCAGGGTTACACCATCTTGCACAAAGTTTTCAGCTGTGTGGCTGATGACACAGCTGATGGGACTGACACTAGGGTTGCATCACACTCTGAGTCTCTCTTAGTCTTTGCCTAATTTTCCAACCTGGTTTCCCATAGAAAAGAGCAGGGCTTTTTAATCAGACCCCAGCTGCTTTGAGAAAGGAGTTTTTTAAAACAAAAATCAAACCATCCCTACTTGAAATCCCCAAAGTTTGGTGTTGTAACACCAGAAGTTATTGCATGCTCAGGTGGCTCTGTGCGGATTTTGCAGCTTGGCATTATTTTCAGTTCATCGGTGAGAAGGAGGGTCTGGTGTGCTCTGTACCAGCTTCCTGGCTCCCAGACCAGTGATGTGCCTTTAGCATTCCAGTACAAGTAGGAAAAGTGCTGGCTTTGTTTCAGAGGACAGGAACCAGAATTCCTTGGTCAAAAGTGTAGGGAAAGAGGGATAGCAGCACAAACAGCCTTGAGGTGGCAGCAGTAACTGCTCTAGTTCATCTGCTTCTCACTCAGTGCCCAGAGAGCAGAGGCTGCTAAGGAGCAGCTCAGGCAACAACAGGCTCTTGGTTCCTCCTGTTCATGGACATCTGTTGTTAGTCTTTGCAAGCTGCTCCCACCTGTCCTGTTTTGAACTCTGGGGCTGCTTCTGTTGCTAAGAGTCCTCTCTTTCCCTTTCAGAGGCAGAGGGATATCTGATATTACCAAGGCTCTTTCCTTGTGATCTGAAATGACCTGATACCCTTAATCCCAGGAGCTGCCTGGTGTTACTGTCCTCTGTTTTACCTGTTTCCTTTGGTGGGGGGGTTTATCCAACTCTGTCTTCTCCATGGTTGTAGGTACGAAGATGCCTTGGTTCTCTTGCTGACAGAGGTGTTGAATCGAATCCAGTTCAGGTATAACCAGGCACAGCTGGAGGAGCTGGATGACGAGACACTGGATGATGATGTAAGGAGCAGAGTTGAACAAGGACAGCTGCAGGTCCACATATTACCTCTTTCACTGCTAACACCAGGAATGTCTTTCCCAGAGCTTGTACTTTGGAGTACAAAGCCACACAGCTGCTTCTTCATTCTACTGTGTGTGGGTTTGAGGTGTAAAACAGCTTGAAATGCTTTTGACAAAATTATCCTTAAAGTCACACTGAGAAGATACAACCTTTGGTTTTAACTTGGTTCTGATGGGGGGGAAAATATAAATCCTTATGTTCTGATTGTCAGAAAGATTAGGTGCCTCTCTCTGGTTGTTTTGGAAATTAAATGCTGAAATATCTCTTGAGACAAAAGCTTGAAGCTGTAGATATTGTTGGTGCTTTTGTTTAAGCTTATTTCTCCTAAGCTGGTATTGGTAAAGATCATCTTAATGCTGATAAATGAAAAAGTAGAGTAGGTGGCTAAATGGATGAGGCCAGAGCCCTGGAAGAGCAGGTTGTGCTGCAGAACATATGTTTGTCATCTGAGAAGTGGCTGTGCTTTGGGAATGAGAGCTTGTGCCTTACTGCTCCAGGAAATCATGTGCCCAAAGCACAGCTTGGCAAATTATTCATCAAATGTCTTGAATCATATCTTCAGTATCTGAGTGTCCCCAAAAGCTCTAGAAAGGAGCTCCTTAGTCCCAGGCATCCATGAAGACCTCCCAGTATACCCAGGGCTTTCTGTTTCTCTCTGGAAGTGCTGTCCTTACCTTGGTGTCTCTTCCCACAGCAGCAGACAGAGTGGCAGCGGTACTTGCGCCAGAGCTTGGAAGTGGTGGCCAAAGTCATGGAGCTCTTGCCAACTCATGCATTTTCCACACTCGTAAGTACTTATCCAAGTAGTTATCCAGGCCAAAAGTGCCATGTGAAATGAGCACCAACTGTTGGAGCTTGTTGCAAGCTGTTCAATAGATGCCTCAGTGCCAAGAAAAGTAGGGAAATTTGGGTTTGGATGCAAAGCTTGGCAAGGCAAGATTTGAAATTGAAGGGAAAAAAATGTTCAGTTGGATTTCTTGGTGTGTTTTGAAGAGAGTACTTCAGTGTCCAACTTGCTGGACACTGAGCTCTTTAGAAAGTCCCATCTCTCAAAGTGCAAACATTTGGCAGCAGCCCCTTCCTGCTGTTTATCTTGGCTTTTGTCTTGGAGGTAGCCTGTGAATTGAGCAGATGAGTGTCATTATCAGGGTTTGAAGGAGAGTGGAATCTTTCTTTACGTGAAAGACTAGATATAAATGCTGGAGAGAGGCCTGGAACAACTGGGAATTAGATCTGGTAAATATGAATAAGCACTTCTCTCCAGCCAGTGCTGCTGTTGCCAGATTTGATGGTGTAAAAGTTGTCTGGGTTTGTAGCATCACAACAGTTTTTGAGGAGGAGATCTTGAGACTGTAAATGTAGCCCAAAATTCACAGTAGTCACTGTGTTTTTGCTGGGTGAGAAGAATGGGAGGAGAAACAGCAGTGGCATCTCAGAGCAAGTGTATTAGTTCTGCTGGGGATACCACACACCTTAACCTCTGAACTGTGTTCCTAAGAAGCAGAGGAACCTATGCTGCTGCAGAGGCAGAAGCAGCCTGACCTGCAGTGCCTTTTTAATTGGTATTTTATTTAAGAAACTAAGCACTAGAAGCTCTGAAGTAGTGAACAAAAGTAGAAGCTGCTGTGCGGGGTGGTGCCACAGTGTGAGTCAGTGGGAGGCACAAATGGAGCAGGTGTTTAGGGAACATATGGGTCAGATGGAGGAGAGCATGTGGCTTCCTTGGAGTAACACATTCACCTGAGGAAAACACTGGATTTTCAAATAGTTCCCCTTGGACAGTTATACAAAGACACTCCACTGTTAACTAGGCATGACATGTTGGAAACTGGGTAGGGAGAGCTTTCCTGAGTCCTGCATTGTTCATTCATGTGATGTGGAAGCTTCTCAAGCAGGTCCCAGTGCTTTCACAGTGTCCACAGGGCTGTGGGATGCAGTCTATAGTAGCAAATAATTTAAACACTGGACAGCAGCTGCCATTACTCTGTCCCATGCTGGACAGGGGAAAGCTGCGGCTCCTTCTGCTAATGGAGTGAACTTTCATAAAACCAGCAACCTCGAATGTGGTGACTTTTGGCTATAGAAATTAAGTAGAGCCAGTCTGAAGGGTGGAAGAATATTTTTCAGCTGAAGTAGCACCAACACTTGGTGTGCTTGCTGTCACTCCTTGGTACTGGAGTTGGGCTGACACTGTTCCCACACCAGGATGCACAAGGACTGTGGTGTTTGCTCCCTTGGGTTTTCTCCATGGGCTTCAGCTGATGCAGCTTGTTGGAAGAGTGCTGCACTGTTTTCCTTCTCTACTCTGTTAGAAGCACTGAATTCAACTTTCTGGTTTCATAATATTTTGGGAGCTTCATTCTGAGAAGCTGATATTTCCAGGTGAGGTGGATGCAGCAGAGACTTCTTGTACTACAAACTCTGCTCTCCTTGGGCTGGATTGTACATCCAGATGTATATTCCTAGTGGTGACATGCTGTGCCCTCACTCTGACTTGTCAGACCATTCTCTTGATAGGCTGATTGCTGGTATTTGTGGGAAGAGGAGAGCTGCTACAGAGAAGTGCCTTCAGAGTGGTGATCTTTGTTGTCCTGACAGCTGCCTAGACCTGGGAAGCTGTGGGATACAGGATCAGCCCAGAGCCCAGCAACCTGCTCTTTCTCCTAATGTCTCTATGAAGGCCCTACGGAGAAATCAGAAAAGTCCGCTCTGACAGAGTAATCAGTAGTTGAGTATGAACTGTCTGCCAGGCCCCAAAATCATGCTCATTTCTTATCTCTTCTAGTTTCCAGTTCTGCAGGATAACTTGGAAGTGTATCTGGGACTCCAGCAGTTCGTGGTCACTTCAGGGACAGGTAATAACCACTGTGCAATAATGTGATCCTCACACTCTCACAAATGATTACAAAAACACTCAAGACCTGCTTTGGTGTTGCTTCTTCCATATTTCATTGAGGATCAGAACATGTGTGTGGTGTGTAGTGGCTCGCTAGTTAAACTCCAACAGCAGACAAAAAGCTAATACTATCACTTTTTTTTATTCCTTTGGTTGTTTCCTTGTTCTAGTACCTGAAATGAAGATACCAGGTGTGTTAAGAGCAGGCATGCAGTATCAAATACTACAGCTCCTTCCTGAGAAATAAGGAAAGCAATAGTAGTGAGATATGTGCGAGGGAAGGTTGTAGCTTAAGGTAATACTGAAATTTTCTGATGTATCCAGTAAAGGAATCTGTCACATCTTCAATGCTGCTGCACGTGGCAGAATGGCAGTTGTTTCATAGACAGTTCTGGGAAAAGTACTCCCACTTTTAGGATCATTTCAGCCCTAGGATGTGTAGGTTTTTAGTGCTGTGGCACCAACCTGTATCAGAAGCTGTGGTGTGGGCTGGATGTTCAGCAGCTGGATCAGGAGCACCAGCTCAGATGCAGCTGTGGATTCAGCCCTGGGTAGTAGCACAGAATCCCAGGATGGATCAGGCTGTAAGGGGCCACAGTGGATCACCTGGTCCCACCTCCCTGCTCAAGCAGGGTCATCCCAGAGCACATGGCACAGGAATGTGTCCAAACAGTTCTTGGTGTTGATGGCACAAAGTTGACAGATTGTTGCTGAAAGCCTAGTCTGAGGTTAAATACAGTGAGTGGAAAGAAAATCTGATTTTCTTTGAAAGCTGGTGTTGCAGAACATACTTGGTTTTTTAGTAAAAGCTCTGGAATGTTTGAGCCCAGGTACCCACCCCTGAGCAGCAGGAGGATTGTGTGGGTAGTAAGACTGCCAATCTAATTATTGGATTGTTTCATGTATCTGAGAAATATGAAAGTATATAATACTTCACATGAGAAGCAAATTCACTGTTCCAAATCTGCTGCTGGGTCACTGGAACTGTAGCCAGTAGAGGGAATGTGGATAACCCCCTTTCTTCAGCGCTGGGATTGTTTCTGATGGCAGCAGATAACCAGAAAGGCTCTTGTTTATGCAAGTGTTAATATCATATAGAAGAAAATAAAGGTATAAGAGGCTGAAATAGTTTGCAACATCTTTATCAGCCTTTAAAGAGGAAATTGAAGTGTTGTCAGAGCAGTTGGAATTATCTTACCCAGGAGTGTTGCTGTCCTTGGACAGTGCTGCTCTCTGAACTGTGACCTGCTGCCAAGCTAATTTAAGAAGAATGCTTGTAATGTAATTGGAATAAACTTTGCATTTCCTGTAGCTTTGTAATTAGGTTTCCTGTCCCAAAGGGCTGTACGTATTAGTCACAAAGTTACATGGCTTTTTTTCTTGCACAAATGTGAATTTTCAGCTATTAGCGGTTATTAGACAAGTGATAATTTACACTTGGGCCTTTCTGTTAAGGAGCCGTGTGTCATTTCAGGGCACAGGCTGAACATCACTGCAGAGAATGACTGCAGGCGCCTGCACTGCTCCCTGAGGGATCTGAGCTCCCTGCTGCAGGCTGTGGGGCGCCTGGCAGAGTATTTCACCGGGGACGTGTTCGCTGCCAGGTTCAACGATGCTCTCACCGTGGTGGAGAGGTGGGTACAGGGCACTTCCTATCCATTCAGCAGCACAAGGAACAGCTGCCACCAGGGCACTGGGAAAAAGCAAGGGGTTTTTTCTGCCTCCTATTTTGTGGGTAAATTGAGGTATGAAGAAATTGGTGGCCAGAACGTTATATGTAAAACCATTCTGGGCTGATCCCACAGTGTGGGCAGCAGGAGAGTGGGGGGATTCTGCCCATCTGCCCCCTCAGATGAGCTGCCTCCACCTGCAGAGCTGCCTCCAGCTCTGTGGACCCTGCACAGGAAGACTGTGGAGCTGCTGGAGAGAGTCCAGAGGAAGCACCAACTTGATGAGAGGACTGGAGCAGCTCTGCTGTGAGGAAAGGCTGAGAGAACTGGAATTGTTCAGTCCGGGGAAGAGAAGGCTCTGGTTGTGGCCTTCCAGTGCCTGAGAGAAGCTGACAAGAAAGATGGAGAGGGACTTGGGACAAGGGCCTGGAGTGCTAGGACAAGGGGAAATGACTTCTCACTGTCAGAGGGCAGGGTTAGATGGGATATTGGGAAGGAATCCTTTCCTGTGAGGGTGGGCAGGCCCTGGCACAGGTTGCCCAGAGAAGCTGTGGCTGCCCCATCCCTGGAAGTGTCCGAGGCCAGGTTGGATGGAGCTTGGAGCAACCTGGTCTAGTGGAAGGTGTACCTGCCCATGGCAGGGTGTGGGATGAGATGAGCTTTAAGGTCCCTTCCATCTCAGGCCATTCTATGACGCTAAGTTTCCCAAGTCCTTAACAAAAGAAACAACTAATAGAAGGGTTTAAATAAAATCAGTCACTTGAAAACATCAAGATGCTTGTTTTCCAGCATCTGCATTTGTGATGCAAAGAATTGAGATGTAGAGTTTGATTCCCTTAGAGTTGTATCTCTGAAAACTAAATCACTGAAACTTCTTTTGATGGTTGGACTTGGTGATCTTAGAGGTCTTTTCCAATCTTAACAACGCTGTGTTTCTTTTCTTAAATGAAAAGACCTGTGAAAGCTGAAAGGCAGACATTTTATTCTTCTCCAAGAAACTTAAGTAGCACACAGTTGCATATTGCAGAATTTCACAGCTGAATTTGAACACAGCTACCTTAGTTATCTTTTTTCATTAACATGCGTGAACATCGGACTTGTTCCCTCTGATCATAAACAGTGCAATAGGCACTGAATTATTTTAAACTAAATGGTCTAAATCTTGTTTGTATATGAGCTACATATTGACACAGACTGGAGAAGAGCTGCATCCAGATCAGATGCTGGAGCTCGTTTGTACATGTGTGTATCCAAATTACAATCCCTTTACACTGCCATGTGTGCTTTCACTTCCAGGCTGGTAAAAGTGACGTTATATGGATCCCAGATTAAACTGTACAACATTGAAACTGCGGTCCCCTCTGTACTGAAACCTGACCTCATCGATGTGTGAGTATGGGATACACTGTAAGTGATGGCACCCAAATTGGGCACCTCTGTGAGTGGAGGAGCATTAAGTCTCCTGGATCTACTGCTCTGACCCCTCATTGGCACCTCTGCAACTGTTGGTAGCTCACCAGGAGGACACCTTTTTTTAACTGATGAAGGTCAAGGCTGCTGCCAGCATTCTGGACCACTGTTTCCTCTAAGGGATGTACTCAGGTCACTGAAAAAAAAAATATATTTGTGCTGAGAAGCAAAAATTCTTATTATATCAGCTCTGAAAGCAAATTTGGCTTGTGCCCTGTAAAAGCCTCATTCTTTGGCAGTGTAATTACAGATTAGTGTTACAATAGTGATATTGTAAAGAAATGGATCCACTGTCATTGTGTAGTTCCAGTTTATGGATTTTTTGCTACAAAAGTCAGATCTATGGCTGAGATAAAAGATGTTTTTCCTAGTTGAGGGTTTCAAGTCCTTGGCTTCCAAGACAAACATGTGCCTTCTAGCTGTGGAAGCCATTTCCGGGACAAGTGACTGCCTACCATCCAGACATTAATTGCGAAATCTTGATGGTGGTGGTGATAGATCACCATTGAGACAGCCTTTTAGAGACTTCCTAAGGCTGTGTAGCACAAACCTGTTTCCTGACAGCCGGTGTTTTGTGGGCAAAATTCAAGGTTTGAACACATGTTCTGGTTTGCAATTGGATCTATAGAAGCTCCTTGAAAACCCCACTAGATTTCATCATACAGTTCTCTGGATTTTTCCTGTTAGTCCCAAATTAATAGCACTGAATTTTGTGCAGATGGTGTTCTTTTAGTGGTGTCTTTCCCATGAGCTGTTAGTAAGGAGTTTTCATCCTTTTCTCAGTCTGATGTCCCTAAAAAACCTGTGATCCATTTTTTCATGCTTTCCTGACAAAGGCACATTGTCAGACATTTGGAGGACACCTGTCTGAAACATCCTGACTCAATCTTAATATGGTGCTGTGATAAAAGCACCATTATTAAATACGGTTATAGTCAACCTCCCGGTTGATGATATTTTGACTTTATCAATTTATACCTTTGGCTCAACAGTGTGGATCAGTGTGTGAGTCCAATTGCTGCACAACTTGAAATATGCCTTGAATGTACAGGGGTCAGGATGGAAAAAACAGCAGTAAGGAATTTTTAAAGACAGAGCTGTGAGATTTGTTTAAGGATACCAATATTCTTTTTGAGCATGGTGTCAGAACTGCCCACCATGCTCAGCACTGTGCCTTTGTGTTTATATCCTCTTTACCCATATCTCTGACCCCTGCGGTGCCTCTCCCCAGCCATGCTCAGTCCCTGGCAGCCCTGCAGGCCTATGCTCACTGGCTGGCCCAGTTCTACAGTGAAGTTCACCGGCAGAACCCAGAGCAGTTCGTCTCCCTGGTGTCCACGGCGCTGGAGGCCATCACCCCCCTCATCAGCTCCAAGGTACTGCTGCCACTGGGCTTCCACCTGCAGCAGGTGACCCACAAGTGTTCAGGTCTGCTCTGGACCACGCTGGGGTTCTTCGGGTCGGCCTGAGAGAGCCACAGCAAATGTCTTGTAGGGTGAGGCCAAGAGCAGTTCTGAATAGCACCGTGGGTTGAGCCAATTCAAGAATAAGCAACTTGCAGGCTTATAAACTCAGTCTAGTGATTTTATGTCTCCAAAGCAGGAAATATTCTTTCATGCTATTAAGGGAACTGACCTATGCTCTGATTGAAAAATAAATCATAGAATCCTGTAACTGTTTAGGTTGGAAAAGCCTTCTAAGATTGAGTCAAACCATTTTCCCAGCACTGCCAAGGCCACTACTAACCCATGTCCCCAAATGCTGTATCCACATGGCTTTTAAATCCCTCTAGAGATGGGGACTCCACCTCTGCTTTGGACATGCTTTGGCCTGTTCCAATGCCTGAACACCCTTTCCATGGAGAAATTTTCCCCAATATCCGACCTAAACCTCCCCTGGCACAACTTGAGGCTGTTCTCTCTTGTCCTGTCCCTTGTTCCCTAAGAGCAGACCCCAACCCCCCACCCAGCTCCCCCTTCCTGGCAGCTCACTGTGCTGTGTGACTGTGGTTCTTTGTGTGGTGTTACTGGGCAGCCTGACCACCCTGTCTCTCTCTCTAGGTGCAGGAGAAGCTGCTGCTCTCTGCGTGTCACCTGCTTGTCTCTTTAGCCACCACGGTGCGCCCAGTGTTTCTGATCAGCATCCCAGCAGTGCAGAAGGTGTTCAACAGGATCACGGACACCTCTGCCCAACGGCTGCCAGATAAGGTGAGTTGTCTCCAACATGTGTCAGTGTAGACCAGGTGTCCTTGGGAGGCTGTGCCTCAGGTCTTACTGTAGTAAGCTATAACCTCAAAAAACATGGAGGGGCAGCAATTCTCTCTGTATTGTGGTTATCCAGCGATACTATTTGTAATTAATGACCTATTTCAAGCTACAACATAAGGAAAAAAAACAATTTCACCTCTTAGATCTGATTTCTTTCTCCCTTGCTGACACAGCCCCTGATTCAGCATCATCTTTATGTTACGTTGATTCTAACTTACAGAAAGAGTTTTCTATGAAACTTAGGTTAGCAGTCCATATGCCTCACTCCAAGTTACTCAAAGTACTATAGCTACTCCAAGTACCATAAATGGAATATACTGATAGTATTCATATTACTTCTGCAATATAAATACTATAAATACATTCTGCTACAGTGGAGGCTGGGATATGGTTATATTGTGTGCTGGCAAGGAAGCGTGAAATGCTGTACAAGTGTAGAAGCTAAGTGTGTAAACCAGACAAGAAGTAATGAAAGTAGAATTGTCTTTGGTTTTATAAACAACAGAGACTTACTGTTACAGGGAAGTCTGGCAGAGCTGGGAGCTGGTTCCAGGCCTTAAATACTGGAGCTTTGCTTCTCTCTCACCTTGCAGAGCTGTTAGTTTTCACTTGGGCTTACCTGCTCTGAATTCTTTCCTCCAACAGTGAGCACTGCGGGTGTGTCAAATAGCTGTAAAATGTCACTTCACTCTAGGATTGTGGTCTAGAAAAATTAAATTGCAGACAGTTAAACTCTGTCTCTTTGCTTAATGTTGCACAGAGAAGCTGTGGCTGCCCCATCCCTGGAAGTGTTCCAGGCCAGATTGGATGGGGCTTGGAGCAAGCTGGTCTAGTGGAAGGTGTCCCTGCCCATGGCAGGGGTTGGAATGAGATCACAGGATTACAGAATATGCTGAGTCAGAAGGGACCCACAAGGATCATTGAGTCCAACCCTCAGCCCTGCACAGGACCATCCCCAAGAGTCACACCATGTGCCTTGAGCTCTGGCAGCCTTGGTGCTGTGCCCACTGCCCTGGGGAGTCTGTTCAGTTCCCAACCACCCTCTGGGGGAAGACCCTTTTCCTGATATCCAACCAAACCCTGCCCTGGCACAACTCCGGGCCATTCCCTGGGTGCTGTCCCTGGTCCCCACAGAGCAGAAATTAGTGCCTGCCCCTCCTGAGGAAGTTGGAACTGCAGTGAGGTCTCCCCTTAGCCTCCTCTTCTCAAGCTGAACGCACCAAGTGCCCTCAGTGTTCTCTCATGGCTTCCCCTCAGGGCTCTTGAGCATCTTCTTAAATGGGCTTTAATGCCCCTCCCAGCCCAAATCAGTGTGTGATCCTGATCTCTGGTCCCTCCCAGGCCCAGGTGTTGGTGTGCAGAGCCCTGTCCAATGTGCTGTTGCTGCCCTGGCCCAACCTGCCCGAGGGGGAGCAGCAGTGGGCCGTGCGCTCCACCAACCATGCCAGCCTCATCTCGGCCCTCACCAGGGAGTACCGGCAGCTCAAGGCCACGGCCATCCTGCCCCAGAGGAAAGTGCAGCTGGAGGACAGTGAGTACCATGTGTCTGGTGTGTATTGTCCTGACAGCTGCAGTATGAGCTGCTGCTGGGCATCAGTAAGCTCATTTTCCAATAATTATTGCTGAGAAACTTAGCCTTTGCGGAGGGCAGGAAAGGAGCGATTGGTATTTTCTTTCTATTTTTAAAGTTTTTTCTGCTGTGTAAAGGGCACTCCCACCTCAGGTTGCTTGTAAACTCTTCCATCAAAGTACTGTCTTAAGTGGGATTAAGTTGAGGATAAAACTTTAAATAGCAGGGATTGCATTAGGAATACTGAACAGTCTGATACTGGAATGCTGTAGCAGTAGAACATTTGACTGGAAACAGCATTGATAAAGGTCATGGTTATAAAAACTGAAAAGGGATAAGAATTTCTTCGGGGCTTGGGAAATACTGTATAGGGTTTATATATGTAGGAGGAGAGCCCTGAACTGGTGGGGTGTAGAAAAACTTCTGTCTGTGTTTTGGGACTGGTTTTGGGCATATCTTTAGGGAGGTTTTAATCGTGGATCACTTTAAAAATTGTTTAGAAATATGCAGTGTCGTGTGTCACATGTGTGAAGTTTTCTTACTTCTGAGTAATTTTGGCACATCCAAGAAGTATCACTTCTCTTATTTTGCAGCCAAAGTGATCATCCATCAGACACTCAGCGTTCTGGAAGATATTGTAGAAAGTATCTCTGGAGAATCCACCAAGTCCCGCCAGATCTGTTATCAGTCGCTGCAAGAATCCGTGCAGGTCTCACTAGCCCTCTTCCCAGCTTTCATTCATCAGTCAGGTATAACCACAGGCCAGGTTTCATGCTGTGAGTAGCTCTCTGACCCCCTGGTCACACCTAGAACAGCAGCTCAGAGTCATGGTGTTTTTGTGAAGTGTGTGAACTTGCTGTGCCTGGGTGTGCTGTGAGGCTATGCTGGGTGGGCTGGGCTGAGCCACAACAGGAAAGGGAGATCTCTGTCAGCAGGAAGGATTGTCACACACTTTCAGAAGGCGAAGATGATCTTGAGCACAAAAACAAGCTTTAAAGTGCCCTGTCTGGCTGTGTTTGCCATTTGCATTCTCTGCAGAAACTTGAAGACAAAAAGGAATAGATCTCATCAGATTAGGGCAAATGATGTGCGGTTTGGGGATTGTTCTCCTGAAATGGAACCAGGACTGTCACTTGGGAACCTTCTGGCCAACAATTTACATTTTGTGTCACATCAGGATGCTTGTCTCATGTTGAACAAGGTGTTCCAGGAAATCTTTAGGAGGTAGGTGGGATTTTCTCAGTGAAGCAGCTGTGGAGGAGGCAAGGAAATGCAGAGAGGATCCAAGGCAGGCAAGCTGATGCTTGACTCTGGTGAGCTGTTGCCTTCAGAACAGGCTGGTAGCCTCATCAATGGCTATGTATTGGCTATCAAAGGCTGTGTTATGAATGAGGAGTTGAGCAGCTCCAGCTTGCCATGGTTATTCTGTCTTGGAACTGATGAAGAGTACACTGGGTGCTGATCAGCTCACCGCATAACCACGTGCACAAAGATGACTTCTGAAGCTGAAGGGCATTTTCAGTTCCTGCCAAAAAGAGGAGCTGGATTCTGTCTCCTTTACCCCAAGCTGTGTGGATGTTCTGGATTTCCTGGTGTTTCCTGTTAACCCTGCCAGTGAGCAACTGGAGACAGGCCCGGAGCATCCCATGAGCTCTCTCCAAGCAGTCTGTGCAGGCAGAGCACACCAAGGACCTTGCTGGCAGTGTTGTGTTTGTTCTGAGGTGCTTGGTGCTGCCTATACTTGTCATGCCTGGCAGGTTTTCGAAATAGATGAACAATTTCTAAGCCCTGTAGTTCTGTTGGCTTCAGTTCCTAAGACAACCCTGCTGGTAAATTCCCAAGAGTAAATGAGGTTCCCTGAACAGGAGGAGCAAACTTAAGACATACATAAAAGACTTAAACAGAGATAACTGATTGATGCACTCAAATGTTCCGTTAACGGGCTCTTTTTGCTTTCCTGTTCTTAGATGTGACAGATGAGATGCTGAGCTTCTTTCTCACCCTTTTCCAAGGCCTGAGGGTGCAGATGGGAGTGCCTTTCACCGAGCAGATCATACAGACCTTCCTGAACATGTTCACCAGGTATTGTCCAACACTGGTCACTTCTTTCTTAACCTCTCAGCATGATTTATCTTCATAAGCTGCTCACACAAATTCCTTGTCCCTAAAGAGTGTGCTGTTTCCAACCTATGTGTTGAGACTTTTGTCATGTCCCAGGACTAAATCTGAGGAAAACACATCAAGTCTGAAGTGACCCAGCACAAGCACATCAGTCAATTGCCATTGTGCAATTCCAGCTCTCCCACGGACTTTGTGGCAGTGTGGAATGTTGAACTGGACTCTTATATTCCCTATTAGCTCCTGCCCAAGATCTGAGGGTGTCCCATCACTTGAGCTTTTATTGGGATGGGGATTTATTGATCCTCAGTCATAACCTACCACCTTTCTTTGGCTTAATATACTTGGCCTGTATTAGCTGAGCAGATTCAGAGGCACTGCCTGTTTTCCAGTAAATCAAGTGAGCACACAGATCTCTGGGAAGGCACCTAATGACTGTTTCTGTCCCAGGGAACAGCTGGCAGAGAGCATCCTCCACGAGGGCAGCACTGGCTGCCGGGTGGTGGAGAAGTTCCTGAAGATACTGCAAGTGGTGGTGCAAGAGCCAGGCCAGGTGTTCAAGCCTTTTCTGCCCAGTGTCATCTCACTGTGCATGGAGCAGGTGTATCCCATCATTGCAGAGGTAGGGCTGCCTCATGGGAGAGGGAAGGGAAATGGGAAGGGAAGGCATTGCTGAGGAGTGTGAACAATGAAGCTTTGGCTTTCCAAGAGCTGTAAATGTCAGTGCCTGTGGAGGGCAACTGAGTGAGTAGTCAGTGGGAACCAGGAGCTGCATGGGTGGAGGATTTTGTCAGGAATTGACAAGAAAGGCTAAAATTACAGAGGTGGTCAAAGCAGGAGGTAAAACTCAAAACTCAGTGATGTGTTCTTAGCATGACTCTACAGCTGCTGAGTTTGGTGCTTCCTTAGGAGAAATGCTTTGGTGCTCCAGTGCCTTGGCTGCCAAGCACTGCTCTGGGTGTGGATCCTCTGGCAGTGGGATCCAGGGGATGACTGGGATTCCAGCACAGGAGCCTGCTTTGAATTCAGTTGCCCTCTCCTCCCAGCGCTCATCTCCTGATGTGAAAGCAGAGCTGTTTGAGCTGCTGTTCCGGGTCCTGCACCACAATTGGCGGTACTTCTTCAAATCCAGTGTGCTGGCCAGTGTCCAGAGGGGAGTGGCAGAGGAGCAGATGGAGAACGAAGCCCAGTTCAGTGCCATCATGCAGGTAACTCACCTATTCCCACCATTAGCCAGAACTCTTCCTGCCATGGAGCACATGGTACTTGTGGCAGTGCATTAATCATGGAATCCTTTAGGTTGGAAAAATGCTCTGAGATCAAGTCCAGCCATTTCCCTAGCACTGCCAAGGCCACCACTAGCCCATGTCCCCAACTGTCACATCCATATGACTTCTAAATCCTGCCAGGGATGGGGACTCCACCACTGCCCTGGGCAGCTGGGCCAGGGCTGGACAGTCCTTTTTGTGAAGAAACTTTTCCAATATCCATCTAAACCTCCCCTGACACAACTTGAGGCCATTTCCCCTTGCCCTGTCCCTTGTTCCCTGGGAGCAGAGCCTGACCCCCACCTGGCACCCCTCTCCTGTCAGGAAGTTGAAGACCTGTAGCCATGTAATTCTTCCAAACTCACCTGGATGTTTCATATTGGGAGATACTCATATAATAATCTCAGTATTAACTTCAGTCTGGTTGACAATATTGAACAACTTGTTTTACTACTCAGCTCATGTTGGTTTGATACAAAACTCTCATTTAATGTTCTGTAAGTGTTCTCCACACAGCCAGTGGTTTGTGTGAAGGATATTAATAGTTTGTGTGATGGTTTCCACCTAAGATCTGAGGGCAGAACACGCTGAGTCTCAAAGGGACTTGGACCATTTTTTCTATGTGACAATGAATGGCTGGTTTAGTGAAATAAACTCTACTGTTGTGATGCTTTGAAGAGGAACTGTTAAAATTCTGCTGCCTGTCTCTGTACAGAGCTGACCTCATCTGGCTACATCAGCTGTAGGGTGGTTTGGAGGTGTTTAGAGTGTAAAAGATGGTTTATTACAGATTGTGCAGCCCTGCCAGTCCAGGGTCCAGAAAATTTTGTTTCTGGGCTCTTTACAGCTTCAGTCATGCCCAGCTTAGTCTCCCATGTTCCATCTCTAAATTTATTTTTTTTTGTTGAGGCCAGTGACATCTACCAATCACCTTGGTCTTTTGACTTCGATTGAGGACCCAACCTGTGCTTGTGTCCCGATATATTCACCTTTGGTAGCATTCCTGTGAAACAGCCCACTTCTTCAGGAGCAGTCCGCCCACCAAGGGGCCTGGGCTCAGCATGCCTGTCCCTCTCAGTGCCAGCTTGGCCTGCCTGTTCCCCATGGACCCATCTTAGCAGCTGCTCTGCAGGGATATGACCATGTTCCCACTAAAATGTCTTCATTCCCCTTGATCTGGCAGGAGCCCAGTTGGCTTGAACAACTGCCTGTGTTATTTTGCTGCACTGAGGGGTTTGTTCTGGTTTCAGGGTGAAAATGATGTTGTTCTGCCTGGCAGGTCTGATGCTTGTTGTAATATCAATCCCCTTCCTTCAACTCTACTTTGTTCACAGGCCTTTGGCCAGTCCTTCCTGCAGCCTGACATTCACCTGTTCAAGCAGAACCTCTTCTACTTGGAAACACTGAACACGAAACAGAAGCTGTACCACAAGGTGGGTTCCACCTGACCTCTGCTCTCTGTGTCTGGAAATAGGTGGGTGTTGTTCTGGGACTTATTTTAAACTACTCAGAAACTGCAGGTCAGGATTTGATGGCTTTTATGGCACAGCCTTTGGGTGGTTGCCATGCTCCAGATGGTCAGAGTAGTGGTACCACCTCCCTGATCCTGTGCCAGGACCATAGGAGGGATCCCAGCTCCAGTCAAAGCAAAGCCTTGATGTGTTTCCTCCTGTGACAGTGAGAGAAAACAGAGAACACAGTGACAGTGTGGGGTAGTAGGAATTGGGATCATCAGTGGGTAGTGGACAAGTCCCTCCAACTGTCCCATATGGGACAGGGTATCCAACACCCACAGGTCACTGCCACGTGGGTGTCTCCATCACTGCCAGGCAGAACCATCCTCCAGCCTCCCTAATCCAGCCCTGTTGCCTGCTGTCATGAGGGACTCAGCTGGAATTCAGCAAATCTGGTTAGCCTGTGAAAGTAGAGCTTTCAGTGTTGGATCTGTGGTCACAGCTGAAGGACAGCCCTTCATGTTCACAAGTGCCTGGCCAGATTCCCTGGCTCTGGGGCGCAGTGTGCAGGAATACAGCTGGTTGGAACTGGAACGGGACGTGATGCTGGTGGCTTTGAAAGTGCTTAAAACTTGGGTCACAGCATAGAACAATGGAAAGGTTTGAGTTGGAAGGGACCTTAAAGATCATCTCGTTCCACCCTCTGCCATGGGCAGGGACACCTTCCACTAGACCAGGTTGCTCCAAGCCCTGTCCAACCTGGCCTTGAACACTTCCAGGGATGGGGCAGCCACAGCTTCTCTGGACAACCTGTGCCAGGGCCTACCCTCTGGCAATGGGAAGCCATTCCCCCTTGTCATGTCCCTCCATCCCTTGTCCCAAGTCCCTCTCCAGCTCTCCTGAAGCCCCTTTAAGCACTGGAAGGGGCTTTCAGGCCCCAAAGCATGAGGTAAAGTGTGGCCAAATTAAATGTTGCCTTTAAGGCTGATATTAATTTGCCATATTTTAGCCATTTTTGATCTGGCTTGGTTTGGACGGTAACCTCAGTGCTCACAGGAGTTTGCAAACCCCACAGGTGCAGCTGTGCCTGGTCTGTCCATGCTGGGTTTGTCCTCTGGCTGCTCTGGTCCCTCCTGTGGGAGCAGTGAAGTCTCCTAACTGTGTGCCTCTCTCCCTGTGCAGAAGATCTTCCGGACAACGATGCTCTTCCAGTTTGTGAATGTGCTGCTCCAGGTGCTGGTGCACAAGTCCCATGACCTGCTGCAGGAGGAGATCGGCATTGCCACCTACAACATGGCCTCGGTGGACTTCGATGGCTTCTACTCTGCCTTCCTGCCTGAGTTCCTGGCCAGCTGTGATGGGGTGGACTCCAATCAGAAGAATGTGCTGGGAAGGAATTTCAAAATGGACAGGGTAAGAAGGGGAACACTGGTATTCCCAGGTTGCATAGTTTTTCCCCCAAAACATGCTGGCAGGCAGCCAAGAGCATCTCTAGGCAGTTTTTCCAGGCAGTACCTTTGGTTCCAAATGTTTCCACACTTGGCAATCCTCAGCCAAGGATTTCTTGCTGTAGGTAGCAGAACTGCTATGTCATCTCAGACTGCTGGGTGCTGTGGGAGTTAGAGAATATGATTCCTGGAGGAAGTTTTCATATGAGTAGACAGATGTCTTCTAGAATGGGACAGAGATCCTTGCCAAAATCTTGCTTCAGCTGCTGGCCAGATGTTTGAGGGTTACAGTAGGGACAACAGCAGAGTAGCAGCAATGGCTCACAATTCCTTGAAACCCCTTGTGTGTGGGAATCAAATGGGGGGTCTGTAACGTCCCTTTGGAATATCATGGCAGACCAGCAGGTTGTGGCTTTCATCTGCTGAGGCTTGTCTGTGGAGTGATTCCAGTCCTGAGGGAGATAATGGGGATTTAAGACCAAGAGTAGGAAAGGAGCCTTGGGAGAACAACTGGGCTCTAGAAGGCAATTACTCTTCAGGAAAATCAGCCCTTGGTAGGGGGTATGTGGTACCCAGGACCCTTGGCAGAAAGGTAGCGAGGAATTGCCACTAGAAGAGCTGAGGTTGTTCAGCCTGGAGAAGAGAAGGCTCCAGGGAGACCTGAGAGCCCCTTCCAGTGCCTAAAGGGGTTCCAAGAGAGCTGGAGAGGGACTTGGGACAAATGATGGAGGGACAGGACAAGGGAGAATGGTTTCCCACTGACAGAGGGCAGGGTTAGATGGGATATTGGGAAAGACTCCTTCCCTGTGAGGGTGGGCAGGCCCTGGCCCAGGTTGCCCAGAGAAGCTGTGGCTGCCTCATCCCTGGAAGTCTCCACTGGTCTAGTGGGAGGTGTCTTTGCCCATGGCAGGGGGTGGAATGAGATGGGCTTTAAGGTCCCTTCTAATCCAAATCAGTCTGTGGTTCTGACCACAGACCTGTTGAGTCTGTGTGCATGCTGAGAAGTCAGTGCTGGGAACAAAGCCTGGATCCCTGCAGTCAGTTCTGCATGGAGCAGCTCTGGAGACATCTCTGCTCCCTGTACATGGGCTGCAGAAAATGATGTTCCCTGGGCTCAGACTCCAGAGGAATGGATGTGTGAACACACACCTGGGTGCTTGGTCCTCCCAGTCTCTTTCTCTTCTCCCTATTCATGTTACTCTGCTGTACCAGGTGCTCTTTGATCTCTTCCAGGACCTGCCCTCATTCACGCAGAATGTGCACAGGCTGGTGAACGACCTGCGCTACTACAGACTCTGCAATGACAGTTTGCCCCCTGGAACTGTGAAGTTATAGTTGCTGCACTGGACTCCTCTTCCACCACTGTAGGGAATGGATCCATGTTTCGGTTTGCCACCACCCCCTCTCCTCCCAGAATTTGTCAGTGCTGCAGGACATGGAGTCCTGCCCATGGCCACATCCTGGATTCACACACCACGCTTCCTTTTAGTTCTCCTTTCCCAACCCAAAGGCCCACAGCTGGAGTCAGCAGGATGTGTCTTAATGCCCGCCTGTAGGGCATCCCAACTGTTGGAAAACCCTCTCCCTGGGCTTTCCTTCTGCTATAAGGTAGCACTTTGTTGCGTTCGGAGATTTCTGTGGAGTTGTCTTGAGAGATCATGTCTGTATCCAACACGAGGCAGAAGCGCCAAAGACTAACTTCAGACATTCATACCTTCCGTGTCATTCCACCTCCCTGCCCTGCCCAGCATTCAGAGGAGGAGTCTCCTGATGTTGGGACTGGTTTGGCACTTCTGTCACTCCCTTTGTTTTTAAATTGCCTTGAAAACCTCCCCGATGTTTTCGGGGATTAGAGACTTTTTTTTGGTTTTTTTAAACGTTTTCTCATCATTCCATTGTGATACTAAAACGACATGCTTAATGGGAATAAAGTGCTTACTTTGTTGTTTTAAATACTTGGGACTGGGTTAGTTTCCCTCTAGGCCATTCTGATAATGAACAGGCTTTGTGATGTAGGCAGTGATCCACAGCCTTTCCTAGGATCAGGAGCAAAGAGCAGCATCCTGTCCAAGCTTCCACCAAGTCCAGCAGCTCCTGAAAGGTGCAGATTACTGGTGATTTCTTCCTCCTCTCTTCTTCATCACAGAATTCCAGAATGATTTGGGTTGGAAGGGTCCTTAAAGACAATCTCATTCCAAGCCCCAGTCCACACAGTGCTTGTGTTCCCTGGTGTTTTTTGACACTATTCGGGGTGATCCATTCGTTTCCTCCAGCACACTGCTGTCTGAATCAATCATGAATTGCCTGCAGGAAGAAAACTCCTCACATACCCAGTGATCACAGGAGTCCAGAGCTGAACATCAGCAATTGGCCAGTGATCCTGTAGTGGCATCTGAGCGTACAGATAAAATCCTAGTCCCCAGACAGGCAGAACCAGATTTTGTGGGGCTTTTGGGTCCCTGATCATGCAGCTGGGAAGGATTTCTTTTCCCTGCAGTCTAGTCAGGTAGCAGTATTCAATCAGTATTAATTTTTAAATTTAATAGATGAAATTGGAGAGGGACTTTTCACAAGAGCCTGTAGTGACAGGACAAAGGGTAATGGCCTTAAGCTACAGGAGAGCAGAGTTAGATGGGGTATTGGGAATAAATCCTTTCCTGTGAGGGTGGGGAGGCTCTGGCACAGGTTGCCCAGAGAAGCTGTGGCTGCCCCATCCCTGGAAGTGTCCAAGGCCTGGTTGGATGGGGCTTGAAGAAACCTGGGATAGTGGAAGGTGTCCCTGCCCATGTGGTTAATGGGCAGCTGCAGTTGGGGCTGCATGGTGGGAACAGCACCGGTCACTGGGAAAAGAGCAGACCTGGTCAAAGCGAATCACATTTGGAGATGTGGATGTGAGATGGCTGCACCTAGACAGCTGTGAGGTCCTGAGGGTGAGTTGGAGTGTAGCACCACTTACCCCATGGTTCCTCTACTTAGTATCTCTGAAAAACACCCTTCCCTGTATGTGTTTGTCCTTGGGAGATAACAGATGCTGTTTGGATGACCTGTGCACAGAGCCCTGCATCCAGGCTCTGAAACAGTTGGATGTTTGGGCTCTACCCTGCCATGAGCAGGTGAAGCAGAATCCAACCTGCCCAGGATGTGCCTCACCTGGTACAGCCCATGCAGGTGAGGGCTGAGGTGTGGGTGAGGGAAGAGGGTGAGAAGGTGAGTCTGAGCACTGAGCTCCGGGCCAGCCACACCTGCCCTGGAGCACTTGGAGGAATTGAGTGTCACTGTCTCCACATGAAACTTGAAGTCCTTGTTTTCCTGCTGCTAATTAGGTGTATGAAAAAGTGGTGCAGAGTATGGGCCTGTCCCTCCTCCTGAGCTGCTCCTGGTCACTCACAGCAGCTCTACCCTGTTCCAAGCTGCTGTGGGGTTCTATACTGGTTCTCCAGGTGCCACCTCCTCCACCAATTCTCTTGTGGCTCCCTTTGGAGCTGGGCTGAGAGGATTTCATCCTGGCATGGCTCTTTAGGCTGGTGCTGCTTCTGCTTGCAAAACATTGTGCTGACAGAGGGTGAAAATCCAAGTTTTTCTCTTGGTTGATGGCAGCAGGTAGCCAAAGCCGAGGCTCCAACCTGCCACCCCTTGTCCTGAAACCTCTTTCCCCTTTTCCACCCACCTGTCCCATCACATCTGGCCCTGTAGATCCTGAAGAGGGGCCTTTCCTGACCCTCAGCCCCATTTGGATGCAAAAAGTCTCTTTTCCACAGCCTGTTCATCAATCCATTTGCCCATGAGGAAGCCACATGGGGTGCTCTTTGCCACCATGCTGAGCACAGCGAATCTCCAGAGCCCATGTCCCCTCCTGGATTCTGGCAGGGGCTCTGCCCACCCCCTTCAGCTTGCAGAGACTGGGATGAAAGAGGTGAGAGTCAAACCCACCCCTTGCAGCTTGTTCGTTGCTGTGTGTGTATCCAGGTTGCTCTTTGGTCCTTCAAATTATTGTGGATTTAGGAAGCAGCCTCGAAGCAAAATGGGTTTTCCCTGAACTTTTCAAGCTGCTCTTCCATGATGTGTCTCTGGAGTTTGGGAGGCATGGAAAGCTCAATAAAAAGTGATTTCCCAGCCTGGGGGCTGGAATGGGGCTTGGAGAACTCAACCAGGGTCTTACACTCCTTTCCCAGCACCTGCTACATGTCCAGGGCCGCCCTGTGTCCCACAGAGTGTGAACGCTGGCCTGGGTGTTCCCCACTGTGGCTCTTCCACAGGGCTGAGGGATTCCTTGTGCCCCAGCTTAGCCTGGCGTGGGCTAACAGGGGCCCTCCTTGGCTGGACATCGGGGGCAAAGCACGAGGCAGGTCTGGTTCTTGACAGAGTCAAGACGCGGGATGGGTTTACGGTCTGCTCCCACCGTGACAGGGCTTGATATTCCAAACCGGGATGCTCCGGAGTGGGGAGATGCCGTGTGCCGGGATGCTCCGGACCGGGAGGATGCTCCGGACCGGGAGGATGCTCCGGACCGGAATACCCCGTGCGGGCGTGGCGGCCGCCCGTCCCCGGCGGCTGCTTTAAGGGGTGGGACGGAAGCCCAATCCGTCCCCGGCTCGGCCGGGCCCCGAAAACCCCAGAGGGCCGGCCGAGCCCCGCCGCGGCAGGTCCGACCGCCGGGCCCGCCATGGGCTCCTGGGGGTGCCGCCTGGCCCGGAGCCTCCCGCGGGGGCAGCCGGGCCTGAGCCCCGCCGGGCCCCGCTGCTACGGCTCCGGTGAGACACGGCCCCGTCCCTGGCCCCATCCTCATCCCGCCCTGGGGCCCCGGTCCCTGTTCTTTTCCAGAGGACCTCATCTTCCCTTGCGGACGGGGGCCTGTCCCCGGGGACCCTGTCCCCATCCTCATCCTGCCCTGGGACTCAGTCCCTGCCCCTGTCCTGCCCTGAGGACCCAGTTCCCGGTCGTGCTCTGGAGACCTGGTCCCTGTCGTGTTCTAGAGGACTCTGTCCCCATCCTCATTCTGCCCTGGGGATCCGGTTTCTGTCCATATCCCGCCTCTGGGGATCCGGTCCCCACCCTTGCCCTGCCCCAGAGAACCTGTCCCAGTCCCTATATTGCCTTCAGCCCCTTCCCTGTGCGGCCCTTGGCGACCCTGTCCCCGTACCCCCCCCTCCTGCTCCCACTCCGTCCTGCCCCTCGGGGTTCCTGTCCTCCTCACGCCCCCAGTGTCCCATTCCCTCGCGGTGTCCCCAGGTCCCTCCATCCTGTCCGGGTGGCAGCTCACGGGGTCCTTCACTGCTCTGTCGTGTGAGTCGGTGCCCGGATCTCCTGCCCCATCCCCTTGCGCAGGTGCGGGGCAGAGGCTGGAGCTGGCTGCTCCCTGAGGGTTCTGAGGGGTTTGGCTGTGATAGGGGGGACCCCTGTGCTGTCCTGGGGGGACGGGGCAGGATCCTGGCAAAGCAGGATGTCCAGCAACGTCCATCGAAGGGCGTGAACTTACGGGGTGGCTTGTCCCACACTACCGCCACCAGCATCGAGGCTACCCAGCCCTACAGCCCGGCATGGAAACCCGAATGCTGGGAGGCCCTCTCTGGCGCTCTCCCTTCCTCTCCTTCCTGTCCCCCTGTGTTCCTTCAGCGGACAGGATGCACTGTCCCTTGGGAGGCTTCTGTCCCCTCCTGCAGCGTAGCTGTGGCGGGGCCCGCATGGAGTCAGACCCTGCTGTCCCACAGAGCGGCGGGTGTTGGCAGTGCCAGACCTTGCCGTCCCACGGTGCCGCGGGTGGCTGTGACGCGGGGCCCTGCTGTGCCGCGGGTGACAGTCCCTGCCATCCCACGCTGCTCGATTTTGCTCTTCACGAGTGGGGGGCTGTGACCAGGGACCCTCCGGGCAGGGGGAAGGACCCGGCGCCTGGCAGGAGACAGGGGTGGCACCCGCAGCCCCGGCCCCAGGACACGGCGGTGCGGAGCCATCAGTCAAAAAGAGCCCTGGGCCAAAGGGTGTTTCCTGCCCGTGGGCACATTCCCAACACCCATCAGGGCTTTGCGGTACGTCCCTTAGGACCCTGCTGGTACCCCGGCCTCAGAGGCACAGCTCGGCCAGGGGACACACCCCGGGATGGGCTGGGGACAGGGATGCGGACAGGGATGGGGACGGGTTCCCATCGACAGCCGCTGGAACCGCGCACATCCTGTGCTGCCATGGGGGCGTCTTGGGGTCCTGCTGCCACAACCTCTGTTGGTGTCCCGTGCCTGGTGGGGGACCCGTGTCCTGTGTGGTGATGCTGCCCCTCGGTCCCCGCGCAGCCCCGCCGGAGCTGCAGGAGAAGACGCTGGTTCTGGCCAAGCCGGATGCCGTGCAGTGGGGGGCATCATCCAGCGCTTCGAGCGCCGCGGCTTCAAACTGGTGGCTATGAAGCTGCTCCAGGTACCCATTCCTGCAGGGAGTGCCGCTCCATGGCCGGCTGGGGGATGCCGGGAGAGGGGTGTCCCCATTGTCACCCCGCCGCTGCCGCCAGGTGGAGCAGGGGCTCGTGGACAGGCACTACCAGGACCTGCGGCACAAGCCCTTCTACCCCGCGCTCGTCGCCTACGTGACTTCGGGGCCAGTGGTGGCCATGGTGAGCGGCCGCGCCGGAGGACTCTGGGGTCCTGGGGGGCCCGGGGGGCTCAGCTGTCCCTGTCCCGCAGGTGTGGGAGGGTTACAACGTGGTCAGGTGTACGCGGGCCATGGTTGGGGACGCGGACTCTGTGGGGACCATCCGGGGCGATCTCAGCGTGCACATCAGCAGGTAGGGGCAGGGAGATGGTGGTGGGACCCCACGGCTGTGGCACTGTCCCCATCCCTGTCACCTCACAGGAATGTGGTCCACGCCAGTGATTCCGTGGAGACAGCTCAGAGGGAGATTGGCTTCTGGTTCCAGCGGGACGAGCTGGTGGACTGGGAGAGCAAAGACCGGGACCACACCTACAGGCCCTAGGGATGGACCCCCAGCGTGGGGCCCCCCCCCCACTCCCCAATAAACCCCAGTGCCTCCAGCCCTGACTCCGGTCTCATCCCTCAGATGCCACCAGCAAGTTCTGGGCAGTGCTGCAGGGCACTGGGGTGGTACTGGGAAACTCTGGGAGGCACAGGCATGTTCTGGGACAGTACTGGAACAGTACTGGGAAGCTCTAGGAAGCACTGGGATGTCACTCTGAAGTGCTGGGCTGTCCCTGCGGAGCACTGAGGTGGTACTGGGAAACACTGGGATGTCCCTGCAGAGGCACTGAGAAGCTCTGGGAGGAACTGCAACGTCCCCAGGAGTAGTGGGGTGGTCCTGGGAAACTGTGAGGTACCGCAGTGTTCCCAGAGGGCACAGGGCTGATACCGGGAAGCTTTGGGAGCCAGTGGGATGTCACTGGGGTGATTCTGGGAAGCTCTGGGATGCATTGGGGTAACACCGGAGGGCACTGGGGTGTTACAGGAAAGCTCTGGGAGGCACTGGGCTGTACCTATTGGGCACTAGGGTGTTACTAGGAGGCTCTGGGAGGCACTGGAGTGCACTGGGAGGCTCTGTGAAGCCCTGAACTGTGCCTGATGGGCTGCAGGAGCCTCTACAGGTCACTGGAGGGGACTGGGGCGGGGGGTCTGGGCTGTCAAGGGACACTGAGACACCACTGACCTGTACAGGCACACTACTGGGATGTACTGGGACAGCGCGGGAACAGCTCTGGGATGTACTGGGACAGCACTGAGCCAGCGCTGCGGTGTACTGGGACGGCGCTGGGAGCGCGGGGCTGCAGTTCCCGCCGTGGCCGCTGAGCGCCGCTGTGTCCGGGCGCCCCCGCTGCTCTCGCCGTTGCCAAGGCGATGCCGGGGCCGCCCGCGCAGGCGCAGTGGGCGGTGCCCGCGGTCGCGCCATGGCTGAGGCCGCCATGGCCGCGCAGGTCCCGCCGGACGAGGAGGCGGACGAGTGTCTGCGGGAGTACCGCCACCTGCTCAGCCCCGACCTGCTCGCGTGAGTCCGGGGGCTCCGGGGGTCCCACCGCGCCGCGTCCCCCCGGGGCCCGGCCCTGACGGTTGTTCTGTCCCCGCAGGGGCCAGGTCGCCTTCATCACCGGCGGCGGCTCCGGCATCGGCTTCCGCATCGCCGAGATCTTCATGAGGTGCGGGGGCGCCGGTCCGGACACCCCCCCTCCTTCCCTCCTTCCTTCTTTTCCCCCTTCCCTTCTTCGCTTCCCCTTTCCCTTCTCTTCCCCTCCTCTCCCTTTCTCTGCCCCAGCTGTGGTAACAGGGCCTGGAAGCTCCGGGACGTGGAGCCGAGGGCAGCAGAGCCCCGAGCAGAGCTGTGGGCAGGAGCAGGACAGGCTGCGGGGCTCCGGCCGTGGCAGCAGTACCGGCCCTGTCCCAGTCCGGGGCAGGGCTCTGGTTGTCCCGCTCTGCATCCTACAGGCTGGGAGCGGCAGCAGTTCCTCCAGGGACTGCCCAGACTCCAGGTAGTGCCGAGGTGCCGGCGCTCCTGGCCCCTCTGACCAGCCCGTTCCCTGCAGGCATGGCTGCCGGACCGTCATTGCCAGCCGAAACCTGGAGCGGGTGACGGAGGTGAGTCTGGGAATCCTTCCGCCCTCTCCGGCTGGAACTGAAGGCCTTGGGAATAGTGCAGCAGGAGAAAGGACTTCGCAGGGCTCCCAGCCCTGAGCACTCCAGCACCAGCTGCTGGTGGTGCTGGGCACGATGAGTGCAGGTTTAGGTGCCAGCTGCACCCCCGGCACAGCTCAGTTAACCTGAAATCTGCTTTGGGGCGGATGTTCTACACATCACGTTGCCTTTTTCTGTGTGAGAGAGATAGAGACAAGAAGAGGTGGAGAGGTTTGTCAGCAGGGATGTGGCAGAACCCAAGGTCAGACTTAAACCTTATCTTGGAGTAGTTCCAGACCCCCTTGTGCAAGGGCTGTGTGGGTTGAGGTGGGTACACTGAGCCTGAAAACCTTGGTTATCCTGTGTTTTGGGGCAGAGGGGAAGGTGCTGGTGTGGCTTGCTGTAATTTCACATTCCCTCATGCTCATGTGCTGGAAAAAGCTGCAAAGCTCAGCAGGTTTTTAGTCCTCAGGAGCCACAGGCTGGGGCTCCTGGTGCTCAGTGCACCTGGGTATTGTTGGGGCTTCAAGCCTCACAGGAGGGCCCAAGGAGTCCAAGCAGGGAGGGGGAGTGTCACTAGATGTGTGGGGCTGCTGCTGAGTTTGTGTGTCCCCTGTGCTTAATTTGCTGAGGAAAATCACATTCTTAATGAGCCTTGGGGTTGGCATGTGGCAAACCCTGAGCTGCAGAGCTGGACCCTTCCACAGCTGACACCTGCCTACTCTGCCTTTGCCCTTTTACCCAGTGACTTTTTGCCTCTAGGGGTTAATTATCTCTGGGCTCATGCCAGAAATACCTAGTTGGGTTCCAACCTTTGTACTTGCCCTGCAGAGATGTTGCCTGGGATGTGCCGTCTCCATGGCTGGCCACAGAGATAACTGGGCTTAGTGAGTTGAAGCCTCAGGGGCAGCCCAGCATGCAGTCTTGTTGAGACTGGATGATGTGCAGGAGCTTTTTCCCTGGCTACCCCAGGGCTCCCAGACTGCTGCCAGGCAGGAGCTGGCTGTGTTCAGGCAGGTCTCTCCCCTTCCCACACTGTTTGCTGTGCACTCACAGGAATGTGGCTCTTCCCTGACTTTCTCCTTGCTTCATACAAACTCTGCGTCCAACCTGTGCTGAAGGAGAGAGTCCCAGCAAGCTTCTGAAGTCTCTTTTTATTCTTGCAGGCCTCAAAAAAGCTGGTGGCAGCCACAGGTCAGCAGTGCCTGCCTCTGTCCATGGACGTTAGGCAGCCACAGACCATCGTGGCAGCAGTGGATGAGGCGCTGAAGGAGTTCAAGAGGATCAACATCCTCATTAATGGTGAGGACAGAGCGGGCAGGGCGAGGATTTGGAAGGCTGGGAAGGGTATCTTCCTGCACAGGCATCCCTGGGAGCACAGAGGAAGCAGAGGTTCATGGTTCATGGCCATCCTTTCTTGCCTGGATTGGGTCATCCCTGCTTCTACTGCACCAGCACCCTCCAGCCCTCAGGCTGGCCGTGCTGCTGGGCACCCAGAGCCCAGTTTATTGCCATATCAGGGCTATCTCGATGTGTTCTCCAGTCTACCGAGAGTGTATTCCTCACCCTCCCTGTCACAGAAGTGCCCTGAACCTGCAGGATCTCCCCTGGCCTTGTCCTGACTGTTCTGTTGTTCAGGTGCGGCAGGAAACTTCCTTTGCCCAGCCAGTGCCCTGTCTTTCAATGCCTTCAAGACAGTGATAGACATTGACACCATTGGCACCTTCAACACCTCCAAAGTCCTCTTTGAGAAATATTTCCGGGTAAGTGGCACCACAGCCAGAGGACTCGGAGGAGAAGCTCTGGTAGGCAGGAGGTAGTGTCAAACCACACTGTGCTCCTGAAAAATTCAGGGAAGTGTGGAGGGCATAAGGGATTGCAGCATCCGTGTACCCAGGGCAGTGCTGCTGGGCTTCTGCCATCCACCCTGTGCAGAGCCACTCTGTTCCCTTCCAGAGATCCCAGCCCTGAACTGGGAATCCTACCTGACCTTGCCCTGGGGCTTTGGGCTGTTGCGGCACCTTTCCATGCTTTGCCACCTCAAGAAGCTGTGATGTGCCACTCCTTCTCCAACTCTTCTGCTTTCTCTCGGCCTTTCCTTGTTGCCTGCATGTCCCACCTCCCTACTCGGGCCCCTCTGACTGGCTCAGCTCTGACATTAGGTGGGCAGAGCTGCCCCAGTGGTGGCTGGGCAGTGCCCAGGGGTGACTTTTCCTCCTAGCCCAGCTCTGCTGACCCCCACGGCCATGTGTGACCCTTTGTGCTGTTCCCTAACTCCACATCTCCTTTCCTTCCCCAAGGACCACGGTGGGGTCATCGTTAACATCACGGCAACCCTGAGCTACCGAGGGCAGGCCCTCCAGGTGCACGCCGGGGCTGCCAAGGCTGCCATAGGTACCTCAACACTCATTGCTGGGGCTCTGAGCTGTGTGGCGCCAATAAAGAAGCCAGTTCTTCCCAAATACTGGAATGAGAACATGTCCTAGGGAGCGGCGAGCATGAATGGGTGTGGTTACTGTATGCCTGGCTTTGGGATGAGGCTCTTCTCCCTTCCCAGGGCCCTTTGTTCTCAGCCAGAGTATTCTGTGCTTTCTGGCTTCCCTCTCCCTCCCCCCCTCCCCAAAAAAAAGTTACTGGAATGGTTCTGCTCCCCATTTCTCATTCCTGTTTTTATCCTTCCCCAGATGCCATGACCCGTCACCTGGCTGTGGAGTGGGGGCCCAACAACATCCGTGTGAACAGCTTGGCCCCGGGACCCATCACGGGCACTGAGGGCTTCCAGCGGCTGGGTGAGGCAACCTGGGCTCCCATCCCTGCCTGGCATCTCCCTTGGAGGGGACCAGGGGGACCCCAGTGCCACACAGCTTGTGGGGTGTTGCTGCTGGGCATGGCTGTCCTGTGGGCTGTCACATCCCTGTGGGGGAACAGCCCTTCCCACATCCCTGGTACCTTCCAGGGCACTGGTTTTTCCCTTGAGTGACAGCTTTTTGTGCTCTCTGATGCCATGATACAATGTGCTCCCCCTAAACTCAGCCTTGCCTGATGGTTTGGCTCTTGTAGTCCATCAGTGGAGTGGTGGTGCAGCCCTGGAGACTGGGAAGGACATGGAGCTGTTAAGAGTGGGTCCAGAGGAGGCCATGGAGATGCTCCAAGGGCTGGAACCCCTCTGCTCTGGAGACAGGCTGGGAGAGCTGAGGGTGTTCACCTGGAGAAGAGAAGGCTCTAAAGGGGCTCCAAGCCAGCTGGAGAGGGAATTGGGATAAGGGTCTGGAGTGACAGGACAAAGGGGAATGGCTTCCCACTGACAGAGGGCAGGGTTAGATGGGATATTGGGAAGAAATTCTTCCCTGTGAGGTTGGCAGGCCCTGGCACAGGTTGCCTAGAGAAGCTGTGGCTGCTTTATCCCTGGAAACTTCCAAGGCCAGGTTGGATGGGGCTTGGAACAACTTAGCCTAGTGGAAGGTATCCTTGCCCATGGTAGGGGCTTGGAATAGGATGTTCTTTAATGTTCCTTCCAACCCCAACTATTCCATGATTCTATGATTCTAAAGCTCTTTAAGGTTCTATCTTGAGCTCACTGTGTCAGTACAAACCCCACTGCTGGGCCTGAGCTCCCCTCCTTTAGCTCTCCTCAGGTGTGTGTCTGTGGGCTGTCCCCATGGCTGTCCCAGGATCTCATCCCAGTTCCCTGGAGCACTCAACAAGCTCCCCGGGCAGTGGTGCAGTGCGTGGCAGGCTATGGTGATGGGCAGGTGCTCCTATGGTCCAAGCTGACTTCTCTTTTGCTTTTAGGTGGGAAATTTGCTGAGAAATCGAGCCTCTTTGACATGATCCCCCTGCAGCGCGCAGGGAACAAGACAGAGATCGCCCACAGCACCTTGTACCTGGCAAGCCCTCTCTCCTCCTACGTGACAGGAACTACCCTGGTTGTGGATGGTGGGAGCTGGCTCACCTCTCCCAACAATTTCACTGCCTTGCTGGGTATTGCCTCATCCTCTGCTAAACTCTAGGTGACGTGTATTTCCCCCTGTGGCGTTGAAGCAGGGCTCGTGAGAGAAACACTTTCTCTGTGGAACAGGGCACAAGTCTGATGAGGAGCAGCTGAGGGAGCTGGGCGGGCTCAGCCTGGAGAAAATGAGGCTCAGGGGAGACCTTCTGGCTCTCTGCAACTCCCTGACAGGAGGGGGGAGCCAGAAGGGGTGGGTCAGGCTCTGCTCCCAGGGGACAAGGGACAGGACAAGAGAAAATGGCCTTGAGTTGTTCCAGGAGAGGTTTACACCAGAAAATTTCTTCATGGGAAAGGGTGGTCAGGCCCTGGCACAGCTGCCCAGAGCAGTGGTGGAATCCCCATCCCTGGAGGGATTTAAAAGCCATGTGGATGTGGCACCTGGGGACATGGGTTAGTGGTGGCTTTGGCAGTGCTGAGCCAATTGAACTCAATGGTCTTAGAGAGCTTTTCTAACCTAAATGATTCCATGATTCTCTAGGGGCATGGCTGCTGTAGCAGTGGGTATGGTGACCTCATGGACAGTCCTACAGATGACTTGTGAAGGGCAGGAAAATTTACTGCATTTTTCCTTTGAGCCTGGGTTGTGACATGGTGTCTCTTGTCATTCCCACTGGATGCTTGTCCAGACACCTCTGAGTGTCCCCCAAAGCAACATGGTGCCCCTTTCTGTGCTCCAGCAGCAGGATTGGGCACAGAGAGTCCCAACAGCCTCTTCCTTGCATGAGTTGCCCCAGCCTGTCAGGGAAAGGGGTGTCCCTTCCGCGCTTCTCTGTCTGTGTCCCACCTGGCAGCCCCTGTGAGCTGGGCCTGCCCAGGCAGGACTCTGTCCCCACCTCCACACTCTCTTGTAGATTTCTGGACTGCAGGAGCAAACCAGCCCCAATGATGGACAGCCTGGGACTGACCAATGGACAGATGTGACTGAAGCTGCCCTGGGACACCTCAGGGTGACATCTCTGGGTGATGCCTCTCCCAGAAGGGGTGCTCACTTCCATGACCTCTGATTGGCAACTGGTGGTGGTGGTGACACTGATCAGCCCCGTGTCTGCCTTGGGGACAGAACTCAGGGGGTGCTGGGTGGGGAGCAGTCCCACCCTCATCCTGTGCCTTGATTGTCTTCTGAGCTGATGTGGCTGAGGGTGCAGGTTCAGTACAAGGGGGTGGGGTTGTGATGGTCACTGTCCCTTTGTGGCTCCCTCCAATCTGCTCTCCTGGCTTTTCCCAAGTTCTAGGCAGTACTGCCCATGGATATCTGTCCTCCCTCCATCTGAGCCTGAGAAGTGCTCAGGACCCCCAGCGGCAGCTCCTTTGTGGGAGGGGGAGTAGCTCAGATCACCACCCAGTGTGGTGGGGCCAGCTCTGCCTTGGCAGCAGGAGCCAGCAGCTCTCTGGAGGGAAACAGACCAACTGGCCCCTGGCAGGGGGAGGTGGCCTTTTTCCCTTGGGGAATCCAGAATGGGCATCCTGGAGGCTGCCACAGCTGCCGCTGAGATGTCCCTCTCCCAGGAGCAGAGGTGGTGTGAGGGCAGATTCTCCCCAAATGGATGGGGTGCCAGCACCCTGGGGCACACGCTGCTCACATGCAGCCTCCTGCTGCTGAAGGCTGTTTTTAGGCTCACCCTGAATTCTATGAAGCTTGTTTACCCACATAATTGTATTTCCTACTTGATTGTAGACTTGCCAGGTTTTGCTCCTTCCTCTAGGCCACGAATAAAGAACTTGTACCCTGAGGATGAGGCTTCTCTCTCTTGCACCAGCAGCACCAGTGCCCACACCCTGCCCTGGGGACCGGTCCTGCTTGTTGGGTCCTGAGAGAGGGGGGGAAAAACCACTGCTCCCACTGCCGGAGCCTTGTGTGGCCCCAGTCCTTGATGCTGTGGTGTCCCAGTGCTCCAGGCCAGTGGGACTTGGGGACCTGCCACCTCCCGTGCCCCAGCCTGCTCTGGGAAGGTGGTTCCAGCAGCCAGAGGTAATGGGAAGGTGCTGAAAGATTCAGTGAGAGACTGACCCTTTCAGCTGGGTGGGGATGCAGGGCTTGGGCTGGGATCTGGGCATTGTCCTTAGCCAGGTCTCCTTGGTTTTGCCTCCACTCACGATATTCCTCTTCCCAGATAATAGGACACATTTTCTCCTGGAGGAGCTACCTGTGTGGTGTGTGTTGGTCCTTGCAGACTTACACCCCTGTTCTGGGAGGGTCTGTGTCTTTCACTGTGTCATGTTCAACCACATTCAACCTAAGGCGACTGAAGGCCCACACTAAGACCCTAAATCACCTTGTCCGTGAGCTGCTTTTTGCTGACAATGCTGCCCTGGTTGCTCACACAGAAGCAGCTCTGCAGCGCTTAACATCCTGCTTTGCAGAGGCTGCTGAGCAATTTTTGGGCTGGAAGTCAGCTTGAAGAAGACAGAAGTTCTTTTATCAACCTGCACCTCAGGAAGTCTTCCATCATCCCCACATCACCATAGGTGAAGCAGAGCTTAAGTCAGTCCAGCAGTTCAGCTATCTGGGAAGCATCATTTCGTCAGATGGTAGGATTGACAAAGAGATAGACAACAGGTTAGCAAAGGCATACAGAGCTTTTGGAAAACTCCATAAGAGTCTGGCGCAATAAATACCTGAAGAAAAGTACAAAGATTAGTGTCTACAGAGCCATTGTACTGTCTACTCATCTATATGGGTCTGAATCATGGGTCATCTGCTGCCACCACCTGCGACTCCTCGAGCGCTTCCATCAATGCTGCCTCCCTACAATCCTAAACATCCACTGGCCTGATTACGTGACTAATGTGTCTGTCCTTGAACAGGCAGAGATCACCAGTATTGAGGCCGTGCTGCTGAAAACGCAGCTGCGCTGGGCAGGGCACATCTCCAGGATGGAGGATCACCACCTCCCTAAGATTGTGCTCTATGGGGAACTCGCCACCGGCTGCTGCAAGAGAGGAGCCCCAAAGAGGAGATACAAGGACTCCCTGAAACAATCCCTCAGCCTTGGCCATATTGACCACCATCAATGGTCCACTCTGGCCTCCAATCGGGAAAAATGGAGACACACCATCCATAAGGCTGCTGCTTCCTTTGAGAACACATGCAGAATCAGTCTTGAGGAAAAAAGGCAACGCAGGAAGAACTGTGCCTTGCCAGTAATGCTGATGGAGACTTCCCGCTGTGCCTTTTGCAATCGGACTTGCCTATCTCACATTGGCCTTTTTAGCCACCAGCGTGCTTGTAGCAAGCGTGGGTAGAACCCTTGCAAATCTTTATTCACGAAGCCTAGCCATGATGATGATATTTAACCACAGCCAGGTGCCTTTGGCACTGTCAGAGCTGTCCTGGCTCCAAGGCTACCAAAGGAAGAGGGAACTAAGCCTGGCCATGTTGCCTCCAGCACCAAGGGGAGACAGCTCCAAGCCCAGCCATGGTCACGTCCTGGAGCTGCAGGAACCTGTCAAGGGACATACTGCTGCTGCTCATGGTGTCAGGCTGGGCCCTCCAGCCCCATGGGCACCTTATCCCCCTGCCCAGCCCTGTGCAGGCAGGATCCCTGGCTGCTTGAGCTGTCTGGAAACTGGGAGTTGTAGTGCCCAGGGGATTTTTCAGAGAATGGTTTAGGCAGGTGCCCTTCCCCCTCTGGGACTGATACAGGAGCCCCCTCCTGCTCTGCTCACCTTTGGGCATGGCTATGATGAGGAAAAGGATTTGGAGTGGAGGTTTCTATCCTTCCCAGCGCCGCACTAATTAGACAGGGGTGACATCTTCTCCAGGGATTCTGCTGAACTTGGCTCTTGGGATCAAGCTGTGAAGGAAAGCTGTGCTGGGGAACACGTTGTGGCCCAAACAGACTCATTCCAAGATGTCACACACATCCGTGGCCTGGGCAGGGTCACTGTGGCTAGGGATTCTCTTGCTCATCAAGTTTGCTGGTAATTATACCCAAGGGCTGTAATTCCACCTGCTCACGGGTGTGTTAGTGGGGACATCCCCGTGTTCCAAGGGAAATCACCAGTGAACTGAACCCACAGGCCCGGAGCATTAAACTTGGCCATTAATCCATGATGTGGTCCCAGCTGTGTGTCCTGGTGCACAGTGCTACCCCCTGAGAGGGGTTCCAGGTGAATGGTTCATCCTCCCGGAGGGGTTTGGGATCCCAGAGCATGATGCCCCCCCCCGTACTCTGGAGCGGTTTGGGTGTCCTAGCTCATGGTTCATCTCTCTGGAGGGGCTCAGGGGTCCTGGTGCACAAATGCCCCCAGAGGGGTTTGAGGGTCCAGGGCACAGTGCACCCCGTGCAGTGGCTCGGGGGTCCCAGTTCGCCTCCCGGAGGGGTTCAGGGGCCCCAGTTCATGATATCCCCAGGAGGGGTTTGGATGTCCCAGTACACGGGATTGCCCCGGAGGGGTTTGGGGGTCTTGGTGCGCTGTTCCCCCCTGCATGGGCGGCTCATCCTCTGAAGGGTTCAGGAGTCCTGATTCCCACTTCATCCCCTGAGTGTTCGGGGGTCCCAGCTCACGGTTCATGCCCAGTGGGGTTCGGTCCCCTCCCGTCCCACGTGCTCACGCCCCGCCCCGCCCCCCCGCCGGCCCCTCCCTCGCGCCGCGGCGGGGCGGGGCGCACCGGCAGGCGAGTGACGTCACCTCCCCGGCTACTGCGGCGGCGGCCGGGGTGGATCCGCCGGTTCTCCGCGGGCGGCCTCGGAGCAGCGGCGCGGGCGGGCGGGCGGCGGGGTTGTTCCTCGGCGCCGCCGCCTCCCCCATCGCCTGCCGGAGCCGCGTCCCGGCGCGCGGAGCCGCCGCTGCCCGGGCGGGGCGGGACCGGCGGGGCCGCCCCCGGGGCCGGCGCTCCTCGCACAAAGCCGTGTGTGCCGCGGGGGCCGCGCCGGCACCGGCACCGGCACCGGCACCGCCCCGATGTGAGCGGGGCATGGCCGCGGGGCATGGCCCGGGGCGGGCGGCGGCGGCGGGCGCGCGGCGCCGCCGGTGAACATGGAGCCGCGTCCGCCGGGCAGCGAAGCCCCGCTGCCCCGGGGGCCGGGGCCGGGGCCAGGGCCGGGACCCGAGCCGGACCCGGACCCGGACCTGGAGCCAGAGCCGGAGCTGGACCTCTGGGCACTTGAGCCCGCCGGTCCCGGCCCGGGGCCGCCGCCCTGGTCCCGGGGGGAGCCCGAGGGCAGCCCGGCCCCGGGGGGCCCCGCCGAGCCCCCCGCGGAGGAGGAGCCGCGCCTCCGACCCGTCTTCGACGCCCTGGACCGTGACGGCGACGGCTTCGTGCGGGTGGAGGAGTTCGTGCAGTTCGCCACGGCCTACGGGGCCGAGCAGGTGAGCGCCGGCCCCGCTGCCCCGGGCACGGCAGCGCCCAGCGGGGGCCACCGCGCCGCCCGCCCGCGGGCCCCGCCCCGGGGGCCGTGGTGGCTCCGGCCGGGGCTCCCGTCCGCAGAGAAACCTTTCATGTCCGCAAGGGCATCGTCTGCACCGCCGGCCTCGGAGTCTCCCCGGGTGAAGGGCACACGTGGGCCCGAATGGCTCCGTCCGTGCCTCCTGCATCCAGGAGAAACTGGAGCTCCTGTTTTCCGGGTCCCGGTCCGCTGGGAGCAGCATCCCGGCAGTGCCGCCAGGAGCTGCATCCCCGCTCTTTGTTCTCCATCACTGACGCGTTTGTCTGGGCAGCGCTGAGATCCCGGGATCTGCGGCTGCCAGGGGTCCTTTGCTGGCACTGCACTGACCGTGGATCACCTCCATAATGCCTTATGGGTGGCGTCCCTGCTCACGGCAGGGCGTTGGAATTAGATAATCCTTAAGGTCCCTTCCAACCCAAACCATTCCATGATTCTGTGCTACCTCACTTATCCCAGCTTTGGCAACCTGAATGTGTATTTTTCCCCCCTCTTTCTGCTGCTTTGTACCCCGGTGAGCTTGTGTTTCCCTGCAGCAGATGAGTTGCAATGTAATTTGAAGCTGTAATTTGGGTATGACCCAAAATGGAGCAAGCTCCAGCAGCGCACCAGGGGATGGAGATGGATTTGTTGGTGTTTTTTACTTTGGCCTGAGCTGGCATCGCTACCAGGAAAAAGGGATTTAATTTTTTAAGGTGTGCAGACATTTCTATGAAGTTTCTCTGTGCCTGCCCAGGTCAGCTCTCATCCTCCAGCCGTAGCTGTTATGTGTGTATTTAAGTGCCATGACAAAGCAAATCATGTGTGAAGGAGGGTTTTGCTGGAGAGGGGCTTTTTATCTCTGTTCTCCTGCTAAAAACACCTCTTAAAGATAAACCAGAGGTATTTATTTCAGGAAATAGCCCTGTAAAGTGAAGACCGGCAACTTCTTTGTTGGTGAGGGCACTGTGTGTGCACAGGGTCTCGCTGGCCCACTCATGGCATGATTACAGGTATGTCGGGGGGAGTCACAGCAGCACCTCGGCTGCTCCTGCCTCCACCAGGTGAGAGAGGCTTTTTGCTGGCCAAAGCACCATCCTGCTGTGTCTGGGCACTCTGTGCCACCGCTGTGCCCACTGCTGTTCCAGCAGAGGAAGCATAAAGTCTGTGCTCCTCACTGCGTGGAGGCTCCTGGACCCTGCGTGCGGACATTGGCACCTTTCCAGGGGCCTGTTGGCCTCCGTGTGCTTCTGCGCTCGGTGTGGAGAGCCCAAGGACATGGGGAATGAGGACAGCAGACGGTGTGTGTGTGGCAGGGGACGTGGCAGGTGGCTCTGGTGTTGTTGGTGCCAGTGGCACGTGCGGCTCAGCACCTGGTGGGAATTGTGCCAGAGCTCCAAAAGGGCCACACTGAGCCTGTAAAACATTCTAAGATCATGGCCTGAGGAGTGACTGTGAGGTGTTAAGGTCATCCCTAAACTAAGCAGGATGATCAGGGAGGTTTTTTTGTCACTGAGAGCTCTGTCTGTACAGACCCAGCTGGAAAGGGCTGTCTGCAGGCGCCTGGCCTTGGCTGTCCCTTTGAACTTGCTTGTTCCTTCCCACTGAGCACAACTACTGACAGTGCTGAAATATATTATGCTTTTTAAACACATTTGTCTTCAGCAAGAGACTGGCACAGCCAGCTCTTGGTGTGCAGAACAACTGAGTCTCAGCGCAGCAAGTGCTGAGCACCTTGGGGAGATGGATGTGGCAACAACTGAGCCAGCAGGGGGCCTTTGCAAAGGCTTGGCAAAACAGGAAAAGTGATGCTTGTGGTGAACTGTGTGTGGAAGAAGACATAGTGTGAGTCTGCAGCTTAGAAAAGCCCAAGGAGACACTGAGGGAGAAGGAGGAGGAGTTGATGATGGGGCCTGTAAGCTCCCAGCAGATCGTGGAATACTGTGAGTCAGAAGTGACCCACAAGGACCATCCAGTCCAACTCCTGGCTCGGCACAGACACCCCAGCAGTCCCACCCTGTCCCTCAGAGCGTTGTCCAAACCCTCCTGGAGCTCTGGCAGCCTTGGGGCTGTGCCCACTGCCCTGGGGAGCCTGGTCAGTGCCAACCACCCTCTGAGGAAAGAATCTTTTCCTGATACTCAATCTGAACTTGCCCTGATGTGCGGAGTGATAGAGGAAGGAGTTCTGGGGATGTTTCTTGGCCTTTTTTGTTTTAAGCAGCTGTAACTTGGGCCCAAAAGGAGTCTTTTGGAAAACGGAGATCCAGCTCAAGTGAAAGGAATAGGGGAGAAACATCAGTGGGTAAAATGGTGTTAAGGTGACTAAAGGGGATCTTAAAGGTGTAAATAAATGTTGTACTACAACTAGAAATGGAATGCTTGTAAGAGAGGGGCCCGGGTTTGATGGCTGGATGTATAATCACAGAAGTATCCCTAAGGATCAGCAGGGAGTTAATGAGGAGCAAATTCCAGTCCTCTTGCTGTCCCTCTCCTAAAAAGAGAAGGAAGAGGTTGTACCTGCTTCCTTTTCTTCTCCCCTTCTTCCTCCTGGGTGCTGCCCACAGGGTGGGTTCATGGAAGGTGAACATGGCATGATGGTGGTGGAAACAATGATTAAATTGAAGCACAAGTAATCATCACATCCAGCTGATTCCTGAGGGCTGGAAAGGGCTAAAGAGTTAAGGAGAGCATGTGTGTGTATGTAACTACATGGGTGAGGAGCCAGAGAGCAGCAAGTGTTGTCTTTAGTGCTTAGTAAAACACCAGAGGCATTCATGGGCTACTGAGCCCAGCACTGTCAGGTTGTTTGGCTGGAACAATCATTAGCTAAATGTCAAAGGGAAGGGACCAGCTGGTATTTATTCCATAAACACGATGTGATTGTGGATTTCTGTTCAGATGTTGGGTTTTTTCCTCTCCACGGGAAGAAAAACTGGGATTGGGTTGGCTTTTTGCTTAAGTAGCTTGGATTGTTGAGGTCCATGGTTGTGGTCTTGGCAGGGAGGTGCTGAGTTGGGATAGAGGAGATCAAGGCATGGGAATCTAAAGGCAGTTTGGTTTTCTCTGAAGTGATAACAGTTGATAGGGATTGAAGCTGTTGCCAGTACCTTCATCTTTGAAGGTGTGTGGAGAGGATGGTGCTGGAGTTGACACCTGAGATAGGGAAACCCTGTGATGGTCCTCCACAATCTCTATTGGGAGGATGTTTGTCAAACACAGAATATTTTCTCTTTTGAAAAGCTCACATGGACCCATGATATGCTCTGTGGACTTGCAAGCAAGATCTGGGACAGAAATATCTTGAGGAAAACTTGATTTTTCATGCAAGACCCCTGGACCACTCGCTAACAACATGAGGCAGCTTCTAATGGTGGTGTATTTTTATTGTCTCCTTTCTCTTCCCTTTATCGCTGCTTTTCCCCGGGATCTGATGTTCCCTGGAATTCACTATACCGGGATGGTACAGAAGCATGGAATAAGGTTGGCTCAAACAGTGTGTAGGGAGGTGGATGCACACTTGACATATCTTTTATATGACCTTATAAAGGAGGAAGGATTGTGTCTTGCAGTTCTGTGGGTTACACGGAATTTCAGGCCATTGTGCAATCATTTTTATTTTCAATTTTTATTTTAAAATTAAATTTTATGTGCCTTGCCTGCTGTACCATTGCATTGTATCTGTGTGATTGAGGTGATGGATCCTAAGCTTATTCTCACTGGCTTTATCACTACCTAGAAATGCAGGGTCAGAGAAGAGTGGATTGTTTGTAAGGCTGAGGAGAAGCATCCTGCTGGCACCTTGGGTTGTTTTTCCTTTTTGTTTCGATCTAAAAGCCAACTGGAGGAGGAAAAGCCTCTTGCACCACATGATCTTGCTGCCTCTGCTCAATTAAGAGAACTCTCAGAGTTTGTCTAACCCACTTCCAAAGGCTTCAGGCTCAGTAGCAGCTCTGCCCTCTGTGCTCTCAGAGATCTTTAGCCTTTCTTTTCCTCTTGATCAGTTCAAGCTTCGTTTCAATGTGATTTGTTTTGCTTCCTTTAACACTTACATCCCCCAAGTAGCTGTCCTGCCGCCAGCCTTTCTCAGTCCCATGTCATTTAATCCTCAGCTGAGCTCTCCATATTCAGCTTTTAACTTTTCCTCTGAAGGTTTTTAGCGGGTTTGTTGTACTTTTCTGACCTCCCACCACCTTCTCAGCTTTTGGAAGGAGGTGTCCAGCCTGGCACCATCTTAAGGGTGGCAGGGATTGCCCCAAACAGCAGCTGCAGAGAATCCTGGAGTTGATTTTATTTTTAAATAGATCAATTTAAAAATCTGGCAATTACTTTCTGCAGTGAAGTCTGGATAGTGTCAAACTACAGCTTTTTAGTGGCAACTCCTCCATGGTGAATCTAGGCTTGCTTTTCCTGCTCCCCTCTGATGGATCCCTTGGAAAGTGTGTACAGATCTTGGATCAAATGCTTCTTACCTCCTGCCTTGGAGTTGCTGACATTGCATCTGATTTTAGGCGCCCTCTCTATTCCCCTTGATTTTCACCCACTTCCATGTGATATCTGATAGTTTGGATCTCTGTCATAAGGAAACCTCAATTTATATATTTTTTTTTTTTAATTTTTGAATGGTTCTTACACAGGTAAGTGTAAGAGGAAATTCTGGTTTTATGAAGAGATTTCTAAAACTATCACAGTTTCACAGGTGAGTGAAGTTTAAATTGCCTCCAACAGTGTTGCTGCTGCTGTACCTTTTGGAGGTTTTGATTGCTGTTTAACTTCATAGAATGTCCTGGTATGAAAGGATCATCAAGTCCAGCTCCTGGAATTTGGCTCCTGCTATGGAGATTGGACTGGGATGGCAGAGGGGTGATGCCATGGGTGTACAGGAGGTTTGAACGTGCCTGTGGACACCCATGTGTGCTTTGGAAGGGTAACAAATCTGAAATATTTTGTTTGCTTTGACCAAGGGCCCAGTTTTTCCCCTTATAAATTCATGGCAATGAATTTGTGGGTTTTCAGGGTTGGGGTGGAAGCCCTGTCCTCACCCACACATGGGGCTGGGCTGAGCTCAGCCTCTCTCCTCCTTCCCCTTCTTCAAAGGGGTTTTACCACCATTAATAATATGTCTGTGCTGCAGGAGCTTCAAGACAGGAATTTTTCTCTCTGCCTCAGAGAAGAAAACACTTCCAAGCCAACATATTTTGTGTAATTTTGGGCAAGGTGGCTGCTGCTTTGCAAATTCCATTTTCAGCTCACATTATTCACTTGTAAATATCCCAAAGACTCGAAGGAAGAGGTGGTTTCTGCGCTCCTGGGTTTTCATTGCTGAGCTTTTTAAGCTCCTCGAAGGTGTTTGTCCCTTCTGGGAACGGTGAGGAGGGTTGGGAGAGGGTCATTCCACAGGCAGATCTCTGTGGTGATGTGTTTCATACATTTGTGGCTGTAATCAGATTGATGGCTTATCCTGGCGGGATTGGGTCTGACAGGACTGTGAATACTCAAAGGCATGGTTTGTCTGTGTGGGCTGGGAGGAGGGTAAGGGTGGTAATTTTATCCCAGCGACCAGTTTATTAAATAAACCTTTTTATTCTGCCTTTCTTCTTCAGATGGAGAATGCAGCAAACGTGCAGCAGGGTCTTGATTTTTGGGAGAGGGGCTTTGGATGTGACAGGAGAAGAGGGAATGGCTTCCCACTGTTAGAGGACAGGGTTAGATGGGATATTGGGAAGAAATTCCTCCCTGTGAGGGTAGGGAGGCCCTGGCACAGGTTGCCTAGAGAAGCTGTGGCTGCCCCATCCCTGGAAGTGTCCAAGGCCAGGTTGGCCAGGGCTTGGAACAACCTGGGATAATGAAAGATGTCCCTGCCCATGGCAGGGGATGGGACAAGATGAGCTTTAATGTTCCTTCCAACCCAAACCAGTCTGTGATTCTGTGATTTATTTTGATAAAGGCTAGTTGTGTGCCTCTGGAATTTGAGATAATTTCTGCAAATAAAGAAGCATTCTTTATCCAGAAGAAGGAAAGAGCATCAGTTTCACCTTTGCAGAGTTGGCAAATATTGTAGGTAATGGAACAAATGCGGGATTTTCAGTATTTTGGGTGGGGATGCAGCATCCAGTGATCCCCAGCTGGGAGGCCAGTTTGTACTGGGTGAGCAATGCCACAGACTGGGTGAGGAGCCCCAGTAAGGGAAAACAACCCTAATCTGAGGGTTTTCAGTGTTCAGTTGGAAGAAACCTTAAAGATCATCTCATTCCACCCCTTGCCATGGGCAGGGTCACCTTCCACCAGCCCAGGTTGCTCCAAGCCCTGTCCCAACCTGCCCTTGGACACTTCCAGGGATGGGGCAGCCACAGCTTCTCTGGGCAACCTGTGCCAGGACCTGCCCACCCTCACAGGGAACAATTTCTCCCTAGTATCCCTTCTAAATCTCTCCTCTCTTATTTTATGTCCATTCCCTCTTGTCCTGTCACTGCCTGTGTAAAAGTTGCTCTCCCTCTTTTATAAGCCCCCTTTAAATGCTGAGAGAAGATAGAGATGGTTTCAGAAGCTTCCTCCCTTCTCAGGAGCAGCGTGTTTTCTTAGGCTGTGACTAATAAAAATGGCACTGGAGCCATCATAATTAAGTGACTGGAATATGATAGTGCACCACAACACAGTGATTGGGCTCTTTCAGAGTAATTTTGACCTGCTCACAATGCTCTCTCCCAAAGCATTCCCAAGCTGCTGATGCCATTATGTAACTCAATCCAGCCAGTAATTGATAATCATTACAATTGCCTACATAATGTCTCTCAATTTTATTTTTGTTTTGACTTTCGTTTGCTGCTGGTTGTCAGATGAATGATCTACTTTGAACACAGGGGCTGCAATTTTTTTCTTCCTAGCTTTGGATTTTTGTAAAAGAAATGACTCCCCATCAGCCACAGCCTATGGCTCTGCTTGGACAGCATGAGCTGCTTCTGCTGGGTCACTCTCATCTTCCCCTTTCCTATGGGCCCATCGGGTTTCCAAGTCTAGAAAGTTGCTGGCAGTGGCATGGCAGTGAACTGTGGCTTGTTTCTACCTGTTCCTCATGCCTGGCTCCATCCTTTCATAATCCTGCCTGGGTTCCCGGTTCCTAGTGCTGGTTCCTCTGCATGAGCTCAGGGTGAGCAATTCCAGCTGTTCCCTTTGCTTCTTTGCATATATTCAGACACCCGTGGAAAATGTCAGTACAGTGCTGCCAGACTGGTTCTGGTGAGCTGAGAGTCATGGAGTTCTTCAGGTTGGAAAGGACCTCTGAGATCGAGTCCAACTGCTCCCCCAGCACTGCCAAGGCCACCACTAACCCATGTCCCCAGGTGCCACATCCACATGGCTTTTAAATCCCTTGAGGGATGGGGACTCCCCCACTGCCCTGGGCAGCTGTGCCAGCAGGGTCTGACCACCCTTTCCATGAAGGAATTTTCCCAATATCCAAACTAACTCTCCACTGGTGCAACCTGGGTTTGTTTCCTCTTGTCCTGTCCCTTGTTCCCTGGGAGCAGAGCCTGACACCGCCCGGCTCCCCCCTCCTGTCAGGGAGCTGCAGAGAGCAAGAAGGTCCCCCCTGAGCCTCCTTTTCTCCAGGCTGAGCCCCCCCAGCTCCCTCAGCTGCTTTTGGTGCTCCAGCCCCTTCCCCTGGGCACACTCCAGCCCCTCAATGTCTTTCTTGAATTGAGGGAGCCCAGGACTGGAGGTTCCTCAGCAGTGCCCAGCACAGGGACGGGCATTGCTCTGGGGCTGTTTCTCCTCAGAAGGAGCTGAGCTTCTCCACTGGCACATTTTCCTGGCACTCTGTAATCAGGGGACATGGTGCCAGTTTGGGATATGGCAGAAAGGGAGCTCCAGCCACCTGAAGGTTAAAATGCTGACTGACTCCTCGGTCGGAGACAGTGGCTTGACCGAAGGGTGCATTCCCAGGGATGGAATAGGATTAGAGGGTGATTTCAGGTCTTGCTGCTCTGCTCCCATTGTGAGAGGTGCCTGTTAACACAGAGAGTGAATTTGTCCTTGGGGATTTGTGCATTTTATACCTATAATGACTCTCCCACGTGCCAAAAGCATTCTCACCTCTTCTTAGGGTACAATCCATGGCCTGGGTGCTTCACTGAGCTGCTTGGAGCCACTCCCCTTACAGGTTTTTGGGGACACCTGCAGTACAGCTGTTTGATGAACCAGCCAAGCCAAGTCTGCAGGACAGTCATACTTACCTAGTTGTCCCATGTCCAGCAGAGCCCCCAAAGCTCATCTCAGCCTTTGTTTTCCACTTATATTCATTATATTTTTCAGTCCCCTTCACATATATGGGATGGTGCTGAAGGCTAATGCTGTAGGTCCAGGCCTGAGGCTTCCCCACAGAGACAGGTCTGTAACTGTACAGAGTGGGAGGGAAATAATGGATTTCATACGGCTGCTCACATAATCACTGTTAATATCCTTGTGTATTTGTGCTTAGAATCACAGAACACTTTGGCTTGAAGGGACCTCAAAGCTCATCTAATTCCACCCCCTGCCATGAGCAGGGACACCTTCCACTACACCCGGTTGCTCCAAGCCCCATCCAACCTGGCCTTGGACACTCCCAGGGATGGGGCAGCCACAGCTTCTCTGGGTAACCTGTGCCAGGGCCTGCCCACCCTCACAGGGAAGGATTCCTTCCCAATATCCCACCTAACCCTGCCCTCTGGCAGTGGGAAGCCATTCCCCCTTGTCCTGTCCCTCCATCCCTTGTCCCCAGTCCCTCTCCAGCTCTCTTGCAGCCCTTTAGGCACTGGAAGGGGCTCTCAGGTCTCCCTGGAGCTTTCCCTTCTCCAGGTGAACACCCCCACCTCTCCCAGCCTGTCTCCAGAGCAGAGGGGCTCCAGCCCTGGAGCATCTCCGTGGCTTCCTCTGGACTCACTCCAGCTGCATATCTTTATGTTGGAGGTCCTTGATGTGCTCGATAGCAGGAAGATACCCATGGACTGAAAAGGAGCTTGTTCTCCATATGAGTAGGAGAGTCACAGTTAGTATCAGTGGTACCTGGCATGCACCTTGTTTTGGGATCCGAAAATCTCCAACCCCAAGGAATAGCCCTGAAGATGCCATGGAACAGTTGAAATGCTGGCTTGGGCTTTCTGCATGACTCAGAGTTGTTCAGAGATTCTCTCTTCTTCCCAAACTTTGGTTTGTGATGAGGTTTCCCTTTCTCTGTAGAGTCTTTGCTGGAGTTGGTGTGGGGCAGAATAAACTATTAAGGGCCATGTGGGTTGTGGACGTGGAGGGAAGAGGAGGAAACATGACCAAGGAGTGCCATGGGGACAACTTCCTCCCCAAGTGCCACTACTGCCAAGCTGGAGTAGATGGTGTTTGCTCACAGGGGGAAAGTGGGCTTCAAGGGAGGTTGAACAGAGCTCAAATCACTGTAAGTGGCAATAGATCCTTCCATTGTGCACAGCTGGTGTGGTTATGAGGCTGGACTGCGGTTTTCCTTGTAGGAGGTGAGGGTGAACTGCAGGTCTGGGATGGGGCTCTGCTGCTACTGGCACGCTGCTTCCTCATGGCTGTGAACATCCTGGGCTTGGTCCAGGCACTTTATCCATGGTTTTGTCAGGGTCTTTCCCCTCTCTAGGCTGAAAACTGCACTTACAGCAGAGAGACATGTGGAGCCTGCTGAGGAGAGTGGCTCCACGCTGCTGGTGCTCAGTGTGCTCTGAGCTCAGCTTCTCCCACGGTTCCTTCTAGTGTAACTGCAAAACCCCTTTTCACAGAAACACCAGCGGTACCAAACTGCTGAATTGGCTCCCTCTTCCCATATTCTGTGATTCTAATGAAGCTGAAGCATTCAGGGGACAGCGGTATTTGATTCAAATTTGAATGATTGGTTACATGGCACCAATTCCTGTGTTGCCTTTGTGGCTCCTGGTGTGTCCCCAGCACTGCAGAGGCCACCAGGGCCCTGGAATGGGATGATGACAGCTCTGGGAATGTCCTGTGGTGCGGTTGGTGTTCCAAGGGTGTTTGCAGCTTTGTTTGCAGGCTGAATATCCCTCTGTTTGGGAATGTGGTGAGCAGCCCGGTAGTCTCACGATTTATTTATTTTTGGAAACACATTGTAGTTTTCCAAAAGAAAGAACTCCTGCTCCCTCTGCTACAATATCCCGTGGTGAAATGCCAGTAGCCTTACGCTGAGTTTGAGTCACTGCTGCTGATGGAAGGGGTTTTCAGCTTGCAGACTGTTCCTGCTTCCTGCTCTTTCCTGAGGAGGAGTGAAGCCAGAGGGAGAGGAGCTGGTGCTGGGAGCTGCATCATCTGGTAAGACCTGATGGAGCCAACTGCTGATGACCCTGTGGAAAATCCATTTGTGAGTCCAGTAGGAAACTGGGCTCAAGCAAAATGTGCAGGAAGTACAAGAAGCCCAAACCAACAGTTTTTAGAGAAAAGAAGCTGTTAGGGGCAGGAAACAAGTGGTGGGGCTGCAGTGGGCACAGGACATGGAGCCAGACTAGGATCTCTGTGCTGCCCCAGCTGATCCATGGTTCCACATTCCCAAACAAATACATCATGAAATGAGGGGCTGCTCAAGGGGCCCTTCTGCATGGAGAAGGTATATCTGTATTGAAAGCAAAACTCTCCTCATGGAAAAATGACATTCAGGCCCACCTTGGCTTTAAAACTTTAAAACTTAAAAAAAATTGTGGCTTTCACCACCATCTTTGCCTATGGAGGAATGAAAAGCCATCTGTTGCCTCCCTTTTGCGTGGCCACATTCCTTATTTTTTCCAGGAGAGTGTCTGTTCTTTGCCCTGCTCACTGTGTGTGTGTGTGTGTGTGAGGACATTACAGCTAGAGGTAAAAATAAAATTTGGATATCGTTGTGGAAGTTTTTTTCCTGTGCTTGCTAAATGGATGCAGCAACTTGCTAATCCTTTCCTGGCTACCCGGAACTGTGGGACTACTGTGCTGGCAGGAGGATGTGGGAGGATGCAAAGAGCAGACGCAGGGTTTGTGGGATCTTCCCTGGACGGTCCAAGGGGTATGCTGGAGGCCTCGGTGTGGACCAGGAAGATGCTGGAGATCTTGGCTTGGAACAGGAGCATTCTGGGGACCTTGGTGTGCAACAGGGAATTTGCTCTTGGATTTGTGCTGCACCTCTTCAGGCTTTGTGGAGCATCCAGTTGCTTGTATGCCCAGTGTTTACAGTCCCTGAAGTCCTGAGCTTCCCAAACTATGTGTGGCGTCTCAGCCTCTTGCTTCCTTCGAGAATATACCTCTGAGCCTTTGAACTGTTCAGGTCTCTTTTTCCGCCCCCTGGCACATCTACTCTGTACTTCACACAAACAGCCCTCTCTGAAGCTGCTGAGGGGATGCCAAAAGCAGGGAAATAATTTGAAGCAGCTATAAAAAAAATAAGTCTTCATGCTTTGCTGATCTCTCATTCAGGTTTGTTTGTATTACAATAAACTTAGTTTTGACACTGTGGCAGGCTCATCCTGGATGAGGAACATGAGTTCGTTCGCTCATATTTAGCTGCTTGTGTCTTCTACTCAGCTGGGCTTCACCTCTGCAGCCCGAGAGGCTCCTTGTGCCCACCAAATTCCCAGCATTTGCAATTTGAGAGGTGCAGCTCTCTGCTCCCAACATCAGAAACTGCTGGAGTGAATCCAGAGAAGGCCACGGAGATGCTCCAAGGGCTGGAGCCCCTCTGCTCTGGAGACAGGCTGGGAGAGGTGGGGGTGTTCCCCTGGAGAAGAGAAGGCTCCAGGGAGTCCTGAGAGCCCCTTCCAGTGCCTAAAGGGGCTCCAGGAGAGCTGGAGAGGGACTTGGGACAAGGGCCTGGAGTGCCAGGACAAGGGGGAATGGCTTCCCACTGCCAGAGGGCAGGGTTAGGTGGGATATTGGGAAGGAATCCTTCCCTGTGAGGGTGGGCAGGCCCTGGCACAGGTTGCCCAGAGAAGCTGTGGCTGCCCCATCCCTGGGAGTGTCCAAGGCCAGGTTGGACAGGGCTTGGAGCAACCGGGTGTAGTGGAAGGTGTCCCTGCTCATGGCAGGGTGTGGAATGTGATGGGCTTTGAGGTTCCTTCTGTCCCAAACTGTTCCGTTACTGTATGAGTATGATCTCGTTCTAGACATTATAGCCTGTACATTGCATTTTGGAAAGGTAGAATTAGTAAAAGCAAACCCTGAGCTAGTGAGGGGATTTATTCTGGGACATGCTGTGGGGTTTTTGTGCTGCTTTCTAACCTGGAGGGAAGGACATGGAAGCAAACGCTGCAGTCGCAGGTTTATAAGCCTGGACAGTCAGTTCTGTAACCAAACAGCCCCATCACAGAAACACCTGTGTTTGTTGCAGGGGACTTTACATAAAGTTAGACCAGGCAAAATGTTCAGCATCTCGGAATGCCTAATCCTTGGTATGTGACCTCCTGGTATGTTTTATTGTGCTGCTTTTTGTCTGTTCAGATCAGCTCTTTAAATCCTGCGTAGGCTCCTGGCCCAGGGTTGCTTCGGTGGTGGCACTTGGCTCTTCTCTCAGGGTGGTCCAGTGTACATCGAGGGTGTTTTATGTGCGGAGTAAACTGGCCCTAAACTTCTTGATTCTAATCCAGCCTCCTGGCCCTGAGCTGTGTTTGCAAGGGTGAGAACAGGTTTCGCTGTGTCATCAGAGGAACAAAAGCTAGAAACAAAGGCTTCAGTGGTTGGGAAGGTGGAGGAAGAACACTCTTCAGGTTTCGTTAAACAAATGTTTTTAGTAGAGTGTTGTTGCTGAAGCCTTTGAGTACTTAGGGAGAGAGAGGAAACCTGAAAAGCTTGAGATAAACAATTAAATTTGGATTAAAACCATTTCAGTGTAACTTAAATTCTTGTTCGTGTTTCCAAACCACCCTTGAAGTTGTTTAAGTATGTTTTTATGCTTCAGTGACAACAGTTGACGGATAATTTGGAAACGTCATTCTTGACGTTTGAGAACACACCGAAATACGACAAATTGAGGCTTCTGAAGCCATGGTGAGTGTAGAGCCATTGTTGCCTCCAGAGAAGCCTAGAGGCTGGTGGGATTGGTCCAGAAAGGTTCTGTACAGACCAGAGGAATTTTTGCCAGCAGGTAGAACACCCCAAACTGCTGGATGTGAGTGATGTGGGGTAGTGAAGATCTCCCGCAGTTCAGCTCCACGCTCTTTCCTGAGGGCCTGGCTGGATGCACTGATTTGTCCTGGTTTCTTGTTGGGGTGGGCAAGAAGGATGTGAGTCCTCAGGCTTTTTTGGCTGCTGCTCTTTAAAACATATTCTGGCTTCTTTTTCTGCTTCTTGTTGAATTTTGAATGTTTGAAGGGAAAGTCTTTTCCTTTGGATGCTCCAAATGCATGTGGCACTGGGACAGCAGCATTGGGATGGGAATGGAGGAGACCTGTGCCTTGGGATCAGCTTTGGGCTTGTTTTTAGCTCACAGTTCACTTGGAGATATCTTCCTTCCCCTTCTAAAAGGGGAAAATAGTAGTTTGGTGGGGAGGGAGTTCTCTCCTGTTCATTCTGTATTCACATCTCTCCCCTCTGGCATTTCCTGCGCCTGTGGAAGGAGCCTGGGAGAGGCTGCGGAGCTGCTCCAGGGCTTGTGGTTTGGGGCCAAAGTCAGGGGGGCAAAACTGAGGGAGAAGCAAAACTCAAAAAGTTGATGGTATGCTGAGCAGCTTTTCTCTTGGATTAGTAGGAGAAGGAGGATTTTTTAGGCAAGTGGATGTGTTAAATGGTGATGATATGGTCTTCCTGGGCAGAAAGGGAAGGAGGAAGCTTGTTCCCCTTGGTTTGTTCCAAGCAAACAATTAGACTGATAGGGTTCTCCCCCTTGGTTGGTGGGTGATCTCTCTCCCATTCCTGTTCTTTAAATACTTGTAGACATATTCTTAAAATAATTATTCCTTCCTAAATACAGGAGGCTTATTCCTAGTTTGCCTTAAACAGTAGGTTTGATTATTTCTTCTGTAGCAGGAAGAGATGAGAACAAACCAAGCTGAATCTCTTTTTATCTCGTTCTCAGCAAGACATCTCAATCTTGGTTTGGAGGATCAGACTGAGAGGAGAGGCCCTGCAGTGTTGGAGCCTCGGGGTGAAGGGATGGCAAGGACAGACGATCTGATGTCTGTGCAAGATTAAGGAGGGATGTTGCAGAGAGACTCTTCACTGGGTGTTGCTTATGGTGGACCTCTAAATAAAGACTTGACCAGACATGATCTCCTCCTGGAGCTTTGGAAAAGGCTAAGAAGGCAAAGCTCTGACAGCAGCTCCAGGTCAGCGCTGCCACTTGTGAAATAAATAATGCAGCTCTTTCACTGCTTACTCACAATTGACCATGGCTCCTGCCTGTAATGAGATCTGCCCCTTGAGGGTGTTTTAAAGGTTACTTAATGAGGTGTAATTGCAGCAGAATAGAAACCTGCTTGCAGGTTCTGAGTGCTTTCTGTAGTGCCAGCTTCTTCAGCAAATTATGGAGCCGGTTCCTATAAACATGGCTGGAGCCAATGTAATCCCAAGTTATCAGCCTTCCCCTCAGCCTGGCTCTTTATGATGATGAAGCCACAGAAGTAGAGTGCTGGGAATGGTGTTCCTGGCTTTGGGAATGGTGCATCTGTGGTTCCCATCACGGCAACAGCGTGAGAAATGTGTCACACAGAGCACCATGGAGTTGTGCACACACTGTTGACGTGTTAATGCTCTGTGAGGCGCCGGCACAGGGGCATAGATGTGGTCTTACCCCGGACAATGCTGCATTAGCAGGGATCAGTCTGTTTCAGCTGATCCCACTGCAACCCATGTATTTAGGGACTGTTTGTATGGGGACAGTCACATCTTTGGTGTGTTCTGCCGCTGCTCTGGTGTTTGGCTGCAGGAGGTTCAGCAGCCTCAACATGCTTGCACATTTTCCAAAGAAGAAAAAGTACTACTCTTGACTTCTGTCATCAGCATTTAAAAGTATTATAAATCTTTCCCTGAAAGGATGAGTTTAGCCTTGAGAGACTCTCTTAGGTACAGACGAGCACATTGGCTCATCCTCTTGTTAAAACTCAGAGGGTTGAGATGCTGCATCCACTTTTGCATAACCATGAGAGGTTTTGATACTGTTGTCACTCAGATAAATTCACAGAATATGCTGAGCTGGAAGAGACCTTCAAGGATCATCGAGTCCAGCTCTTTAGCCCTGCACAATTACACCAGTTTGGTACTCGTCTTTCTCTCCACTTGAGTTCAGGGATTGTGTGACTTCTAGTACTGTTTTCTCCCCAACAATGAAAGATGTTCAGAATAGATTTGGGCTTCCTGTAGACGGGAGAGGGTAGTCCGAGTTGCATGAGAGGTAAACGGATTTTCATGTCGTGTCTCAGCCAAGGACACCCAGAATTGGTCTGTACCTGGTTCTCAATGAATTTCCTGTGCTTAAAACTCCAAGAGCCACTGGTTTCAGGGCATTTTTGGTCCTCTGCTTTGCTTGACACTCCTCACGGTGTAAATCGGTGAAGAAGGTGTGTTGACACTGCTCCTGCTGTCCCCTCTGTTGTCCCTTGTGGAGACCCTTGGTACTGGGAGATGAGAGACAAACCTGATGCCTGCTGACGGCTCCTTGTAAACACTCTGCTACAATCCACAGGCTTGGGATGAGGAAAGATGGTTTGAGGAGCCTTTTTTTAAGGCCAAACAGAAAATAAAGGCTGTTTTGTGGCATGTTTAACAAAGTGTGGAGCCTTTCCTTCCCTTTATCTTCCTTTCCTTCCCCACCTTCCTTCCACTTTCCTTCCTCCCTCCATCTCCTCCTTGTTCTGGAGGGGAAAAAACAAAGGTAAAGTCCTTAAACCTATTCATCTCCTGCAATATTCCATTCAGGAGAGAAAAATTCCCTATTGATAAATAGTTTGGGAAGAAGTGGTGGTAAGAAGTGCGTGGGGCTGGTGTGGGTGTGTAGGGGGGGGATGTGTAGGTGAAGGGATCCGAGGTGTCCTCACTGCATCCCTCCAAGGTGGAGCAATGCTCCTGTTGAGCCGTGCTCAGGAGTGGTACCTACTTGGCCACCTGCTGCCACTTGCATATCCATGTTGACAGCCTGGCTTTCCAAGTCCAGGCAGAGGGGCCAGGAACTGGAGCTGGCTAGGATGTACCTGTGAAGCCACAGGTTTTCCCTGTCCACCACAACCTTGTTGAAATGCTTCCCTGAAGTGGGGTTCCCAATCTGCCCCAGCACCAGGCAGTCACTTTAAAGCTCTGGTTTGAGAGCCTCAGTGCTCAGTTTTTAGGCTAAACCTTTGCCTTTCTGTAGAAATACATTTTAATGAGTGAAATGTGAACATGGTTTGAGCTGCTCAGCAGTCCCCAACCAGCGCTGGCCACTGGCCTTGGGTCAAAGGATGGCAACAAATTCCCTGGTCAAGGTCTTCTCTGGTAGTTAATGGTTCTTCTGATGTTTTGGGCTAAAATGAAGGCCCAGCCAGCAATAAACATGCTGTCTTGCCCAGTCAGAATCTGCACTGGGCTTACTGGTTTTTGGACTTTTCCCTGGATGGCCTGATCTGTTCCTGTTGGTTGCTCAAGTGGCCAAAGCACACCCAGCTGAGGACCACCTCAGCCAGCTTCTGGGTGAGTCTCGAGCAGGTTGTTCCTCACCTGAACAGGTCTCCTGGTGTCTGTGTGACAGCTCTGTGGGCTGTGTAGGTCTCTGATATGTTTCTGGATTCTTCTTGCACATAACCCATGTGGTTGGTCCTTTTAGAAGTCAGTTGTTAGTCAGACCAGACCTTCACCCTGGCTCCCATTCCCATGTCTTAACACTTGGCATTTTTCCTGTTCCTCAGAAGACAGACCACACACCAAGTCCTTTTCAAGGAAAGGTGGAAGCAATTTCAAGGCTAAAGCGTTGGTCTTTGCTCATGGCAGCACGTATGAGGCTGCAGGTGCAGGAGTTCTTGGTGGGATCTCAGCCCACATGCAATTGGGGATCTTTATCAGGGATATGTCACCATTCATTCATCCTCTTTGTCTCCTTTGGATTTACTTCCAGAGTCTGTGTAGGTTGAAACAGTACTGAGAGCTGGCTTCCCAAGGCAAGAAGTGGTTGTGACTGTGCTGGAAATACCATCCCTGAGATACCTGTAGGATTTGAGTTCCACCAGCTCTTCCTGTGGGATGCCTGACTGCTGTGGCCAGTAAAAATCTTCCACCCTCATTCACCCTTCAAAAGAATGTCTTTTTGGAAGCTGGTTCAACCCTGATCTCTGCCAGAATATGAAGAAAAACTGCTGGCAGGCTCAGGGGTTACAAGGGAGGGTGTTGTCTGGCCAGCACAGCCCTCACTTCCCTCAGAGATCGCGCTTAAAACCAGCACAGTGGATATTTTGTGCTGCTGGGTCCGTCTACTGTGTGATGGAGACACAGAGCATCCATAAGGATAAAGGTAAAAAGGCTTGGAGCTTGCTTTTCCTCCAGCCTGCTGAACAGAGCCACTCATAGCTGGGAAATCCCTCACCTCCCTGGGAAACTTTCACTGTGTGGCTGCCAAGCCTTTGTGTGTTAATTTGAATTTGGAGTTGGCACCATTGGCTTTGTGGGACTCAAGGTCAGTTACTGAGCTGATTTCACGGCAAGGAAGCTCTTTCTGTGGTGTTAAGGACCAGTTTGACGTTTCACTGTGGTGCTGGGTACACACTCCGAGGGCTTGTTGGAGATGGGGGTTTTGGCAGCAAAACGGTTGGGTTTTGGAAGGTGAAACACCCTGGAATGTGCTGAGTTCTCTGATACAGAAGATGTGGTTACTGAAGTGAATAGTTCCTGTTGTGTTGTTGAGCTGCCAAGTGACCTTTTTCCTCCTCCCCAGTGTGCTCCATGTCCTTCACTAGGAGAATACCGTTGGTCCAGGTTGTACCTCGTCCCTGGCACAGGGGTGACCAGAACCCCCTTGGCACATCTCACCACCACTTCTGCTTCTGCAGGCTTGTGGCTGTGCTCAGCTCAAGGCAGGCTGACTTCAAGCAGTTTAAACCTCTCAATTTCCACCAGGATTTAAGTTGGCTACTTAAACCACGTCATCCTCTTTGACTCCCTAATGCTCTGTATTTTAGCTGCTTGCTCTTCAAGAAGAGATTGTAACCAGCCACAAATACACACAGTAAGAAGAACCTTTATTTTGAGTATTTCTTGCTGGCCAACAGCAGGAATCTCCCTTTGACTCTGGCTCATATATGCCTGTGTTTAGCTTAGTGTTGCAGTTTGGTGGAGAGTTAACTTTTGTTTTTTGTGCTTGTAGGACTGTGGTGTTGGCTGCTCTGCTCTTGTAGACTAGGCTTCAGCTAAAAACAAATCTGGGACTTCCTAACTGCTCAGATTTGTTAATCTAAAGCAGTTTGAGCCATAATGCTGGTATTTTTTCCAACTGTCCTGGTAAGGTAGTGGTTTTAACCTAAGTCATCAAAATGAAGAAATGGAGAAAACTGGCAGTTCCAATGCAGGAGTGAGATGCTAGAGCTGTCACTGGTGTGGGTGGCTCAGTCCTGTAACAGCTCAGCTGTGGGCAAGACAGTGACCTGGGGAGGGGTCTCAGAGTAATGCCAAGGACCTGTGGTTGGCATTGTTTAAGATTACAGAATGGTTTGGGTTGGAGGGACCTTAAAGCCCATCCCATTCCACTCCCTGCCATGGGCAGGGACACCTTCCACTAGCCCAGGTTGTTCCAAGCCCTGTCCAACTTGACCCTGGTCACTTCCAGGGATGGGGCAGTCACAGCTTCTCTGGGCAACCTGTGCCAGGGCCTCCTACCCTCACAGGGAAGAATTTCTTCCCAATATCCCATCTATCCCTCTGGCAGTGGGAAGCCATTCCCCATGGCCTTGTCAAAAGTCCCTCTCTCTTTTTTATCATCATCTTTTAAGCAATGAAAGGCTACAGCATCTCAGTGTCTTGAATAGTGTGCACAGTTCTCACTTTTATCTTCGAAAAAGAGAGGCAGGGGCTGTAAAGGGAACTGGAAACATGATTAAAATGTTCAAGGAGTTGCATCAACTGCCTTGCAAGGGAAGAGTGGGCAGGCAGGACCCTGCAGGCAGCAGAGTGTGGTCCAGGGGGATCACACTTGCACCTCACCATGACTTATGGTGGTAGAACTGGGAGGCGGTTAATGACAAAGCAGAAAATAGGTGCAGAAAAGCTCAAAACAGACACACCTGTACAGGGCAGGGAGCCACATCCTGGAGCTCTCAGCCCCAGAGGTGGTGGGGACAGGTCCGGATGTTCAGGGGCGGTAAAGGGTCTGGGCAGGGATGTCCCCTCAGCACCCCCAGCTCCATCACTGTGGGTGCTGGGAGATGCTGGATGAGAAGAGGTGTCCAGGGGCTGGTGGCACCAGGCAGGTGGTGCGGGTGTGCTTTTTTTCTGCGTTGTGAGCTCTTCTGAGTGTCAGCAGCCACTCACACTCCGTGTGGGGGAGATGTCTCAGTTGGTTGTTAATAGTGATTTTAAGCCTGGCCAGCAAATATGGGCAGGTTTGGATCAGCACAGACATGTTGCCAAGGGCTTGAGCTTCATCAGCACATGGCTTTTGTTGTTTGCATCTGTGATGTTTGGCTTGGGAAGTCTTCAGGACCATTTCCCCTCATTTCCCCCTGCCCACAGCCCAATTTAAATACATAGGTGGCTCTTTTGCATAAACAAAGTGATTTCCTGGCTGCCCTGTCTCTCTTGCATGAGCACTGGTATGAGTGAGGTGCCTTGCTGGGGGATTGGCAGGAGGGTATGAAGCCCTCCATGGTCCCGAGGAGCTGAAAACTACAGAAACAATAATTTAGAGAATGTCATGATAATCCTTTACAGGCTCATCAACTCTGATTAAATGTCACTTGGATTTCTGTTCTCTCTGTACACAGGTAACAAATTAAGCAACAGCTTTTGAACTCAGAGCAGCTGCCAAATGCATTAAGTGGAACCGACACATTCCTAAGAGTTTTTTTTATTAGTCTAAAATACCTTTGTTTAGCATACAAAAACCCGGCTCACCTAAGATGATATGTGCCATGTGAGTTCAGGTTTGTCATCTGGCTGCCAAAGAAGTGCTCCAGAAAACTGGAGAAGATGCTTGTGTTGTCTTCTCCCATTCACGGAATCACCAATTCGGTTAGAAAAGAGCTCTGAGACCATCAAGTCCACCCTGTGTCTGATGCCCACCTGGTCACCCAGCCCAGAGCACTGGGTGCCACATCCAGCCATTCCTTGGTCACCCCCAAGGATGGGGACTCTACCACCTCCCTGGGCAGCCCCTTCCAATGCCTGACCAGCCTCTCTGTGAAGGAATTCCTCCTGGTGTCCAACCTGAGATGGAGTCAGCTGACAGGGGGACAAGCCTGTGCCATGAGGGGCTTGGGTTTCCTCTCGTGGCAGCCACACTGAGTGACAGGACTCAAGGAAAAGCCTGGAGCTGTGTCAGGAAAGGTTCACGTTGAATATCAGAGAAAAGGTTCTTTCCCCCAGAGGGTGTTTGGGCACTGACCAGGCTCCCCAGGGCAGTGGGCACAGCCCCAAGGCTGCCAGAGCTCCAGGAGGGTTTGGACAGCGCTCTGAGGGACAGTGTGGGATTGTTGGGGTGTCTGTGTAGGGCCAGGAGCTGGACTGGATGGTCCTTGTGGGTGTCTTCCCACTCAGCATATTTATGATTCTATGGTTTTATGGTCTCTGCCCTGTGGTTTCTTCCATGATGGTGGAATTCTCACTGCTCCTGTGAGAAGGTGGGTTGTCCAAAGCAGAGACATCTCCTGCCTCCCTTGAATGCCTTCAAAACCACGTGGACACACAGATGAATAGCTCTGAGAGTGGTGGGGATGTGATTTTCCTGTAGAAACACGTACCTAGGTTTAAGAAAACCAAAAACGAAGCAAACCAAACCCTCTGTGCTGTGCAAGGAGTGGGACAGCTCTGAGCACCACGCTGGGCTCAGGGTTACGTCTCCTTTTAGATGAGAGGTTTGGCGATTCACCATCTCTTTCCCCCAAGAACAAGCTAAAACCTGAGTGAGTCAAAAGGTTGTGCTCATGAGAGCTGCACAAATCCAGCTTTGCATCCCTCCTGGAGTCTTCCTCCTGTGCATCAGCTCCAGAGGAGGAGGAAAGGTGGATGTGTGTGGCAAGGCGAGAGCATTGTGCAATTCCTTCTCTCTCCTCTTACACCTGGGTTTCTCCTGGGCTTGTTTCTCAGCTGAGTGTGGCTCAAAAATAGATGAAAGTGCATCAAGAGCTCTTAAAATGAGGGATCAGTGTCTGGTTATTTGAGCTTGAGAAGTATCAGTTACGTAAAGGGTTTTCTGTTCATGGCAGCCTGTAAGAAAGCAACTAAATGCACCTTTTGGAATACTTTGGACCATGAGGAATTCCTGTGGTTTTGCCCTCAAACCGTTGCCTGTTTTCTTTGAAGAGCCCAGGCTGTCATCACCAGGTCTCACAAGTGCCCCTTGCTCCATGTGTGTGCCTGCTCCACCCCCATCCCAATCCTCGCCAGCTGACGTGATTCCTTCCCCCTCAGGCATTGTCTAATTGGGAAAATGTTTCAATTATATGCCCTAAATTTGTATCATGGAGCAGTTCATTATCACTGAGGCCTCTTAATTGGGCCCTCCTACCACGCAGCCTATTACTGAGTTCCCAATTAAGAGAGGACCTCTTTAAAAACCATAAAAATAAACAAATCCCTGATAGGGCAGGACCGTGTTGCAAGAAACACTGCCCAAACTGATGTTTCAAGGCTAAGCAATAGTTTCAACACCAACCAAGTACTAATTAACCCCTTTGTCTTGATTGCTTATGTTCCCTTCAAGGAGAAGGGCCACAGTTTGGGGTCAGTTGAAGAAATTCACTGTCATTAACTCAAACCTTTCTTCTAAAGAGGAAAAAGTTGGTTACAAGGTGTTTCTGCAGTGAAAGATGCTATTTCCTCCAAGGATTCTATAGGTGACAGTGCTTTTGTGGTTGCAGGTAAAGGACCTAACAAAGTACCTGGATCCAAGTGGACTGGGAGTCATCAGCTTTGAGGATTTCCATCGGGGGATCAGAGCTATCAAAAATGGAGGTGAGTTTGCTGCTGTGCAAAATTAACACCACAGGTGTTAATTGAGCTCAGGAACTCTTCGGTGAAAACATCTGGGTTTGGTTTTCTGGGAGTCACTGCTCTGTGTTAGTGGAGGGGAAGAGGGAGAGATTGGGGGTATTTAACAAGAATTTAAAAAGATGGTATGGCAGTTGTGGTGATGGTTCCATGTTTTCCTGTTTATCAGGAAAGTTCCTTCCTGAAAAAAAAACATAGAGGGAAAATCCCCTCTGGTTTGGTGTCTGCTCTCACCTCTAGTTTTGGGGGCTTTGCTGCTCTGAGGTGTCTGGCTGGCTGGCTGGCTGCTGCAAGGTATGACATCTTGCAGACACTGGGCACTGATCATGGAATGCTTTCGGGTGGAAGGGACCTTAGAGATCGTCTCGTTCCACCACCTGCCATGGGCAGGGATACCTTCTACTAGAGTGGAATTTACCATGAATTTACTAATTTATTAATGAATTTGCCTTCACTCCAGCTATTTGGAGGATCAGAGTGCCCAGATATTTTCTAGCAAGAAAGCACTCTTAAACGAGAGCGTTGAACTCACTGACTGGCACGTGGCTCCTGATGGGCTGGTTGCAAGTGCTTCCAGGGCAATAGCTTGGTGAATTGTGAAGTATCTTTCTGGCCAGTTGGCATTTGAACTTCTTTGCTTCAGAAAAGATGTTGCTTTTTCAGTTTGGGATTCAGCTCTGAGTGTTAGAGGGTCATTCTGGGGCAGGCGTGTTAAGGGCAGGGTGTGAGAAATCTGGGAAGCTTCCCTCTGAGCAGCTGTGCAAATTATCATCCTTGCACAATAGTCAGCTCTGTTCAGAAATGGTTATCTGAAACCTCAGCCTTGCTTTCACACAGCAGTGAACATGCCCTACACTGTCAGCCCAGCACACCAAGCTGCAAAGAGGGGAAAGAACAATCATTCCTATAAAAACTGTGCTGTTTCCTGAGTAAAAATTCCTCAAAGTGGGGTTTTCTTCTGTTTTCTTTAAGTTGTCCATCCCTCCTCCTTCTCCCCAGTCCCACCCCCACCTTATTTACTGTGAGGGTGGGCAGGCCCTGGCACAGGTTGCCCAGAGAAGCTGTGGCTGCCCCATCCCTGGAAGTGTCC
>JAWWTY010000032.1:1725526-1770585 GCA_035222235.1 Margarornis squamiger | reverse complement strand
GTTGCCCAGAGAAGCTGTGGCTGCCCCATCCCTGGAAGTGTCCAAGGCCGGGTTGGATGGGGCTTGGAGCAACCTGGTCTAAAAATTGAGATTAGCTCAGTTGGCCAGAGCATGGTGCTAATGACACCAAGGCTGTGGGTTTGATCTCTGTAAGGGCCACTCTCTTAAGAATTGGACTCAATGATCCTTGTGGGTCCCTTCCAACTCAGAATATTCTGTGAAATTAAAAGGATACTTCTGTGGAATTTCTGTGTCCCTGCCATGGGAGGGTGTGGAATGGGATGAGCTTTAAGGTCCCTTCCCACCCAAACCTTTCCGTGATTATTTGTTCTCAGGACTGTAGTGTTTTATGGCAGCTCTGAAGTTTTCATGCCTGGTGTAGTCTAATCCATTCCCAGCTCCCACAAGAGGAAATGCAGCACAGTATTAATTTGTAATAAATTGCCATTGGATTAGAGCATGTTTGTGAAAGCTCAGGCTCGTATTTCTCCTCAATAATTCATCGCTGTGGTATTGTGTTGTATTAATTGAATGGGAAAAGCATATCCAGACAAAGCTTTTAAGGTCTCTATGAAATTTGAAAGAGATTGATATGTATTTATTACAGTGGTTAGGAAAGGCTGAGCTCTCAAATAGCACACATTAAATAGTTATAAAAGAACCGCAGGGCAGGGTATGGGGGGAGGTTCTTTGAGTTCACAGCTGAGCAGTTGCTCACATTGGAGTATCTCAAGGATTTGAGACAGTCAGTATTGATCATCCCTTTGTACAGAAGGCAGAGGTCATTCTTGCTGCTGGGTGTCCCGTTTAATAGTTTGGTTAATTAGCTGGGCCTATTTTTAGCCAGAGAGTTCTGCTGGATTTCTTGGTGTTCTGTATTCTTTGGTCAGTCATGGAGAGCTGATGAGAGCTGATGTCAGCTTGTACCTCTCAGTGTCTGTCTTAATGTCTCCCCTCTCCCTTGGAGACTCTCTGTAGGAGAGTGGCTGTGATTTGACTTGAGCTCTTACATTCCAGCCTGACAAACTGAAGGTACAGTTACAAAACCAGCCAAATTTACTTTGTCACCTGCATTTCTCACAACTGCTTTCGTGTTCAGTTAGCCTTTACATCCAGGGAGGATGCTAAACTCATTCCTGTCCCTGTGCCTGATGTTTGAGGCATGTCCCACTGGCTGAGTGGTGATCCAGGATCCCTGGCACTTGCCTCTGCCTTCAGTGTGGAGCAAACACCACTCAGAGAAAGCCCCAGTGTCACCTCTCCACTGCCATTACCCAGTTCTGATCTCTTTGCTGCTGTAATCTGTCTGGACAGGTAATGCTGACCATGAGGAGGGAAGAGCAAAGTGACTTGCCTGCTACAGAAGCTGGATTTGAGGCTTTAATAAGAGTTTTTTGTCAGTTGTGGCTGCCTTATCAAAGTGAAGACTGAATGGGAAAACGTGGTCCTCACACACGTATTTGTGCCTGCACTCTGTATGTGTGATGGCCACTGGAGTGCTTCCAGAGGGTGTCTCTGCTGTTGGAAGTAGTGAGCCCATGGCTCTGGGGCCCCTGGGCTCAGTTCTCAGGTCCAGCCCTGAGAAGAGACCATGGGGACAGAGATGCTGCCAGGACAGGGACAGGTTCAGCTCCTCACAACCTGCTGCATCCCAGCCCTTCCTGCTTGTTGGTGGTGTGACTGCTGGGACCCCCTTGTCTTCCCCTGCTCCACAAAATGTGTGGTTTGCCTACTTTTAAAGTTTGTGGAAATGGTGGCCTGGATGGCTGGCCAGCCCTGCAACATGCGAGCAGCAGAGGGAAACTGTGGATCAAACATTGGCAGCATGATAAATAACTCTGAGAAGTGGAATTTTACAGCCTTGCATTGTAAAACTTGAGAAACTGATGTCATGGAGGCAGTAATGAAGGAGAGTATGTTCTAGAACATGCTTAAAAAGGACAGATAATGCGTATGTGATGCCTGAAGAATCCACAGCCAGAAGAAGACCTGGTGCATCTGGCTACAATCAGGGAGATCTGGTGGGACATCCTCCAAGTATGTAGGGAAAAGAAACAGGGAGAGAACCGGTGTAACTGCTGGAGTTCTGTGTAGGAGCTCCAGCTCACAGGGAGAAACAGGTATAAGGGATTGTATTCCAGCCACTTGGAAAACTCAGACCTGGAGTAAGGTGTCTGTTTGTATGGCAAGGAGCTGACCTGGGCTGGGGGAGTGAGAGGGTATCTATATTCTGAAGCCAAGGTGCCTAGACCAAATTGCAGCTCTGGTCAGCAGGTGTTGGATGCAGGAACAGCCAGGGGGGAATTGGGTGGCAAACACAAAGGATCTGCCTTAACAGCCACAGCTGGATGCAAACACACAGCAAGGGCTGGGCTCACAAGGAGATTCCTTTCCTTGTCAGGGTATTTAAAACACTTTAAAGCTTCAGGCAGGTGTTTTTTCATCAGAGGCCTTTGAGCATCCCGTAGGACATACTGAATGTCTCCTCTTTGCTCTCACTCAGGAGGGTGTTGAACAAGTTGTGTCATTCACACATATGCTCTGAGCTGAAACAACTGTAGCATCTGTGTTCTAGAGAAAAACCCACTGGCAATGGCCCCTGGGAGGTTACCCCTTGCACCTGGGGAATTGCTGTTGGTGTCAGTCAGTTTAAATGACCACTGTGCCAGGCAGGGAAAGCTGCATTCCTGGAGGTCCCAGCCTCATCCGTCCCTTCTGCCTTGGCTTCTGATCCCTGAACAAAGAGGCCCCTTGTGCACTGAGAGCAGACAGTGCATCCACTGAGGACTGGGTAAGTCCATGAGCTCAGGGGAGTGCCTGAGGATGGAAATAGTCACCTCTTGTTTTTGTTTTTTTTTTCAAATGCTTCAACTAAAAGCTGTTTGGGTTTGGGAAGATGGAAAATCCAGCTCCAGAGCCAACACCCAAACCTGGAAGCTGCAACAGTTCCTGTTTGCGGGGACAACAGATCTCTGGCAGGACTGAGAGGGGACAAGGCTGGGCAGTGCCACTTTTGGGGGAGCTGGATCAGGAATCAGCCACTGTGCCAAAGGAATGAGCCGCTGCTCAGGGGAGATCCCTGGGGGGCTGAATAAATGGCTTTTAGCAGGAGGAGCATGTTCAGCTCCCCAAAGACATTTGATAGGCTTCCAGACAGCTGGCTGAAGGGAAAAGCCTGGCGCTGGGAAGCTGGGGCAATCAGGGCTGGATAACAAATGAAGGGCTGGGGGGTCAGGGTTGTGGCTGCTGGATGGAGCCAGTGCCGGAGCTCCATGCTCTTGGCAGCAACGTGAACTCCAGTTGGGATGAGTCTTTGTGGGGCAGCATCCCTGTGAGGATTTCAGTGGATGTATCCAGGGTTTCTGCTGCTGGCATTCCATGTCCCAGAATGGTTGGTGAGCTCTGGGTAGCTGAGTGTCAGTTTGGAAATTTCCTGAAAGAAGAGCACAAATCCAGCCCCTCTCCAAATGAAGGATGAGTGTTCTATCTTAGGGGTTTAGAGCCAAGAGAGGGAACTGCACATCAGCTCAGATTTGAGGAGTTATCCCGGTGTTATCCCGTGTGCTCACATGCCACCTCTGAGCCTCTCAGTGCCTGTATGAGACTCCTGGACAGCATGTGGTGGCTTGGGGATATTGTAGGGAGAGCCAGGCTGGCTCCTGCCCCTGTGACATGGATCCTCGCTGGCTCCACAGAGCATTTCCAGGTCTTGGATATCTGGTAACGTAACGTACTGTTTGGTTTGTGTGGAGGTTTTTTCCCCTCTTATGTAGGATCTGCATTGCAGATGGGTTTTGCTATGCCAGAGGAAAGCTTCTCTTGCCTAGGGATAATTCCAGGAGCCAAAGCTTGCATTCCCTTACACACTCCCAATCCTGTGGTTATTTCTGGGGCTGTTTTTGTGAATCCTCAGTGGTCTCTGTTCCTCTCTGATGCTGAAATTATGGTTATATTTGCAACAGGCTACTGCTGACACCTGAGCACACCCTCTCAGTGGGGGTGTCCAGGCTCAATTTAATATTCCAGGCATTTGCTTTTTAAAAGGAAAGTCTTCCCTGAGGCTTAGCAGATGGAAGCAGAGCTTGTGTGCACATTTGACTAAACTCGGTGAGTATCTGGCACCGGTTTGAGCACTTCCTACGTTCCCATTAGATCTGCTGATCCCTGTATTCGTGCAGCAGTGCTGCAGTGAAGACCTTCCTGCTGCTCCTGCCTGTTCCTAACCCTGACTAAACCATCACTGCTCAGGGACACAGCACCTTTGATGGCTGAAGGTAGGACATGCCTCTTTGTGTACAGCTGGTATGCAGGGAACAGGGCTGCCATGAATGGGAAATCAAGATTGATTCATGAGCAAGAATGAAATCCAAATTGCTCTGATTATGTCTTCTGCATTTTTTTTTTGCCTTGCATCTTGCTCTGCTCTGGCAGGTCCATATGTATGTGCTATACATACTGCAAGTTGGGATAAGGAGTTTATGAAGATGAGTGTTAATTCTGCTCCTGAAAGGAGCGAAGACTTAAATGTAGCTTTAAAATTTATATGTATACACGACAAAAAAATAATCTCCTGCTGTTCTTTGTAGATCAGAGTTTGTTCATCCCTGTGGTGCAGGGGATGCTCAAAGAACCATGACTGTGCTTGTCAAGTTCGGGGTCAACATGCTTGCCCGTGCCCTCTTCTGCCAGGGAGAGGAGCAGCCAGACCTCTCTTGAATGTTCTGAATATGGTTTTTTTTGTCTTGAAATAGTGGTATTTAAAGGCTTGTGTTGGAAATCACTGGGTCTGTTTCATGAAAAGGTGTGAGGATTGTTTAGCCTGGAGAAAAGGAGGCTCAGGGGGGACCTTCTCGCTCTCTGCGCACCCTGACAGGTGAGGAGAGCTGGGGTGGGTCGGGCTCTACTCCCAGGGAACAAGGGACCACATGAGAGGAAATGTCCTCAAGTTGCACCAGGGAAGGGTCAGGTTGGACATCAGGAGGAGTTTCCTCCTGGAAGGGGCGGTCGAGCATTGGCAGGGGCTGCCCAGGGAGGTGGTGGAATTCCCATCCCTGAAGGTGCCCAAGGCAGGACTGGCCGTGGCACTCAGTGCTCTGGGCTGGGTGACAAGGTGGGCATCGGGCACAGGGTGGACTCAATGGGCTGAGAGGGCTTTTCCAATCTAATCTGTGATTCCGTGAATGGGAGAAGACAACACAAGCATCTTCTCCAGTTTTCTGGAGTACTAAGCAGGTGTGAATCCAGCCCAGCTGGAGGCTGTTCCAGGTGAGGGGGGGACAAGGCAGACAGCCCCAGGGCAGGGAGCACTGGGGTGGTTGTTCCCTTCCTCCAGCCCAAATCATGCTGTGTCCTTGGAGAAGAAAAGTCCCTCTTCTGCTCCCAAAATCCCCAAAATGCTGCGCCGTGTGTGCAAAACTTTCTCGCCAACCTTTCAGCTGCATGGGTCAGCAAGGTAAATCCTGGCTACAGATCTTTTCCCCATGGCAGTGGGAGCAGGGAGGTTTGGATGAACAGATATAACTTTTTGTTCCTCTGGAAGCAGGAGCAGTTGCTGGGAGTGAGGAACTGCTCCTCAGCAGTGAGATTTGTAGACCCACGGCTCACATCACCCTCCAGCTCTTTTAAGTCACTATTTCTGCTATAATGTAGACATAGAATTGTTTTGATTGGAAAAGACCTTCAAGATCATCAAATCCAGCCATTAACAGACTCAATTTAATTGTTGTTATATGCTGAGGAAAGCACTCAGATGCTGATGGGGGACACTTCTGGCTCACCATAGCATTTTTTTAGTTTGCATCATTTCTCTTTTAATTGACATCAACACTTGTTTTTATTCATTATGAATTTGGCAGCTGGGTGAAGGGTTCCACGGAGGGAGCTGCCCTGCTCCATGTGCGCCATAGCTGAGCAGGCAGTGTGTCTTCCCAAAAACAGCCTGGCAGATGACACACTGCATTGACCTACTTTTGGGAGATGCGCAGAAGTGTTGGAAGAACTGTGTCCGTAGGCTGCAGCTCTGGGATGAGAACAGCAAGGAATTACTCAAAACGTGCTGCCGTAAAACTGCTGCAAAAGCTCAGCAGCCCCGGGGGGCCAGGGACTGGGAGATTGGCATGGGAACCCCTCCGCTTTGGAGAATTCCTTCTCTGTGAATGTTTTGGAGCACGTGCCAGAGAAACCTTGCAGTATCCAGTCACCATCATGGAGCATAATGGATCCAAAATACACACTCAGTCCGAGGGAGTTTTGGGTTATAACACTGCAAAGCTGCCCCTCGCCCATCAGGAATTAAACTTGGGATCAAACCTGCAAATTTTCACTGTTGGTTCACCATTCCTTCGGAGGAAAAGCATTGCTGTGTGGCCAGATCTCCTGGACATCACAGCAAATGATGGAGCAGAGGGACTTCCATGTGTCCTGAAATAAAGGGAACTTGTGATGGCTTTTAGACCCTCAGACTGTAGCTTAATCCTGATAAAGGCAAGCAGGGGTGAGTTTAAATTGCACATGAAAGACTTAAGTTTGATGCCCAAAAGAAAGAAAATTTGTCTGGGAAGGGGACAGAAAACCCACTGCTGGGACTACCTGTTTTCCTGGGAATATGGTCACTATGAAAACAGGGAGCGGTGTTTTATTACAGCCTGGGAGTGGTTCTTAGCGCACTCTTCTATGGAGATGATGACTAAAGAGAAAGCAAAGGCAATTGCTGTTAAATAATAAACATTTCTTATTATCCATCTGCTGCCTTAGTGTTTCTCCATCACAGGTTTCACTTTCTGAGCCAGGAGGGAGCTGTTTTCTTCCACATCTGTTGCTGTGAATCGTTTTGGGACCCGGCTCGCCTGCGGTTTGGGAAGTGTGTGGGAGGCCGCTGGGCCGGGCTGGTGACTCCACGTGGGTGTGGAGGGTGGTTTCAGCCCCACCTGTTTGGATTTCTCAGGTTTGGATGTTGGCTCTGGAGGGGGGGATTATTAATGCTCCGCCCAGGAAGGTGGGAATGTCTCCTTCCTCCTCACCAGGAACACCTGGCTGGGGATGAAGAGGGTTGGCTGCCCCAGCTTAGGTGAAGGGAAGCCCGGTGTCCGGCTCCGGCCTCTGCACCATCAGGGAAGGCAGAGCTGTCAGTCCATTTCTCCTTAGGAATCCAGTCAATCCGGAGCTTTAAGGAAGGGCTAATGACTCACCTACGACTTTGGCTCCTCTGAGAGCCCTGCTATGCTCTGTCACAGCCTGGGGGCCAGAGACTCTGCAGTGAGTGTACCCTGTGACACCTTAACAAATTGGTGTGGCAAAAGCTCATTTCTTCGGAGGGTTTTCTGGTCCTGCTCTTGGACAGGAGAGGCTGTGTGTGATGTGGGTTTCCTGGAAAATCAGTCCTAATTGTGGAGCCACTGTGCTGGGCTGAGATAAGTGAACAGCAGGCAGGATGGCTTTGGTGGGCATCCCCACTTTGGGAAAAAACAGTTTTCCCATTTCCCTGGTGTTCTTGCTGACCACAGCTCATTTACCTCCACCCCCTCATGCCTATATCCAGCCATGTCGCCTCCTGGGCTGGTCTGTGTGTCCCTCGATGTCTTTCTCCTTGATGATCATCTCCTCCAAGCTCATATAGACTGACTGCTCCTGTAAATCTCTAGCCACTGGACAGCTTATTTCTCCTTAGGTTAGGAAGGACTCCTGCTAGACAGGCAATAGGAAGTTTTTTAAATGGAGTTAATTGTTGCAACGAGCTCAGCAGAGATTATGTACCAACTTCTAATGACTTCACTTCTGCTGAGGCCATAGGATCTGGACAACAGCATGGACCGTGTTTCTGTGCTTGGACTTGATGATCTGAGAGGTCTTTTCCAACCTTAACAGTTCTGTTTTGTAACCTCTCAGCCCCTCAGTTCCCTTCTCAGAGCTCTCATGCTCTCAATTGAAGAGTCACGCTCCTCCCAGTCTTCCCCCCACAGGGGAATGGTCAGGCACAAATAACAGCTGGAAAAAGGGTTAAACCCCAGTTTTATAGGATACCCCCCCGCATGACTTTGTTTTCCTTTGCGTAGTGTTTCTTTTACAGAAGTAGTTGGAGCAAAAGCTCTTTAAAAATTGCAGCTCCCTTTCCTTCAGTGCTACATGGGACATGGTTTGGCTCTGTTTCAAAGGGATTTTCTGACAGTGTTGGGAGATATGGGGAGAAACAGGGAAGGGGGTTCAAACATGAGCCTTCAGGAGCATTTTCCTGTTAATCTGCATAGCTTTTGAGGGATTTTGGAAGATAGTGACCTAAACTGCTCTACTCTGGCCAGAGCAGGAGGGCAAACTGGCTGCTCAATGCTCCCAGATAACAGGACATTTTGGAGCAGCACAGTCATAATTTCCAAGAGATTGCTCAGAACTGGGAGATGCGCATTGGGAAGAGTTCTTCCTGCAGGTGTAGTTTAGCGTCTCTTCTCTTACGTATTTTCTTCCCCTGATTTCCCCTAAGCCCAGGCTAGGTTCTGGTCAGGACCTAGCGGGCAAGTCTGAGATCAGAGGCTTTATAAATAACTGCATTTAGTTTTTATTACTCATTTTGCAGCTCCAGAGCCTTGGCTGAAGATGGCATCTGGACAGCCACTGTCCAGCCTCCAGCTCACCTGGCCATCATGTCCTACGCAGAGACAGGTTCTGATCCAGACCACTTCCCAGAGCTTGGTGACAGCTTTGGAAAGGCTTTGCTTTAATAGCGATCAGCTTGTGGCATGGTTAGTGGGGGGGAAGAAATGGCAAGTAAGACCTGAATGACAGTGCTGATGTCTGTGTGTTGATTTGCAAGTATTGTAGGTGCTGAAGGGACTTCTTTTAAAACTTCTATCCAGATCGCGGTTCTGAAAGCTGTGCCTGGATCCACATGGATTGCTCTGATATTGATATTTAGGCATGCCTGAAGGAAAGGACACTGTGAGCATTTTTCAGGCACAAAACTCTGAGCTGGGGAGGATTGAACTGGTTTTGACTGTTATCCTGATTTCTCCATGTGGGAGCTTTGAGCAGGAGCTGGAAGGCTGAAAGGCTTTGCAGTGGGATGGTGCCATCCAGCCACTCCCAGCTGATATGAGTGGCCTCAATAGACTGAGAAAGCTGCCTGGTGTTACTTGGGGTGTCAAGAGCTCTGGTCTGTTTGAGCTCCTGAGCCAGGGTTCTCTTTAATTGTATTTGCTTGTGGGACCATCTTACCTTAAAGATGCCACTTGTCTTCTCTGAGCTTCTGCCCGGAGACTGGGTGTGGAGCATCACGAAGATGGTACTCAAACCCCTAAGAGACCAGCTGCTGGGTGTTCCAGAGGTTTTGTCTGCACTGAGTGTGCTCTGGGAAGCTGAGTTTGGATATTCTGCTGTTTCCATAGTTACATAAGCTATTTCAAGAGGTCCCATCTCAGTGTCTTCACAGTATAGTGAATTTAGGGACATGGTTTAGTGGTGGCCTTGGCAGTGCTGGGATAATGGTTGGACTCAATGATCTTAGAGGGCTTTTCCAACCGTAATGATTCTGTGATAAAGCTATTGGCCTCAAAATCCAGCTTTGTTTTCAGAAGTGTAGAGTTTTGGAAGGAGAAGCTAGAGTGAAGGAATTGGAGAACATCAGGAGGTCTCCTCACCAGCAGCTTGTGCTATTTTGGAGACTCAGTCTCTCAGCCCTTTCTGCTGGTACCTCACAGCGTGGCTCTGAGCTACTTGCTGGTGGCCACAATCTGCTCTTTGTTTTCCACACCTCCAGCAGTGAGCTTTTTCCCGGCTACCACAATTCTGGAGGAATTTGAGCTGGTCTTGATGACTGCCATACACTGGAAAGGCTGCTCCAGTTGCTGAGAATTAAAAAGAAAGACCCACATGTTAAAGTCAGCCCCAAATTCCATGCGTTAGTAGTGGGTTTCTGTCCCTGATCTGTTGCCACAACGGAGGCAGCGATGCCTACCTGCTCCCTGAGATGAAATGAAGGCAGCTTGATTTATGCTTCCAAAGTGCTTGGATACCATAAAGTTAATTCTTTTCCTGATGTCTTTAGATGGTGTGTCTAAATGAAGCTTGAGGGGATGTGCCATAGGAAGGGGATCAAAAGGAATATGTGATAAGTCACAATCCATGAGCAATGATATTCAGGGAATGAGGCACTGCTAAAGCGCATTAGCTGAGGGGGCTCTGCTGAGGGTTGTGTAAGCAGCCTTAATTCTACTACTGCCTCCTTGGGAGCCTGTGCTGCCACTTGCTCAGTCCCTCGGGTTGTTTCGGGTTGGAAAATGATAGTTTTAGATAAATGCTCCTGGTCTGTTGGCCCATCTGTGGGGCAGGTCGAGCTACAGGAAAAGCAGAGAGCAGAAAGCTGCTCCTTCCAGCTTCTTTGTGTGAGCATCAGATTGTAAAAGTACTCCTGGGTCACTTTAGGGAAGGAAAACAGTGGATAGGTGGACTAGTGCTGCCTTTATCCCACAGGGATAACACCACAGGCTTTGTTGAAAGCTCAAGACCCCGAGCTGCATCTGGAAATACTGGACAGTGGTTTTCCCCATGTCTCTGCATTGGATAGACGATCCTCCTAAATTCCTGTAACTTTTAAATCCTTGGCTGTGTGTATGTTACCCCCTGGTTTTCCAGCAGCATTCCCAGTAAGGGAACTTGGTTTCTATCAGCTGTCCTCCCTTAAGCCAACCATAACTTCGTCGTGCCTGGTTGGTCTCTTTTGTTTTGTGCCATTCACTCAGGTTCCAAGCCTTGTTCCCACACTGAGTAATTCATGTGTGTTAGCTCACATAATCCATACTGTTTGAATCACTGGAGCTCATGGCTCTGGGGCCGGCAGCAATGTCTGTGGTGTGTGTTGGCAGATGACTTAAATTCTCCTGAAAGACTGTTTTTCTAGGTCATTCCTATATGAAGCCGATAAAACTGGCTCTGTCTGACCCATGTGTCACTACTGTACCCACAGCTCCTCACTCAAGGTGCCTTTGCACTGCAATCCTGCCTTCTGAAAACAGTTTTTAGAATCTATTTCAGGACCCTGTTGTATCCCAGGGCTGCTGTTCCTGAGGGTTTCTTGGAGAGCAGAGGTGACTCCAGCACGCCTGAGCCTTCTGAAGCACCACAGGACATTGAAGAGGTGTCTCTGGTCACTGCCACAGCTCAGCACTCATCTACCCTCACGGAGAGCTCAGGACCTGTCCTGTTGCTCCCCAGCTGTGTGTGTGCCATACATCCTGGAGAGGTGTCCATGCAGCTGGATGTGTCCCTGCTATGGACACTGCTGCTCTCGGAGCTGGCTGGTGGCTCTGGAGGCTTTGTGGATACTGGGCAGAGGTTGCCCTTGGCTTGCAGTTAGTGTAAGAGATGAGAGGGAACAGTCCAGCTGCTGCTGGTGGCCCACAGCCAACCTGTTCTGTTAGTGGGGTGGTGGGGAGAGAACACGAGTGAGACCCTCCAGCTGTCACCACATGCACCTGAGGACAGAGCTCTTCATATGGGAGGTGCCACTTGAGCACCAAAGCTCTCAGATTTTTTGTCTCTAAGGACTTTTTGGCTCTTTTGGCCAGGAATTTGAAAGCTTAGTGCAGTTTATTGTGCTCAAGACTCACAGGCAGGCTCTCCATGGCAACTCTCCCTATACACAAAGCACCATATGGCTTTTTTAGAGGGGGAGGGAATGAATCCAGCAGAAAAGTCAACCTTTGTTTGTGGTGGTGTTTGTCTTTGCTCTCTGACCTGGAGTGTGGGGAGGTGGAAACACGGAGTGCTGATTCCTGGGCATGGCTTCTGCTGGCCCTACCACCAGCAAGGGTGCAGGTGATCTCTGAGATGGTCTTTCCTGGATTTTACAGTGGAATTTGCTGTAAAAATGAACCCAGCCCACTCAGAGACCCCTCCCTCTCGTTTGGCTGGGTGCTCTGCACACAGATGGAGCAACCAGGCTCATGTTCATCCCCATCATGTTCATTCCAACAAAGGGCTGGGAAAGGCTCCAGTAGCCCTCAATGTGGGCAAGAGCTGGGCAGGAGGCAGGTGATGGCAGAAGCTGTTTGTGTGCTCTGCCCATGTTTTATACCCCCGATCCCAAAGGGAAGCCTTTGCTTGACTGAAAATCCTCTGTTTTCAAGCCCTTTTGGAAGGAAGGAGGAGAATAAATATCTCTATCTGTGTCTGTGGAAGAGTAGGAAGTGTTTGTGTGTCTGCTTGGAGGGGGAGGAAAAGAAATGATACAGATTAAGCAGAAGGGAGCAGCCTGTGCCTTTGGGATGCTCTGTGGTTCCCAGGGCTGCCGTGGCAGGCTATCAGGATCACTGGAGATGGCCTGGCAAGGTGGGCTCTGGGAAGGCTGGCTGGTTTGCCCCTCATGCCTGGCAGAGGTGTGAGATAAGGCAGCTGGGAGCCCTGGCAGTGCCCAGCTCTAAGCTGTGTGGCTGGAACCATGCCACTGTCAGCTCGGGCTCAGATGTGCTGCAGATGAAGGATTTGGGCTATGCCAGGGCATGCGCCGGGGCTGTGGCGAGCAGAGCTGTCCCCAGAGCTCCTGCTGGGGGGACATGCCACAGGGCATACCCCTAGCTGGCACAGGATCAGGGCAGTGTGCCTGCAGCCTGCATCCCAGTGAGCTGATCTGGATCTTTGGATCCTCTGTACATCACAGCCACCTCTCTGGAGGTGGGCACTGCCTGAATGTGAAGTTGGCAGGAGATGTAGCTGGCTGTCCCCTCTGTGTGCTGTGATGTGGCTTGCCTTTCAGGAGCACTGTTTGGTTTTGTCCCCAGATGTGGGCAAAGGCTCCTCTTGGTGCAACACATTGAGATATTTCCATGGCTTTGCACCAAGCGGGTTACTGTCCCCGTCCTCTTGGTCCTCCCTGATGCCAGCGAGGAGGCTCAGATCTCAGGATAACTAATGGGAAAACTCCTGATTGGAGGCTCAGACTCGTGGAGCAGTGCAGGTGGAGACAGGGGGATGTTTGAGGAGAGGGATAATACCATCTTCAGATCATGGAATTATTAAGGCTGGAAAAGACCTCCAAGGTCATCAAGTCCAAGATCCTTCAGTGCTACCCCCTTAGTTAGGGCAGGAGGTGGCCTTGCCTTGAGCAGGGTCCTCAGGCAGCAACATTTCCATGTGTGTCCCATGGTCTTGCTCTGGTTTACAGGAGCAGCAGCCCCAGCAGCTGGAAGCAGAGCTTGGGGCACCACCACTTCCATAGTGCCAGCAGTGGGAGAGCACCAGATATTGGAGTTATAAATGGTGACCAAGACCACCTTCCATCAGCTGCAGCCTTGACCCTGCATTGCCGTGGAGCACAGAGTTGGACGGTGGCTGCTGGAAAAGTAGTTTGGCTTATTGCTGGGGCTGACTGACAGCCTCACCCCTGGGAGCCACAGATCCAAGTGGAGAGGGGAGGGGGTTCATTTCTTGGTGCCACGTTTTAGTTTCTCCCACCCCCATGGAACCCATTGGGTTGGTGGCTCTAGTATCTCCTGCATCCCTGACTCTGCATTTAATGGTCAGCTGAGAGGCACCAGGGATGGTGGTTGGGGTGTTTGGGTGGAAGGGATGCTGCTGCAGGCCTGACCCCTTTCTCTGTCCTGTGCCCTACTCAGAGACTCCCAGCATAGGTTGGGTTGGAAGGCACCTTAAAGCCAATCTCATTTCACCCCCTGCCATGGGCAGGGACACCTTCCACTAGCCCAGGTTGCTCCAAGCCCAGTCCAACCTGGCCTTGAACACTTCCAGGGATGGGGCAGCCACAGCTTTTCTGGGCAGCCTGTGCCAGGGGCTCATGACCCTCACAGGGAAGGTTTTCTTCCCAATATCCCATCTAACCCTGCCCTCTGTCAGTGGGAAGCCATTCCCCCTAGTCCTATCCCCCCAGGCCTTTGTTCTGAGTCCCTCTCCAGCTCTCTTGCAGCCCTTTTAGGTACTGGAAGGGGCTCTCAGGTCTCTCTGAAGCCTTCTCTTCTCCAGGTGAACACCCCCAGTGCCTTGAACAACTCCTAATCCCTTGACTTTGTGTTAGACACATGAAATGACTGCAATGATTCCTTACTGAAAAATGGCCTTTCTTGAACCAGGAGATGGGCCTGAAGCAGGAGCTCTGTCTGTGCCTCCCTGGGGAATATCCCCTCCGAGGGAGGCTGGCATCATGTGCCTTGTATGCCTCTTTGGTGTCGAGCCTGTGAGCTGTTTGCCTTGGCTGAGCTGCCATCCTGCTGGGAAGCCACCAGCCTGAAGGACACAGAAAGCAGCCTCCTGTCCCTCCCCAAATCCATCTGTGTGCCAACCTTCCCAAGGAGCACTGAGAGGACCCTCCCTGTGCCCAGCCAAGTGTATCGACAGCAGACAAACCCACTGCTGCAACTATCACAGTTCCAAGGCATGTGGGTTTGAGCCTGCTATTTATTTTGGGACTGCAGCAGCATCTGATCCTGATTTGGTGTTTCCAGCCTGGGATCTAGGTCGTGTGCCGGCTCGGGCATTAGCTGTTGCTTGAGGGAGCACAGGGAATTCACGCTCCCTTGCTCGCTGGAAGGGGTCGGATGCTGTGCTGCAGATGGCTGCTTGGGGGCGGGAGGAGGAGTGTATTTTAAAGATATCTCCGTGCAAACCTCCTGTTTTGCTGTTGGCCTGTGCGGATGCTCCTGATGTGTGTGGCCACGGGAGGAGCAGCAGCTGAGAAAGGCTCGGAGCTGCCTGCTCTCCCCGCCGTTCCCATGGTACTTGGCTGTCACACATACATCTAATGTATTCCCTGCCCACAGCAGGATTAGAGCCTTCTGGGAGAAGAACAAGAGGATGCAGGAAATGGAGACAGGGAAGAAGGCAGGAAAAGGAATGGAGAGCATGGAAGGGTAGGGATGAATCCAGGTGCTGGCCCCTTTGGAGCAGCAAGGGCCCCTGTGGGACATACTCCAGGGAGAAGCCAAACCTGTGGCCTTCCACCCAAGGTGGTGGTGGGATGCCTGAATGCAGAGGTCTTTCCAGAAGGCTGAAGGCACTGGTGCATGCAGATGGAAGTCCCTGCCCCACTGCTCTCATGTATCCCAAAGCCATCCTTGGCTTGAGGGTGCAGATTTCCTCTTGGTGATTCCAATTCTCTGCTTCTTTCCCTCTGCAGACCCTGACAGCCAGCTGTATGATATGGGATATACCCCCGAGGAGGAAACCCCAGCCTGTCCTGATGAATTTGATGACTTTGTCACATTTGAGGCAAGTATGAACTCTGTTAACTCCTACAAGTATCGGGGTGGGACTGGAGCATAGAGGGCTTGCTGTGGAGAGGGATGTTTGCTGTGATAGGCCCAGGGATGCTTAATATGTAAAGACAAATCCTTTAATCTGTGGATGACTGGCCCAGAGAATTTGCACCAAGCATTTGGTACTGTGTAAGTCAAAATTGAAGCAAAAACTCCCAAGCTAAGAGAGCAGAACCCAGTGCCCTGGGTGAAAAGAGAGTCCCTTTCTGCACTGAAACACTGGTGACATGGGAAGGGGACCTGCTGCTGTTGCATTTGTCTTCTGCTGGAGTTTCTGAGGCTGGAGAACCTGAGCTTGGTTTTGAGATGTAGCAGCCAGGAGCCTGCTTGAGAGACATGGCAGGGCCATGGAACGCTGGCACTCGGTGCTGTTTGGCCAGTAAAAGGCAGAGCAGAGGACAAAAATCTAGGTTTTCCCTCTATTCTTGGGCTTGATCAAGGAGGCTTCTCTGCTATGTGTTGTGTTCCTCTGGTTAAAGTTAAAGCCCCCATCCCTTGGTTCCCTCCAGTGTTCCTCAGTGCAGGAGCATGTTGTAGTGATGTTCTGTGCCTGCTGTTCCCACCTGGAAAGGAGGGACCTGTTGTCTGTGTCTGTGGGCTTTTGAGCTTCACTTGGTTGGCTTCTCCCATTCCCGTTCCGTGCCTTCCAGCATGGAGCTGAAGATGCTCCAGGTGCCTTTGGAGCAAAGGGCTGGCTGGCTCCTTGTTCCACATGGGAACTGAATCACTCCCTCTGCTTTTCCTTTTCCAGACTTCTCTCTTCATGTTTGTGACTCTTGTGTCTTTGTAGCCTGGATGATTTTGAGGCTGTCCTGTTCAGGACTTGGACTTCAATGATCCTTTCGGTCTTTTCCCACTTGGGATATTCTGTGATTCTGTGTGATTCACACAGAATCATTTCTGGCAAAGGGGCTCCCAGCCTCCTTTGTATTTCTGTGCATATATATATGTGTGTGTGTGTGTGTGTCTTTTCTTTCTCTAGTCTGTAATACATCATTTTGGCCTTGTAGTTTCACGATAAAAGGCTTGAATTTTTCTTTGGAGTTTCCTAATGATAAACTGGGTGTTGGACAGCTGATCATAGAATCATGGAACAGTTTGGGTTGGAACTTAAAGTTCATCTCATTCTACCCCCTGCCATGAGAAGGAACACCTTCCACTAAACCAGGTTGCTCCAAGCCTCATCCAACCTGGCCTTGGACACTTCCAGGAAGGGGCAGGCACAGCTTCTCTGGGCAATGTTGAATATTAGATTATTTTTCCTTTTTGAAAGACAATTACAAAACCCAGTAATAGCTGGGGAGAAGTGGGACAAGAAGGCAGGCAGGGAGATGGGTTTCCATTTTCTTTACTAGGTACAAGGTCACAAATGTGCTTTTTAACGCTGGACTGAGCAGCGTGGAGGCTGTGACAGGCAAAGGCTTTCACTTTTTGCTCCTCAGACCTGCGTCAAGGGACCATCTTCGCTGAGATTCCGAGTGGGGATGTTTTCTGATGGCTAATGTAACATAGATGAGCTCTGTCAGTGCTGCAAGCTATTCTGGGCAGGAAAACCAACAAGCCGGGCATGTGTCCCGCTGGGATGAAATACCTCTCCTGCTGGGCCAGTGTTTCCTTGAAACGACAAGGTGACCCAAAGGAAAAAGGTGATGAGTCCTGAAATCTCCTTTTCCAAGAGAGCTAAATGGATTCTTAACACTAAATTCAAGGGAGTCATCTAAAGAACAGCTCTGTTGATGTCTACATTTAATATGCTGGGGAAGAATTATCCTTGTTGTCTTGGATACATGATTCGAAATCATTTCCAGCTTGCCAGGATTTCGTAGGAGGTCCAGCAAATGAGAACATGATTGAGAAATACCTGCTCAGCCCTGGGAGTGTAAAAATAAATTGGAGTCTCAGGGTGAGGGGTTTTTTGTTCTCCTTTGGCTGAGCCAGGAGCTCTCAACGTGCATTTTATCCCACATGTCCTGCAGTGCTGTACCTTGGGAAGCTGGAGGTGGTTCAGGGAAGCAGGGATGTGAGAAGCCATCATACAAAGTATCCTACTGGGAGCAGCAAAGGAGTGTTTTTCACTGGAGGTCCTGGAAAAGAGCTGGAGGGGGGCTCCAGCAGGCTCTTCTTCCTTAGGTGCAGCAGGAAATCAGTAAGGCAGAAAACAGAATAAACAGCATTTCCCTGTATGTATATATATTCCATCTTGCTTGGATTCACCTGGAAGAGATGAGGGGAAAAAAACACCTTTCAAAGTAAGACATCACTTTTCCTCCAAGAAGACCTCCTACACTACCACAGAGCAGCTTGTTCTCTCACATGTCCCTGTTTCAGACCTGGGAAGATGCTGCACAGCAAACACTCAGCTCTGATGCTGCTACTGGGACCACCAGACAGTTAAACAGGAGAGCTTCTTTCTCAGCCCCCAAAACACAGCTGGAGTCTCTAGGCACTGTTGCTGTGGGCCGTGGAGGGAAGGAGCAGATCTGGGTTTTCTCCTCTCATGTCACATCAGAGAACGTTTGAAAGGTGAGCTGAAGGAGAGGTGCTGAGAGTGGTTGTGGTTATTGGATCTGAGTATTGGCTCTGGTCCCTCTGAAACAGCCCAAAGTTCCAGTGGCTGGAGTGCTTGGCTCTTACAAGTGCTGGGGTCTCAACAGAGAGCTTTTCTCCTAAATGTTTGTTTAAACAAGTGTAAACAAGTGCTTCAAGCGGCTTCCATGATAACACCCTCTCTTTGTTAATAAGGTTGCTCTTGGTGACTCATCCCCTCTTCTGGTGACTGTCATCAGGGACAGCTCAGTATCCATGGAAAAATCGAAGAACCTAGAACTTGTGTCTTTTAGCCAGTGTTTGCTCTGCAGAGAGAACCACGGACACTTCCTTCCTACAGTAAGGGTGTAAAAGCATCTTGAAGGGCACAGAGTGTGACCTTGAGATCCTTGTAATGTTAGATACTCCCACAGTTCAGCCACTGGTGTGGCTTCTGGCTCTTGTTGCGCCATTCCAGGTCTGTCCAGCAGACAGGTCTGTCTGTCAGACTGTTTTTCAAGAGGATTTCTGAGCGTGTGGCTCAACTGAGACAGCAGCTCCTGCCACCACGGGGCAGCCTGTGCCTCCAGCTGGGCTTGCAGAGGGCTCATCCCAATCCCTGTGGCTCCGCTGTCACATGTGCAAGAGGAACCTCCTCCACAGGATATCCACCAGGAGCACGGAGAGCATCTCCTGGCTGGGGTTACCTGCCTGCTGCCCCAGCAGTGTGTTCTTCCCTATCCCGGTTGGAAGCGTGGGTGAGTGCAGGGCAGCTCACTGCTCTTGCTGCTGCTGGGAAACGTCACCAAAAAGGAATGACAACCTTTTTGCTTTGGAAAAGCTGTGTGACGAGGGCTTGGAGTTGGTCCATCCAGTGATACCTGCTGTGCCTTTCCCTGAGTGAGGGCTCTGTGCCCCTCTGCCCTGCTTCTGGGGCAGGTGAACCTGCTTGAGCAATGCAGAGTGGGAAGGCTGACTCTCCCAAAAGGAAAGCAAGCCACAAAAATGCTGGAATTACGCTGGGGTGGGCATGGGTATGTATAACCTTATAGGTTATACATATACATATAGGTGGGCTGGAGTAGAAGCAGGACCAGTGCAAGGCTGTGCTCCCTAAAGGCTGCCTGGAAGCACCATAAATACCACCATGCATAACACAAATAGCGATTTTTAGCCATGGGAACTCATGTTTTGGGCCAGCAAGGTCAGAAAAGGCTCCTGTTGAGATCAACAGCCATAAATCGTGCGGGTGTGAGGCGCTGTGCAGGGCTGTTGCCATCTGCTGGGCAGCCACCGCGGTTCCTCCTGGAAGCAGCCAGGAAAACATCCTGCACAACCACAAGAGGGGAATTTGGCTTTCCCTGAAAGCCTTCACTCTTCCCCAGGCACATCCCTTTTGGCTACACATCCAGCAGCGAGTCCTCTACAGCGTGGTGGGAGTGGATCTGGGGAGTAAAATGGGATTTGGTGAGGTCCTACATCTAGTTGTATTTTGGGAGCAGAGGATACTCCTGACTTTCCCAGCCTGCCTGTCCACAGGCACAGCTGGCAGAACTTCAACTCAGAATGTTCTGTGAAATTCTGTGAGACAGTGAGCAGCAGCTTTAAGGTTAACACACCATCTCTGTGTGGCCTCTGTTAAAGCTGGGATTTCTTCCCATGTGGAGCAATTGAATTTTATGCTCCTTTGAGGGCAAAAATCAGAGTGAGACAACTGAAGTCCGCATTGCTGGATTTCTCCAGCTGCTGAGGGCTTCTGCAAAGGGGAGCAGAGACCTGTAGGCTCCAGCTGTGTGTTGTAACACAAATGCTGTTGTAAGAGCATGTGGTGACCACAGCTCAGGTCGGTGGGAGCTAGTCCCAGAGGCATTGGCTGTCATTCCTCATGGATTGTGTTTTGCAAGGAGCTCATGAGGGGTGGTTGTAAGAGTCTGCTACAGGTTTGCTGTGGCCCCGCCTGGTAGCCCTGAGGACCTTCTGGGTCCTTCTTTCTTGGGACAAACTCCTGGGAATGATATTTGCCTTCCCTAAGGCAGAGAGCTGGGGAGCACAGAGCATTTGGAGTGTATTTGCTGCCTTGGGAAGGACCTGCTTCGCAATCCTCAGCTTTTTACATGAGGTTTTTTTCTCATCTGCCTCTCCACACCACATGGGATGTGTGTGTGATAGAGGCCAACCAGTCTGAAAAGACGGAGCTAAGTTTTGTAACCTCCTCTGAGATGCCCAAGGGGCTCAAAACACCACCACAGACCTGGGTTCAGCTCTCCAGCTCTCGCAGGGACTCTGTGGGCTGTTCCCTGACTCCCAACACAGGTATGAAGGTCCCACATTGGTTGTGGGGATGGGGAGATGGAGATGAGAGCTCAGGTTTTCTGTATTGGCCCCCCTTCTGGGCTGGCCTCAAGAGGCTTCTGGTCACAGGGCTTATCCAAAAGCACTGACGCATCTGAGTGAAAGGTCACAAATCCCATTCCAGGTTGGCTGCTGGAATTGGTGATGGTTTTGTCCAGAACAACTGGTGCACTCAAAATCTTGTAGGTGGCCAGAACTGCAGGGCTGTCGAATGTAACAGATGCAGTTTGGTGTTTGTTTGGGTCTGCCTGTCCCTTGGGGAAGCACATGGAGCCCCGAGCAATGTCCCTACTGTCCCCAAAGTCTTTTGCTCCCCTGCATGGACAGGCAAAGGGAACTTCTCATCCCACGCACACATGGAACACTGTCACAGCAAGTAAACACTCTGTGTTATCCTTGTCTTCATGGGCTCATGGAATGGTTTGGGTTGACAGGGCCCTTAAAGGTCATCTTGTTCCACCCCTACCATGGGAGAGATATCTTCCACCAGCCCAGACTGCTCTAAGCCCCGTCCAACCTGGCCTTGGACACTCCCAGGGATGGGGCAGCCACAGCTTCTCTGGGCAACCTGTGCCAGGGCCTGCCCATCCTCCCAGGGAAGGATTCCTTCCCAATATCCCATCTAACCCTGCCCTCTGGCAGTGGGAAGCCATTCCCTCTTGTCCTGTCCCTCCATCCCTTGTCCCAGGTCCCTCTCCAGCTCTCCTGGAGCCCCTTTAGGCACTGGAAGAGGCTCTCAGCTTTCCCTGGAGCCTTCCCTTCTCCAGGTGAACATCCCCAACTCTCCCAGTCTGGCATCAGAGCAGAGGGGCTCCAGCCCTTGGAGCATCTCCATGGCCTCCTCTGGACTCACTCCAGCAGCTTCACGTCCTTTTAATTTTGGTGCCCCACAGCTGGAGGTAGCTTTGCAGGTGGGGTCTCACCTGCTGCCCACACTGTTCATTAGACAGGAAAAAAAAAAACAAATCACTAAAACTGCTAAACTGAACTCCCAAATCAGTCTATGGTGAGAGCTTGGTAACTGAAAACCTGAAAACACCAAGGAAATTAATTTCTTGTGGACTCAGTACTGCATAGGGAGAAGGATGGGAGTGTAAATCAGGCACAAATGTTCCTGAAGGCAGGATCTGAGTGCAGGGTTAGGGTGAGAAATTTCTTTGCTGGTCAGAAAAGATCCTGATTGAGGTGTTTGCCTTGTACAAAATAAGCTGGAAGGAGTTTGGAAAACAGACCTTGAAGCCTTATCTTGAACTCTGAGCAGAGTGCATGGGATTGGGAAACGTGGGAGTTGGGCTGCAGGACACCGGGAAGGATTGGGAGGGGAGAGGGGGCAAATGCTGGAAGCAAAAGTGTCTCAATAAGAGTTTGGGAAGTAAAATGGGCAGTGGTTTGGGTTTCTTAAAAGATTTAGTGTAGAGGTATCTGATTTTTAGAACCCCTGGTTCTCACAAGGGTTCTAGATCTTCCCCAAAGAAGAGGAGCAAAAGGGCTGTGACCTGCTCCACTGAGGAGCAGATCCAAGCAGAGCTTGGAGGAGAGCTTGGGTTAAAGCATAACTCCCTGCTGCCCTGCTCATGAGCAGGAATCCACGCTGGCTCTGGACTCAGCACGGAAGGTCAGCTGGTTATCAAGGTGCAAGACTTTTGCAGTCAGTGCTGCTGAGTAGTGGGTTCTGCTTGGAGTTCTGTGCCTCAGGAAGGATGTGGACAAGAGAACAGCAAGGATAACCGGGCGAAAATGTGATTTGGGAAGGTAATGGAAGGAAGGAGGTTTGTTTATCTGGGACAGACAGGACTGTAGGAGCCTGAGGCTGGAATTATATGAATTTTCAGTGGAGAGGGAACAGAAAAATAGACAAAACCCTCCAAACTTGTGGGTTTGAACAATGCATTGCACACCCTGTGCTGCTGAGGCCTTTGTCTCCATACTCTGAGAGCTGCCATGGGGAAGGAAGGATCCCATGGATCACCCATGGTGCTGGCTCTGCTGGGCTCCTCTTTGCAGGGAGCAGCTGCTGAGGTGAGAGCTCGGGCAGCACTGGGGTGTTCATAAACTCAGCTGGCATCCACGCCCAAGGCATCAGCCCTTCTTTGGGGTCAATATTGTCATAGCCTGCCACAGATTGCCCTCTGAGTCACCCACACGGTGATCCGGTGATCAAGCGTTGCTTATCACCAGGGAAGTGCTTCTGATTTTCCCCTGGTGAGCAAGGCAAGCTTTATTTACCCCTCTATTTGTGGCTATAAGGAAGGAATTTGTCATTTAATGCTTAAATATTCACCCAGAAGTACCAGGAAGGCTGAGATAAACCTCTATAGGTCATCTTCACATTTAACCTTTTTATTTGGGGATGGTTTCATGGGAAGGGAAAGCACGAGCACCTGGAGTAGGACTGGCCACGCATGGGGCTTCAGAGACGTGCTTTTATTTTGGAATTCACGTAAGTGGGAGGCTGGGACGCTGAGGTCACACGGCAGGGAAGTGTGGCTGAGCTCCCACTCCTTATCGGGGAGCTCAGGAACAAAAGGCGCTCTGTTGGGACCAGCACTCACTCCCTGGTGGCTCCTGGACTTTGCTTCCCCCCTGCCTCCTGGGAGCTGAGAGTGCTCCCGGAGCTGGGAAGCACTCAGGCGAGGAGGGGATGTGTCCACAGGTGGGTTTTGGGTTGCTAACACCGAATGAGGGGAAGGGGCTTCTAGAAGGAGGCAGTTCTGTGGCGCCGGGGGCTGTGCTCGGCCCTGGAGGTGCTGGGAAGGGACAGGTTGGGAATCCACCTTATGACTCTTTACACAGGCAGTGTAGGACAAGGGGAAAGATTTAACTTAAAAGAGGAGACATTTAGATGGGATGTTAGGAGGAAATTCTTCCCTGTGAGGGTGGACAGCCCCTGGCACAGGCTGCCCAGAGAAGCTGTGGCTGCCCCATCCCTGGAAGTGTCCAAGGCCAGGTTGGACGGGGCTTGGAGCACCCAGGCTAGTGGAAGGTGTCCCTGCCCATGGCAGGGGGTGGAGTGAGATGGGCTTTAAGGTCCCTTCCAACCCAAAGCATTCCATGATTCTGTGATTCTATGATGTAACTTCACAGGCTTCTCTGCTTGGGTCCTCTCAAGGGAGTCGGATTGGGAGGGATGGTGCCTGCAGACCTTGGGACTGGCGAAGACAGTGTGCAAGATGTGAGCTGTGTTTTGGTTTGGGAATTTTTTGGTGGTGGAAGGGTGTTCTGTTTGCAGTTCTCTCGCGCAGCCCTGAGGGGTATAACTGAGTGTAACAGCCTCAAATCCCAAATTCAGGGGTTGAGTTGTGACAGTTGCCTTGCCCAAGGCTGAGCACAGGCTCCCTGGCTTCCCTGAAAAGCTGACATTGACTGAATATGTGGAAAGACACAAATATTGTGGGCCAGAGGTCAGTGCCATGCTGCCCCCAGTGTGAAGTGACGTAGTGGCACAGTGGCTTTTTGGAGGCTGAGGTGTCCTGGGGTGTTCCAGGTCTTTGGGGGTGGCAGCACCTAATGTAGGCTCAGGTGGGACTGTAAATTGTACCTCGCAGGACAGTGTTCCCAGCCTGGCACTGGCACCACTGTCCTGGCCACAGGGTGTCTTTGGAGGGTGATTTTTGTAGCTGGCTTTCCCCCCCCCCCCATCCTGTATGCAATCAGGGCTGGAGTTCTTCAGAAACAGGCTCACACTGCCGGGAAAACAGTTGTTTATCTTTTTCCTTGTCACTCACCTCCCCTCCAAACCTTCTGAGTGTTTGTGGCCAAGGACAGCAGAGTTTTGGGATGCCAGGACAGTTCCAGGGACCAGCTCCATGGAAAATGCCTGCAAGGACCCCCTCTGGGAGCCAGACTTGGCGCTCTTCTCCAAGGCAGCGCCTTACCAGAGAGAGCTCCAGCTGAAGCTTCTGTCCATCACAGATCAAAGCTGAGCCTGGCCCTGCCTGGACCTTGCAGGTGACTCCCAAGAGTCTTGTTTCCTCTCCTCATACTCCAGCAGCCTTTTTTAAATCCCTGTGGAGTTTATAGCACTTTACAACATCTAATCAAATAGTCTTTACTCCCATGTGTAATCACATGCCTGGAATAGATGAGCTGCTATTGTAGAAGGCTCCTAAAGCACTTCATCATCTCACCTCTTTCATCGGGTCACGTTACATCATCCCAACACTGCATTCATCAGTTACTTCCTTTTAGAAGCAGAAATACTCACCTGGGCTTCCAGATCCCTGGAGTTTTGCCTTGAACAGCCAGAGATGCTTCCAGGTGGCCCATGTCGTGCTCAACCAAGTGTGACCCTGAGGAAAATACCTGGTGGAGGAGCTTGATTGGGTGTTGGGAACTGCAGTCAAACCCTGATCCTGTTCCAGTTTGGGGGCTGAGTCCCAGTTGTAAGGTCTGAGGTTTGCCTGAAGCATCTGAGGGTATGTTTTATTTGATAAAAACTTAAAATACACTGATACTGGTGACACCAACCCCATTCTGAACATTGTGGGTACACCCCCTGCATGTCCTGCAGGGTGCTTGTAGCCCAGCCTGGCTGCCCCAAACCCACAGATGTCTTTAAGTGTGGGGGTTTTTTTCTAAGCTGAAAAACATGTTTACTTTGTGCCTGCTCCCAGAAAGGCAGATTTGGCTGAAGGAGAGCCAGGGTTTTAAAGGGTCAGTGCACAACCAGCTGCTTGTGAGGCCATAAATAAGGACTTTCTGCACCCACATCTTTGCCCAGGGACACAGACTCGGCTTGGCTTTGGTCTGTCAGGCATTTGGCAATACCTAAACCCCCCTGGTTTGTCTATCTCCTCCTGGCATCTTTCCTTGAGGCTTAGTTACTTATTCTGTGATGAAATGAAAGGCAAAGTTCTCCATGCTCATGGTCAGGAGAAGGACTTTGTTTAAAGTGTCAGCTGCTACTTAACTCATTGATCACACAGGTTTAATTTTAATAGGACTCCTGTATTTGAAATCTCATCTAGGCTGGTATCACAAGGAAAAAAATTAATTTTTGAGTAATAAATTCATGCACATCTTTGGTGGGTCTGAAGGATGTGCTGTCCTGGTGGCTACTTCTACCCCTAAAGGGTTGCTCCCTCATCCAGCCTCTCCATACTGGTATTTCCCATGATTAAGGTGTTCTGGAACAATTTGATAAATCATAGAATCATGGAATGGTTTGGTTTGGAAGGGACCTTAAAGATCATCTCGTTCCAACCACTAACTGAGGGCACTGTCCAGCTCCTGGTTATGCCTCATGTTGAGAGAGTCAGCAGTAACCACAGAAGGGCGGGTTTTAATCAAATTACTTGTGAATTGGAGTGTTTTGGTGTTTTTTGGCTTCTTTCAAGAGTTGTCTTTACTTTGTGCTCATTATAATGCTTTATATGTATACTTAAATTCAAACTTTTCCAGTGAGAAGGAGGGTTTGTATTTAAAAAAAAAAAAAAAAAGAAACAAACCACTACAGCAGCATTTATTTTGGAGTCTGCAAACAAAATTATTTCCAGTTTTGCATTAAATCTTTTTCAAACAGGCAAAAGGAAGGGGGATCTGCGAGGTGGCTGCTGTCCCCTCTTGGGCCCTCTGTGAGCCATCCAGGCAGGCCAAGCCTCTGCCTCCAAATTTCCCTCCTCAAGCATTAATGATGTTTCTAGGAAGTGCAGCATAAATCCAGTAAAGCACTTAAGCAAGTCCCCGCTTTAGGTATATAAGTGGTTTTGGTGGATTTATGCTTTTTTAAGTGAGTAGGGAATTTAGAAGCTTTTGTTTTCCTCTCGAAGGCTGATGAAAGTCGCCTTCTGCCCGTCTTCTCAGGCTGACTTTAGACTCCAGATCTGTGCAGGTTTATGTCATGTTTAACTTCAGGTTGGTGCCCTAGAGAGGTCCTGATGTCCGTAAGGCAGGGGAAAGCTGAACCAGGCTTCCAGGAGGAGCTCCTGGCTGTCTCCATCCGCCACACCAATGAGTTTCTCAAGGTAAGCGCTCAGGGAGCAAAGCAGGGTCATTTTGCTGCTCCCTGGTGTCCATGTGGAATAGGAACTGCTGTTGAGCAGCTCTCTCTCCATCCCTTTGAAGTTTTCTATCCCTTTTTGACCTTGGAAGTGTCCAAGGCCAGGTTGGATGGGGCTTGGAGCAACCTGCTTCGGTGGAAGGTGTCCCTCCCCATGGCAGAGGGTGGGACAGGGTGAGCTTTAAGGTTCCTTCCAGCATAAAGCATTCCATGATTCTATGAATACAGGGCTTTGGGAAATATTGTTTTCTCAAAAATCCTTGGAAAAGGCCATGAAAGCTGCTCTGGCAAAGGAAAAGAGGTTTGCTTAAGTCATGCCTGTGTTCAAACTGCTGCTACTCTGCCCTGCTGCCGTGTTGGAGGGCATGCCATCACAGAGGGATCCCCTCAGGTGAACTTCACATGGAGCAAAAGGCTTTCCATGAGTAGCTCTTTATGTAGAGGCCAGGCAGGAGTGCTCCCATCACCTGACACCTCCAGTGACAGGGGATCAGTTGGAGCTCAGCACCAGCACTAACAGATCCCATATTATTATTATCCACTGACGGAGCCAAAAATAATTTGATCTGTTCTGAGGCGTGCTGGGGAAATCCCCAGATACTGGGAAAGGAACTGGCACTGTGATGACTTTCAGAGGGGGTTTCTCCTGGTGCTCCTGTGGTTCTCTTCCAAACGTCGGGATGGAGAACTTCTGGGCTCAGAGGGGATCATCCCTGCCCACATGTATGAGCAGGCAGGGCTGAAGGTGAACACCTGCCTGAGATGCAGAATTGGGAGAAAAACCCAGTTCTCCATCCCCATATCGTGGTCTCTTAAAAGCCAAATCCTGCTGCTTTTCTAGAGCCTTCTCAGGTGACGGATATGAGATGCTGTTCCAGCTAAAATGTGGAGATTTGAGTCCCTGCAAACAAGACACTGTAATGAAGATTTACAAACCAGCTTATCTGCTGTTGAGGGATGGAGGGTGTTACCAGACAGGGCAAAAAAAATGTGCTTTAAGGACTAACTGCTAGTTTTTGAATGGTGGTTTTTCAGGGAATTCAGATTAATAACATGTCCTCTTAGAATGGAGTGGGAGAAAGCAGCGGGAATTGGAACTGCTGAATCAGCAGTGGGTAATCCCTTCTGCCCTCGCCAAATCCATACTGGCTCACAACAAAACCTCCCTCCAACTGTTATTTAGTCTATATTTCTGTGATCTGCTTTCCAAACACTGCAAAGGCTGGGGTGCACCCTGGGGTGCTGACAGAGCAGCACCTGGACGTGGGGTGGATTTAAGAGGTTGAATTTCTGTGCCCAGAAATGTAACACAGCCAAAATTTACTGCCTCACACATGTTTTGTCCTGCTCTGCTGTGAATCCACATAGCTGTAGGATCTTATTTTTTACCTCCTGTGCTTTTTACCAGGCAAATGAGGTGACTGACAGTGCTTACATGGGCTCAGAGAGCACGTACAGCGAGTGTGAAACCTTCACAGATGAAGACACCAGCACACTGGTCCACCACGAGATGCACGACGAGGTGGAGACAGACAGTGCCATCGACTCCACCGTGCACTCAGAATTCACAGATCCCATCGAGGAGCCAGAGCATGGGTGAGTGGGAACAGCAAGGAGCAAAACCCACCATGCAGGGCAGGACACTGGGAGCAGATGAGGATCGAGGGAGATGCAGCCTGAGGATGTAAAATCAAGTGGGCTGAGTCTGTCTTGCTGAAGCTTGGTTTGTTCTTTGTGTTTGGAACTTTATGCAAGACCAAAATAGCTCTTCTTGAAGCATAATGATGATAATTAGGCTGCACCACGTGTAGGCTGTTTTGGAGCTTGGCCTGGCAATCTCTTTGAGTTAATCGTTGCTTGCCTTGGGAGATCTTCTGTACCCTCATTAGCATCTCTAACCTCTAAAATAACTTCCCAGGTGATCCAAACACCTGAAAGACTTGCAGTTTTTAATCTATCACTTAAGCCAGAAGCACAACATATAATTTTCAAGTCAGGAGGGCAACCCATCCTATTTTTGTTTTCCCCAAAAACGTGTGTGCCCTTTGATGTGCAACCACCTCCTGTAATAACTAGTTTGAGACTTGTGCCTGAAGCACAGAAATGTGAGCTGTGAGCTCCTTTCCTGGGTCTGAACCGCTGCTGGCAAAACTGCTCCTGGGCCCACCTCATTTTGGGAGGAAAAGTGGAGTTTGGGGTGAAACTGGGATGCTGGCAGGAGGGAGGGGAGAGAATAACTCTTTTAGAATCATGGAATCACGGAATGGTTTGGTTTGGAGGGACCTTAAAGCTCATCTCATCTTATCCCACCCTTTGCCATGGGCAGGGACACCTTCCATTAGACCAGGGTGCTCCAAGCCCCATCCAACCTGGCCTTGGGCACTTCCAGGGATGGGGCAGCCACAGCTTCTCTGAGCAACCTGTGCTAGTGCCAATGTGGTTGGTGACCCAAGAGCACTGAAACCTCTGGAATAATTTTTGTTTAAGGTCTGCTAACACACAGAATTAGGTTTGGTCAAAAACACATCACCCAAACTTGGTGCTCTGGGGAGTCCTTACAACTCCCGTTGCTGTTTGGAAGCGTCAGGTTTCCCTCCCACCCCAAAATCCATCTGGGAATGTCAGAGATGCAGCAAGCAGTGCTGCCGTGGCCTCAGCGCTGGGGCTGAAAGGGTGCTGTGGATTAGAGCAGAAATAAGATTATCCAGGCTGGCTCTTCTCGCCCCAGCGCGTCTAGCTCTTGGACAGTTAATTTGGGACTTAATCAGCCGCGGCGCTGCCACAGCGAGCACAGGAACCTGCAGGGGCCATGGCAGCCTGCGTGCACCCCCGGCCCCCGGCGAGGGGGACGTGCCTCAGATTCACCTGCCTGTAGGTACAAAATGCTTTGCTTGGGAATTGTTATTTTAAGGTTAGGTTGTTCTTGAGGCATCCCAAGTCTGGGGTCCCGAGCACAGGAAGGACATAGATCTGCTGGAGCAAGTCCAGAGGAGGCCGTGGAGATGCTCCGAGGGCTGGAGCCCCTCTGCTCTGGAGCCAGGCTGGGAAAGCTGGGGGTGTTCACCTGGAGAAGAGTAGGCTCCAGGGAGTCCTGAGAGCCCCTTCCAGAGCCTAAAGGACAAGGGGCTGTAGGGACAGGACAAGGGGTAATGTCCTCCCACTGCCAGAGGGCAGGGTTAGATGGGATACTGGGAGGAATTCTCCCCTGTGAGGGTGGGGAGGCCCTGGCACAGGTTGCCCAGAGAAGCTGTGGCTGCCCCATCCCTGGGAGTGTCCAAGACCAGGTTGGACAGGGCTTGGAGCACCCTGGGCTGGTGGAAGGTGTCCCTGCCCATGGCAGGGGGTGTGGGATGAGATGAGCTTTAAGATCCTTTCCAATGTAAAATATTCTGGGATTCTGGTATTCACTGCTATTCCCGGCATGGGTTTGGGAATGTAGGTGTCCTGTGGGTGCTCTGTCCGAGCACAGTGGTGCCTGTTGCCAGGTGTGTTAAAGTGTCCACAAATTCCAGGTCATCAAGAAAATAAAGAAAAGCTTCATGTGACTTAAAGACTTGAAAGGTTTAAGATGGAACCTCTGGAAGTCTGTTCCTAAGGTATAGAAGGCTGGTTTTGGTGCTTTCAAACCCTACACAGGACGACACCTCGAGCGCCCAAAGCTCTTGCAAGGACAGCCAGTGAGTCCAATCCAACCAGCACAGCTTCTGGGCTAAATCAAAGCTTCAACATCACTTCTCAGGAGCTCTTAAAGCTCAACATGCCTTAGATGGTTTGAGCTTAAGTGGTTATTTAGGCTTTGTGTAGTAAAGATTAATTGGACTCTGGATCTCAGAGCCCCCAGAGGTGAATAGGAAATACTATTTACTGCTCAAAGCATCCCAGGTTGAAGGTTTCCAGGTGCTTAATCAGATCTACTTCTGTACGGTGCTTGTCAAAGCACAGCCCCAGATTTAGAGATCTGGGTTTGGGTTTTGCTTCTGAGTTAACAATTCCACCCCCTGCCTTCTATTCCTGGAGAGATTTCGACTGTTTTTGGCTGTGGTCTGACTCACGACAGGGATGGCTGGATTCTGGTGGATCCCACTGTGGAATAACAAAGACACGAGGAGGATGTGCAGATGCCCACAAGCTGGAGTGGATTTATTTGTGGTTTAAAAGAGATCTGAAGGGCTGACATGTTTCTATTAGTGGGATAAGGGCAAATCCTTCAGATGGTGCAGGTTTTTGTCATAAATGGCTTACCCGTAATCTTTTTTATTTGCTGGTTTAGCCCAGCAGTCTGGCCACACTCCCATTTCCCTTTCCTAGTAAGTGGATGGAGATGGGGGCATAGCCTGAAACACCAATTTTTATAATACTGCAATATTGTATTATTTTTAGCATTGAATTTTGGAAAGGAGAGCAGTGCTAGTCCTCCCAAAGCACATTCCTATGGCTCAGAAACATGTGGATGCTTTCACAACCTGGGTCTTACAAACACCCTCTGCCTTTTTCCCAGCTTAATTTTAAAACTTCCACAGCCGTGGGCAGGAAGGTCCTTTGGGGATGTGCATGTTCTGCTGTGGTGGCTTGACTTGGTGGTGAGGCCCTGGCACAGGTTGCCCAGAGAAGCTGTGGCTGTCCCATCCCTGGAAGTGTCCAAGACCAGGTTGGATGGGGCTTGGAGCAACCTGGTCTGGTAGAAGGGGTCCCTGCCCATGTCAGGGGATGGAATGGGTTGAGCTTTAAGGTCCCTTCCAACCCAAACGATTCCATCATTCTGTGGCTCCGTGCTCTGCACATGCAAAGATGCTTTCAGGGATGATGGCTTAGTGCTGACTGTGTTCCCTCGAAAGCAGGGAACATCCTAGGACCTGTGCTGGATTTACACTGAAGCTTAACACGCTACAGCCTTCTGGGTCCGGGGATAAAAACACATGGAAGAGCACTCCCCACTCCAAGATTGTCATGTACAGTGTTTTCCCAGCAGGAGCAGCAAAAGGGCTTTATTTTGGGGGAGTCTGTCCCTGCCAGGTTTGGAAGCTGCCTAAGCCCCCCCTGACACCAATCCCAGCAGGGTTACAGAGTTAAACCCTGGGCTGGGCCCTTGAGAGGATTAGGCAGCAATGAGCAGGAGTGAGCCTGGCACACAGGCTGCCCATGGAACTCAGAACACAGTTAGAATGTGTTTGGGACATGCCCAACTTTTTCTCTGCCATGCCTTTGGCTGGACAGGGGCTTGTCATCAGCCCTGCAAGTCGGAGTGCCCCCAGATCCCAAGTTGCAGCTGTCTGGGGAGTGTGTGGAAAAAGCTTGGTTTATTGGGGAAAAAAATCATGCCAAACTTCCTAGTGGTGCCTGGGCTGCCCCTTCAATGCTCAAGGCAGAAGGTGAAGGTCTCTTATTTCTCTGCTGGAATGGGGGGCATGTCTTGGAAAGAGTGGATGTAATTGGAAAGGTGACTGTAGCATCCACCCTCTAACGTGTTCCCCTCTGTTCCCACAGATCCCACCCACATGACCTGCCCCTGGGCTCGGACCTCAGCCATTCCATCGTCACAGTCATTAGTGGAGAGGAGCACTTTGAGGATTATGGAGAAGGGAACGAAGCAGATTTGTTCTCGGACAGCTTGTGTAATGGGGAAAGCAGCTTTAGCAGCAGCTCGTTCCTCTCTCCCAGGTAACTCAGCCCTGGCATTGTTTAACCAGATTCAGTTGCTCAGTGCCTTCACTCTGCTTTGTGGGAGAGGGGTTTCCTTGGGCTTTGTAAGACAGGAGTCCTGGAAAACTTTGGATACAACAGGATAATCAACTTGGAAATGAAAGAGGAATTCCCTTCCCCAAGTATTTCTTTTCCCTGATTAATGCCCATCCTCCCATCCAGAGGCACTGAAGTCCAGGAGCAGGTGGAAGAGTAATCTCTGTTTCCATGTGTCACATTCCCAGTCCTATTAGGGATGTGACTCCTCACAGAATCTTCCAGGAGAGAAAATCACCATGCAGCTTTACCCCTGGTGATGCTGGATGACTTTTACTTTTCTTTCTCTTTTATACTTCTATTTTGGGCTTTGATCCGATGCTTGGTTGGATGTGCGCAAGCTGTGGCAGCATTCCTTCCCTAAGGATATATGGAGCAACAAGCAGGCTGTAGCTTTTTCTTTTTGTTTTAGGGTCTGAAACCAGGAAAAAGTCCATTTTTCCAGCCCCTGCAGGATGGACTGAGGAGGTTGTATGATGATACAAACCCCACAAAGACTTATTTTTAAGGAGAATAAGTAAAAGCTGGAATATCATCCAGTGTTGCAGCAGCCCACAAGTCCCTCTGATGACAGATAATGCTGGGAGTGTGTTTTTCCACTGGAAGCACAGGGCAGGAGTGATCCCTGCCAGCCACACACCTGTGCTCAAATCAAGAACAAACTTTTTCCCTTTGGGATGATACATTTGTGCCTTTCTGCAGCAGTGTAAACTTCTCGTAACTTTCTTTTTGCTGTTTGCCTGTTTTCTCCCAACTTAGCAAAGACCTTCAGAGAGTTTGGGCAATTCTGGGTGCAGGAAATTGCTGGTGTCAAACCTCCCCCCCTGCTCTGTGCTGCAGGTCAGGGCTCATTTCTTTTTGGTGGCTGAAGGTGTTAACTGCAATAGGAGAGTTGCTGTAAAGAATTCCTATTTCATTCCTTCAGGAAACCAGTACTACATGCTGGGATACCCTGCAGAGGCAAGGGCACAGTCTCTCATCCATGCTTGTCCAGGAATGCTGAGAAGAGTCGACTGTACTGGTGCTGTGTCATAGGAAAAATTCTCTGAATAAAAACCAGCCTTGATGTTCATTTTGCCTTGAGGATGGTCTTCCAGCCTCATCCAGAAGGCTCCTGGCCAGAAAATACCCAGCTAAAGAAGCTTTACAATCAGTTAAACTTCTTTGTTAACATCAGTCCAAAACTCCCAGTCTGCCTGTACTCCCAGTGTTCCAAATTTGCTCTGTCAGGCACCATCTCTCCTCTGCTCTGTCTCTTTGGATCTTATCCAAATCTTATCCCACCTTCCCTGTGCCGGGAGGGGCTCGCTTGGCCCCTGGCCTGTGGTGGTTTTTGCTGGAGACTTGCTGCTGGGGCTTGCAGGGCAGACAGGCTGGAGATAAACCCTGTCAAACCTCCAGAGTCAGGAATGTGGATCTATTTTCCCTCATGCCTCTCAGGTCTGGCCTTACCTTGGATTATCATTGTATGTGTGAAGGTCCTTGACTGATCATTCCCTGAGACTGTGCTGGTCTTCTTGACTTTAGACAAGGAGTGACAAAGCAAAGCGGAATGACTTCCCACTGCCAGAGGACAGGCTTAGATGGGATACTGGGAAGGAATTCTTGCCTGTGAGGGTGGGCAGGCCCTGGCACAGGTTGGGCAGAGAAGCTGTGGCTGCCCCTGGATCCCTGGAACTGTCCAGGTTGGACGGGGCTTGGAGCAACCTGGGCTAATGGAAGGTGACCCTGCCCATGGCAAGGGGGTTGGAACTGGATGATCTTTAAGGGCCCTTCCCACTCAAACCATTCCAAAATTCTGAGCAGCCCCACTCTGTTCAATGCAGTGAAACCTGAAAGAACTACAGGATGTCACTGGTTCGGGCTGAACATTTTTTTTTTTGCTGCATTTTGAATACCAGGAATAACATCACCTGTAAGGGGCCACATCTCCACACACCCTCTCCATGTTACAGGAGTCTCTAAACAGGAATAACATGAACAAATTTCCTGCCAAGCTCCAACTTGTCACCAGAGGACTGACACAAACCGCAAGAGCCTTCAGGGAACACTGTGGGATATTGAATTTCCCTGCTTAGTGCTTACGTGTGTGTGTGTGTTTGTGATGCATCCTGTTGGGTTGCCACCTCTTCCCTGGCACGTCCTTCCAGTAGGAAAAGTCTTTTGGCAATGCTTGCTGAGAAGTGAAGGGGAACACTCCTCACATGTGCTATCAGGGAGCACCAATGACCTGTGGAAGGCGAACATTGCTCCAGGAGATGGAGGGAGGCAGCAGGAAGGCTCCGTGTCTTGGAACCATAGAATATGCCGGGTTGGAAGGGCTCCATCAGGATCACTGAATCCATGGAGCATGGCTGTGTGCCACAAGGGTGAGGGGGGACACCCAGGGGCATAGTGGGGCTGAGCTCTCACGCACTCAACGGGCACGGAACCAGCTCAGCCAGAGGCCAGGGAGATTTTTACACATCCCCGGAATGACCAGGCTGGCCCGGGGGTTCTCCTCCACACTTCTATTCTCATTTGGATTAATGCTGGTTAGATTTGGGTTTCCACGTCAGCCAGGGTGCACCAGCCTGGGAAGGAAACTCACCCAACCAGCGCTGAGAAAAGGGTACATCCCTTCTTCAGGTGCCACTCAGCTGCTGTCACCTCTTCTCTGCACAAAACCTGAGCAACTGACCTGTGTCCTGCTAAGAATGGATTATCCCAGGTCCAAACCTGCCCTGGAGGGTAGGGGGAATGGTTTTCAATTTAATTTTTTTTTTCCAGGAATGGGAAGACATGAGTAATTTGGCATTGACTGGTGAACAGTCCCCTGTCTAAGGGGAGCTTGAAAATACTGTACAGACAGCACAGACTCAAGGCCTGACCCTGGGGGTGACTCCGGCACCCCACTGCCCCCAAAATGGGGCTGAGCCAGGGGGGCCCCCTGGGACATCCCACACCCTCAGCATCCCCTGGGCCAGGACTGGTGTGTATCTGTATCCTGGGATTCACTATCCCTTTCAGATACCTGTTGGGTTTAAGCTTGCTTGTGTTTGCTCACACCTTTACCTGTCTTTCTTACTGAACTGCTTTGGTTTTTCACTATTAACCTTTCTTTGATTCAAGTCTGTGGTTTCCAGAAGCATATTTTCCTACAGAAAATATTTGGGGAGTCTTATTTGGCCCTAAATTAACACAAACCCTTTGCTGTTCAGAATCCCTCTGTCCTGCCCAAGGCATGTCAGGTGGGGAAGTGACTCCCAGCTTCCCCAGTTGTTAATGTCCTGCAGACCCCCATGTCCCCTTCCCAAATGGCATTCCCATGGCAGCACTGCTGCTTCTTTCTCTGGCTTCACTTTGTAGGAGAGAGGGGTTGAACTGCAACTGCCCATTTAATCTTAGCTTAAAAGTTCCTTGCAATGAAAATCTGATTCTGTGCATTACTAACAGTGGGTCCACATCAGCACAGCTGCTCTATTTTTAGAGCCTCCCATTGGAAAATGGGACAGTGACCAAAGAGCCCCTGCCCTGGGGAGCTTGTTCAGTGCCCAGCCACCTTTTCCTGATATCCAGCCTAAACCCACCTTAGATTCACCTCTGGCTCACAGCGCCCGGTCCTGCACTTAATGAGGCAAACTGGAACCAGTGCTGGAGCCTTCTGGACAGATTGCCTGGAAATTCATGTTAGAAAGTAAACTTTGTAGTGGTGTGGGTTTGTGGGAAGCACTCACCTCACCTGCCCTGGGCTCTTGGGGGTCCCCCACAGGAGCTGACTGTCACAGGGGTTTGGAAACACAGGCCAAACTTGGCTGCTGGGAGTCTCTGGGAGGAGGATGATACAAGTGTTGCTAATTATGAATTATAAATCAGCTATATATTGTTGGAAGAAGTTATAAATTATGTATTGCTATAAGCAACCCCATATTGACTGCGATTTGGCTTCGAAAATCAAGGTGGGAGTCGACCCAGTCTGCCCTGACGTTTTTAATGACAAATCTCACTTTTCCCACCAAAAGCTCCCCTGCCCCCTGTACCCTGAGCTTGTGGAAGCCCCAGCTGAAGCTGCTGCCTGTGGTTCTGTCGTTCTGTTGAAATGACCCTTGTGATTTCTCTAGCACCAATCCGCTCGCTGCGAAACTGCACAGCATTCTCGCAGATGAAGCTTTTGAGTTTTACTGTAGCCAGTGCCACAAACAAATCAACCGCCTCGAGGATCTTTCTGCTCGCCTGAATGATCTTGAAATGAATAGGTAATTGTGGCCCTTTCAGTGTTGGGAATGATGTTCTGGAAGGGAAAACTCTCCTTGTCTTACCCAGCTTTCCCTTTGCTGCATTGGTTGATTCCTGTGAAAGGGGCTGAGTTTCACTCATCAAGGTGGGACTCTGCAGGTGGGAAAGGTAGTGATAATCTTAAAGAGAGTAAGCAGAAGATGCCTTTAATCTAAGCCACGGGAGCTGGGAGGCAAGGAGAGTGTACCCTTCTTCTCTGGGCAGCCCCTTTGCATGTCCTGTGAGTAGTGGGGACTTCTCCCAGCACTGTGCTATGAGCTGGTCATGTACAGTATTTCTGTTACCAAGGAAAGACTGGCAGTAGTGTGGAAGCACAGCTGAGCTGCTGGTTCAGGGTTCAGCCTGGAAGGGCAGGGACAGCCTGTCCTTCCACTGCAGCAGTATTCTGAAGGAATCAGTCTGCTCCATGTGGCTTGGGAGCAGTCAAATCTTGTCTCACTCAGCTTCCCCCATTGCCTGTGCTGCCACAGGCTGGGGAGATGTGACAGACACCAGGATGTTTCTGTAGGAACCTTAACAGTTTCGGAATGTCCTTTTGGGAGGCCTAACAACCAGCAGCTGGATGTGCTGGTTTGGGAAGGGATTTCTGCTTGTTGGTTTATTTATTCAGAGCAGTTTAAGCCCACTGGGTGGAAGGATGGTGGTATTAGTGATAATCATTCTTCTCATGGCTGGTGGGCCTCTTCAGACCTGGTTTTTGGTCATGCTCTTGGTCCCTGTCTGTCCTCTACACAGACAGGGGGACCTGGAAGCACTCCTGGACTATATAGCCATGGCAAGAGAACTGGAAAACAAATAGAAGCTTGAACTCTTTTTAATGAAAAAAGAATGTCCCTCTTTTTCTTTTTTGGGTAAATAGTTTTCTTTGTTGTTGGAGGCCTGGAGGGTCAGTGATGGGTCTCAGGTTACGAAGTTAATTATGCAGGACACTGGTTTTCCCTGGATGCACCGGTAGCCCCACTCCATTTCAGTTTTTTTTCCACAAAATTTACCTGCAAAGCTGAACTAACACCTCAGAGCCTCCTGTGATGGGTGGGATTTCCAGCGGAGGCTTCCCTGCCCCATGGTCATGGTGGGAGTTCCATAGGTTTTGATTTGGCATGCATGGAGGTGCAATTCCTCCATCTGTGCACAGGGTTTTCCAAGCAATTTACTGGAAATATGTTCCAAGGGCTCTGATGGAAGGGATAATGCCCACCTTCTCTGTGGTGAGGATGAGAGGGATCCTGTTGTTCCTGCCAGCATCACCAGTGACATAGAGCCCTTGGAACTGGGGGCACAAGTCCCAGACTGCGGACAACCAGAGCAGTAGGAACTGGACCAAAATCTGGGACAAGCCTGAAGACACCTGCTCCGGGGGATTCTGGCATCTGGGATGAAGCCCATAACAACCTCATTCCTAAAAGTTGTGGGCTTACAGTGTTTTATCCTTGGAGTAAACTGGGGACCCTGCTCCCAGCACTGGGACGCTGCTTCCCGAGCCCACAGAACAGGAAAGCAGGCAAGAATCCTCAAGGAGCTTGGGATGAAGGAGTTTGTGACTGTTTTGTTTCAGTGCCCTTGCAGCAGAGCTGGTGTCTCACCCCTCAGCAGGTGCCGGCATCACTTTGCGATGAGCTTTTTGCAGAGGAAAATATTTCCCCCCCGCAGTGCTGGGGACATTCCTTACAATTCCTGGCAAACACCAGGGCCTGACCTCCTCCCCTCGGGCAAACACCGAGCAGCCTTGAAGCCCAGCCAGGAGCAGCTCTTGTGCTCCCTGGAAATCTGGGATTTGAGGATGCACTTTGACATGAGGGCTGGTCACCCTGACAACACCCGCCAGTTAGGCTTTGGGGGTTTTTTTACAAAGAAAATTGTCCTGAGTTATTTTTAGTTCTTCCTTCAAAGAACTAATATTGCAGCTCCAGGCAGGAATGAACTCCCAGATTATTTTATTTATTATTTTTTTTCCTCAACTGAACTAAACACCAGGGAATGTAGTTGCTGTTTCTCTGCTTGGGTTCTCTGCTGCCAGGGACTAGTGATGTGGCCCAGTGGCATCTGTTTGACATCTGTTTAACACCAGCCTGTGTTTGGTGGAAGATGAGGAGTGAGATCCAAGCCCTACTCACTTCACCAGCATCAGCCATGGCCAAAAGACTGGCAGGAGCATCTCAGCAAGGAACTGTTTCTGGAAAAGGCTATTTTTTTTCTCAGCAGGGAGGGCCTGTAGCCCATCCCAAGAGGCTGGGACAGGGTCACACAGACCTTGGCTGCTCTAATGTGGTCACGCTGAGCATTAGCTAAGCCCTGACCGCTGTGGTATGGTGGTGGCAGCTGGCTTGGACACAGATCCAGGAGAGTGATCTCTGTCGGGTATCCCTGCAAAGGAGAGCTCATCTCCCTCCCCAGCCACTCTAACAGCCTGAAATGCAGACCGGGAAACCATCAACAGCTCCTAAAACCTCTGAGCTACAAGTAGGAAGCAATTCTCTGGTGACCCAGAGCCAAACAGGCTCCTTTTCTTGTGGGAAGGGCAGAAGGATGGATGTGCCCCTTGGCAGGCAGGAGCTGCTCCTGGTCCCCTATCCATGCGGCAGGAGCTCCAGGGTTTGCCAGGGAAGGCCTGGGGTGCTGTGGGGTGCAGGAGACATGGCTCACTGTCATCGGCACCAGGCACCCACTATTATTAGCATTTTCCTTGGGGATCAGTTTTCAGGCAAAGATCAGTGGGAGAGGAGAGTGTTGTGGGAGGCAGTGAGGTCTTCTCCAGCGTTATTCCATGTGGTTTGTTGTCTCTGTGGTGTTAAATTCATGCCTGCCCTTTACAGGGGAAGGTTGGGGCGGGGGTGCATGTTGTGGGCGCTCCCTGCCAGAGCAAAGGATGTGCCCTGGAGTCCTTGCAGTTTCCTGTTTCCCTTGCTCTCACTGTCAGCTTTTCTAACTCTTTCCTGTTTTTAATTCATTTTGCAGCCCAAATAAAAGACTTTCCAGCAAGAAGGTGGCAAGGTAAGCCCATACTCTGTTCCTGCTTGCTTGATCCGTGCGAGCTGCCAGCTCCGCAGGAGGAGGACTGAAAATAAGCTTGAAGCACTTTATTTCTGGATTTATTCCATAGCCCTGGGGAAAAATGCATTTAATTCTGATAAATTTTTCTGAAATGGGCGTTCCTCACTCATGCACACAGCCGGAGGCTGCTGGAAACCTGATTTCTTTCAGGACAAAACTGGGGTGCTTTTCCTCCCCCACTGTCCTTCAGTGACATACCAGGGGCATGTGGAACAGGGAAGGAGTCTCTAGAAGGACATGTCCCCCTGGGCTGTTCCCTTCCCCGGTGTCACCATGGTGGGTCTCTAGAGTAGTCAGTCCCCCCACTTGGAGGGATTTCTCCAGCACCCCAAAAAATCCAGCCACCTTAGACAGCTCTTGGTCCTGTTTTACTTCACTCAGTGTTACCCTCAGCACTTGACTTTGTGGGCGCAGCCCCTGTCCCACTCAAGTCAGGGGCTCTGGGGCATCTTGGGGGGCTGCAGGTAACCCTGGTTTAATGGTTTAACCTTGGTTTAAATCAGGTCTAATGCTGTGCTGCTTCTGTCTTGCATGACCACATGGTGTGATGTCATTCATCTTTTCCTTGTGAGCATTTCAATCCCTGAGTGCATAGGGATATAGGATAAATTCAGGCAGTTTGCTCTAAATCTCTGGGACAGAGGGTCTGTCCATTCTTTCAGTGATGCCTGGTGCTCTCCTTTCCCAGCTTCCCCATCTTTCCTGTTGCCATGCCATCATGATTTTAAGGGTAAACTGGGTCTTACCTATGCCATCCTGCCTCTGCTCAGGAGGGAGATTTCCCTCTGCACTTGGTAGCTTTTCCTTTGCTTGTTTCGGAGCAGGACAGGGACACTGTGGAGGAACAGACAGCTCAGCTTGGGAATGCTCATACCCTGTGCTGTAACACTCACTCTGCTCCCTGTGCTGACCCTACACCTCTTCCTCCCACTGTACTCTCACACCTTTCCCTTCTCCATTTTTCCTGCAATCAGCAGTCTCCCCTGGCATGATTTCCCCTCCTGGAAAGGAAGCAGGTCCTTGATATTACATTTCCTACTTCCAGTCATCTTACTTTCTAGAGCTTAGTTAAAAACACTGGCAGGAAAGAGGGTTGAAGGGAGCAGTCTGTCCCCAGGTTTCCTGTTTTAGGACTAGTTTTTGTCCTGTGGAAGGGATAATTTAGGGAGGATTTGAGTTAAAATTTTGGGAATGGAGATTCCCTGCCTCTTGGGGGATTGAGCCCTCCTGGTTTTTGCAAGATGCCATTCTGAGGCTGGGACTTGTGGGCTTGGGTAAATATTGGTTAATTCAAGAGCAGTTGGGTTTAGTTTATGATAAGGAGAGAGATAACAGGGCATTGCTGAGCCAGATCCTTAAGCAGAGCCCAAAGCAAACCCTTTGTTGCAGATACTGTTATTACTGAACAATCCCAAAACATATGCTTTTGGAAAATTGATTTTATTTTGGTAAGGGCTCTTTCCTCATTTTTGTTATCTCGGTTCTGCTCCTGCCAAGAAATCTCAGCTGCTTAAGCCTCATTGTGCTTGGCACAATTGAAATGACAAATGTGTCCAAGACTTTTGAATCTAAATATATACTGAGGGTGAGGATGCACAATCAGGCTGGGCCTTGGCTGTGATCTCTTGGTAAATGCCAGTTATGCTTGTGAGCATTGACATGAGCATATTGTGCAGCAGGATGAATTTCAGAGCCAGTGTTACAAATTCCTAGGAAAAACTGAGGTTCAAAAGGGACTTCTATGGTTTTCTCATCCATCTCCTGTGGAAAACAGTGGAAGAGTGGACTGATTTCCTATTGATAGCTCCTGCCTGGGGCTCCAGAGCTGGAATACACCATCCTCCCCATGGCAGTAGCTCGACCCTGTGCCATGAGGTGCCACGGGGGTGGTGCCCAATCCAGCCCCTCCCCGGGGTGTCCATTAGCTCATCACAAAGCTGGTGACACTGGTGTTGCAAGGCCTTGCTAATGATTAGCTTAGCCTGGGCTGTCCCAGGTGGGCTGGAGTATTTCACAACAGTTTGGGGGGTTTTACCCCCATCCCTCCCCTGGCATCCCCTGCCCCCTCTGCTTCCCCACCTTATCAGTGTCAGAGGGAGTACTCTGGCCTTTGCTGGCTAATCCACAGCCCAAGGCCGTTCATAAAGAAAGAAAGTGGAAAAAGGGAACTCTTATCTCTTCCCATTCCAAAGAGCAAGAGCAATGATCCTGGTATGAAGTCCCAGGAGCTGTGCCCACGTCTGTGCTCCCTGTTATCCCTGTTATCCAGTCTCTCCGAGGTGCTGGACTTCTTGGGAGAACTGGGTGGTGAGGGGGACAGGCTGCTCTGCCAGGGACCTGCCCACACCCTCCTCTGCTGGAAATCCAGCAGCGCAAGGAGCAGTGCTGCTAAATCCCTTGAGAAAAGGCAGTGGTGGCTGCGGAGAGGCGGGAGGTGGCTGTCCCCTGATGTCCCCATGGCCCGCAATGTTGCCGCTGATGCCTGTGCTGCTCTGGGTCGGGGTGGTTTGTCTCTGTTTTAGGCAGCTGCACCAGACGAGCTCTCTGGCTGTGGGGGTGATGGAAGAGTCCTACCGGGATAACCTGGAGTGTACGGAAGAGGACATCACAGACAAGGTGAGGGGCTTCCTGTCCTTGGCACACTCTACCCGTGCTGTCAGGATAAAGCTGATTTTGTGCTTGTCCTGCTGGGTTTTTCTGAGATGTTAAGAGGAAAGAATTATAGGACAAGATGGGAGCAGGGCAGGAGCACAGGGAAGCTGTCTGTGCTATCCTGGAGAATTCAGTGCCTTGCAGTGCTCCTAGATCCACAGGCAGGATTGGGCTGAATATCCTCTGGGTAGGTGAATGCAGGTGGAACATTGAGGGGATGGAGGATGAGAACACTCCAGGGATTGCAGAGCTCCTATGCTGGATCAGGAGGTGACACTGGAGCCTTCTCCAGGGGTGGTGGCTGTCCCAGTGTGTCAGGAGGAGGGAGGGCTGTTCACAGGCAGTGTTTTCACTTCTTCTTCACATAACAAGAGGTTCTCAAATTGTGCTTTTCTGAGTCAATTCACCCGATGTGAAACAAGAACTTCCTTTTCTTGGCACACTCTGCCTGTGGCGTCAGGAAAAGCTGACTTTGTGCTGGTCCTGCTGGGTTTTACCGGAGTGTTAAAAGAAAAGAGTTACAGGGCAAGATGGAAGCACAGGAAAGCTTCTGTTTGAGCACCACCAGCTAAAAATAGGGAAAAGAAGCCATGGGAAAGAAGGAGAATTAAAGACAAGTGAGTTGGGGCTTGTGTAAAGGTCTGCTGCAGTCCTGAAACTCCTTCGAAATGGCTTTTTAATTCTGGAATATGAATAGAGAGCTGCATGTGAAAGAGAAATACATGTGTGTGTGTGCGGTTGTTCTTGGAAATAATTATAATGCATTGAAGAGCTTTAAAAAAATAATTAAAAATCAATGTTTTTCCAAGCCTAAAAGTTGGAAAAAACACTCACATTCCTTAAGGCATCTGACTTGAGAAACCATGGATGTACTGCTGGAAAAGGCTTTGGTCTCTGCATGGTTTTTTAAAAACTCACATGTCTCTTGCCGTTCTTCCAGAGGTGTGATTTGGGTTTTGCAGATGTGCTCCTGTTTGCCTGTCCTCCATGATTGCTTTATATGGGTATAAATGGGATTTGAATGAAAAAAATCCAAATACAGTTGGAGTAAAGCCCATATAAGTACTCCCCTCTGATCCTTCTCCACCAGCTGGTGTTGACTCCTCCTATGTGACTTTATTTATCTGTAAATCCAGGGGTTCAGTCCTGTTTTAGGCGGAGGGCGGTTATTCAGCCTCAGGGCTGCACATGGATGTAGCAGAGCTCTGGAGATCCCTCTAGACTCCACTTAGGATGTCATCAGGAAAAGGTTGAAGAAAGGAAAGACTGAAGTGTTTGCCCATGTACTGGTACATGGGAGACATCAAAATCAGGGTGGAAAAGGATGTTTTGTAAGGATGCTTTAAATCAAGGCACAGCTGCCCCATTGCAGTGGCAACCCTCTGTTTTTAAGGATGGTGGTGTGGGAGCTGCTCTGAGTTTATAGATGCCCATCCCAGTGGGTTTGGGGCCAGGTGGCTGAACCTCCCTGTCCCTCCTCACAGGTGGTGTTTCTGGAGAAGCGAGTGACGGAGCTGGAGAAGGACACGGCTGCCAACGGGGAGCAGCACAGCCGCCTCCGGCAGGAGAACCTGCAGCTGGTGCACAGGTGAGAGCACAGCCAAACATCTCCTGGAGAGCCTCTTCCCATCCATGTCCTGCAGCATCCCACCCAAAATCCAGAGCACAGCCCTGACCAGCAGCTAGGAAGAAAATTGACTCTATCCAGGCTGAAAGCAAGACACAGTGCCTTTTAGAATTTATATATATTTTAATATGTTTTTATATATGTTTGTATGTATTATATAACTTTTTGTGTATATTTTATATATTTTAAATATATTTTATGTATTTTTGTATATTTTATATATATCTTATGGATATTTTATGTGCTTCCCCAGCTCGTGTGTCCATCCTGGAAGGCCTCTGAAACTCCAGGACTTTGCTTTTTGCTTTTTTTATACATAGCTTTCAATAACATGAAGCTGTGTCAGGGCAGGGTTAGGTTGGATATCCAGGAAAAGGTTCTTCCCCCAGAAGGTGATTGTCGCTGACCAGACTCCCCAGTGCAGTGGGCATGGCCCCAAGGCTGCCAGAGCTCCAGGAGCCTTTGGACAACGCTGTGAGGGACAGGGTGGGATTGTTGGGGTGTCTGTACAGGGCCAGGAGTTGGGCTGAGTGGTCCTTGTGGGTCTCTTCCATCTCGGGATATTCTATTTTTATTATATTCAATTTTCATTGTGTGTTTATTTCTCTATTTTTATTTTATTATATATATATATAAAATATACTTTCCTGCCCCATGTGTCCCTCCCAAAAGGTCTCTGGAGCTCCAGGGCTTCTTTATACATACCGGTAGATAGATATATATACACATTATATATATATGTGTGTATATATATATATATACACACATATATATATATACACACACACACACACACATACCATATATATGTATATATAAAGTGCTTCCCTGCCCCATGTGTCCCTCCCAAAAGATCTCTGGAACTGCAGGTCTTGGCTCCTTGGCTCCAGGACACCTCAGAACACCATGGGGAAGTCATGCTGCTTGGAAGGCTTCCCATTCCAGGACACACACTTTATGCTCGCTCTCCACAGACTGTTTCTGGCCCTTATTTCACCCAGTAGCTCTGGGTGGGAGGTACAGCCATGTCCCTACGACCCATCTCCACCCACCCCACAGCCAGCCCTGATCCCACTGCTGCCGAATCCTGGCAGGGCTGCAGCCCTTTGGATCCCACATGATGTAACGTGTCTGTACTAATCTGCCAGGTCCCTCTCTCCCAGGGTGTATTTACCCCAGGCAGATAAACCCAGCAGGAGTTTATCTACAGGGCTCTAAGTCTGTTAAGTAACAGCTGTGTCAGGGATCTGAGTGATCCAAACAAAGGTTTCCCTAAGCCCTGATAAACTTTGGAGTGAGGGAAATGTTTTCACTTGAGCAGCTTGGCCCAGAAGTGTCAATTGGCTTTGAGTGGAGTAAAGTGCTGAATGTGCTCTGTGGTGAGGAGGGGTTGATTCATCTGGGAGAAGCCTTCGCCTGGACAAAGCCATTGCATAAATCCCAACTTCCTGCCCTATCCATGGAAGTGTTCAAGGCCAGGTTGGATGGGGCTCTGAGCAACCTGGTCTAGTGCAGACAGGCTGGGAGAGCTGGGGGTGTTCACCTGGAGAAGAGAAGGCTCCAGGGAGACCTGAGAGCCCCTTCCAGTGCC
>JAWWTY010000032.1:1662419-1725426 GCA_035222235.1 Margarornis squamiger | reverse complement strand
CCAGAGAAGCTGTGGCTGCCCCATCCCTGGAAGTGTCCAAGGCCAGGTTGGACAGGGCTTGGAGCAACCTGGTCTAGCGGAAGGTGTCCCTGCCCGTGGCAGGGTGTGGAACTGGATGGTCTTTAAGTTCCCTTCCAACCCAAACCGCTCTGAGATTCTGTTTTATTGCAGTTATGTTGGCACACAGGGAAGGGTGACCTGCAGATCCTGTATTTTTTGTTGGGGACATGAGAGAATTGAAAAAGGGGGGTTGGCACTATTGTTGTCCTTTCTCTGGGCAATGAGATCAGAAACAGCTGAAGGAGACCATGGCCACTACAGGTGGAACCACAACCCCAGGATTTACCGTTGAACTCAATGATCTGTAAGGTCTTTTCCAGCCTGAATGACCCCATGAGATTCTGATTAAGTAGCTTGTTCTGGGTGACCCACAGGCTGTAGCTTATAAAATCATGACGGTGCTTCCACCCTCATTTCCCCTTTAAAGGATTTTGACACAGCCTCAAGACTTAAAAAACTAGTCAGAGACAACACCAGCAAGTACCATCTGGGTTGTTTTGTTTTATTTACCCGGTTTGGTCAGCAGTTGGGCACTTGGGGGTTTTCTCTACTGCCCCACTGTGTCTGCTGGGATGAACTGAATCTGTTTGAGATGGTGTTTGGTGTATTTTGCCCGAAATCTTGCTCCATTTTGCAATGTGCTTCTCCCAGCTCATCTGTGAAGTGGGAAAGGGATGGAAAAAGTCTGGTTCCTCCCTTGGGATGGCAGTGGGCCTAAGGAAAGCTTAATCCTCTCTTTCTCCTCTCTTCAGAGCAAATGCTCTCGAGGAACAGCTGAAGGAGCAGGAGCTGAGGGCTGACCAGACCCTTCTGGAGGAGATCAAGAAGCAGAGGGAGCTGCTCAGCAAAATGGAGAGGGAGAAGAGCATCGAGATCGAGAACCTGCATGCCAGGTGGGGCTGGGCAGGGCTGGGTCCCCTGGACCCCCATGTACACCCTGGAATCCACGTAGGCTTTTGGGGGGACAAAGTGAGGTGGACAGTGAGTTTAAGTTGGTTCAAGGTGTAACTGAAGTCATGCAAAAACCCTGAATTTTGTCTATTTTTACCTTTGTTCCAAAACCAAGCGCCTCCATGGACCTGATCTTGGATTCTTTATTTGAATTTCCCTGATGCAGTATAAATTTAGCTCCTGTCCTCTATCCACGTGCCTGCCCACAGCATGTGTGAGGAGCAGGATTATTAGTACTTGTTCCCATAAATGACCCCTGGAGGTATGTTTGGTGTCCACATATTTTCCACCTTGTTGGAAATAGGCAAATACTTCGGGAAGAGTTGTCCCAACAGGCAGACTGTCCTGGCCAGGGTGCTTCATGCTGCTTCTGGGATTCCAAAGGAAGAAGGGGTGTGGGAGAAGTTTCAGTTATTTAACAGGGTTTTTTCAGCTTTTACAGAATGTTTTGTTCTTCAGCCCCTGCAGTCAGTGAAAGATGAAGACAGTGGGGGTTTTTAACCAGTTACCATGACATGGATGTTACGTTTCCTGGAACTGTGAACCCAAAACCCTCTCTCAACTCCTGCTCCGATGTCTCTGGTGCTGAGGCTTGTCCAGGGACTGATAAAACCCTTGAAACAAGGAATAGCATTGGACCTGATGGAGAAGGGCATGACACTGGCCAACAGACTTGTCAGGATCATGTGCCTAACTTTCCCTTTGGAGCAGAAATAATGGAATTCTCAGGGTTTGCTTAGAACAGATCCTGGTTTAATATGCCTAATGGTGTTTTATCCAAGTCTCCCACGCATGGGATGTTGGGGTGAGTGTCTCACACATGTTCCCATGGCAGGCTGCAGCAGCTGGATGATGAGAACAGTGAGCTGAGGTCCTGTGTGCCCTGTCTGAGAGCCAACATTGAGAGACTGGAGGAGGTGAGGCCCAGGGGGTGTCCAGGCCGGGCTGGGTGTCTGGGTTTGGGGTGAAATTCTCATTTCCATGACTGTGAGATCCATTTAATGTCACAAACAAACCAGGGTCTTCCACCTTCTCCTCCCTGCAGGCCCCACTCTGAACCAGCCCTATCCTAGACCACTGTCCCTGCAGATTCTCACTGTCTTGGAGGGTGGGAGTAAAACCCCTAATAAATCTCTCTGTGGCAGTGGCTGCTGAGGAGGGGACTCATGCCCTCTTGTGGAAGCTTGTCCCCATCCCTGTGGCTTGAGTCCACTGCAGGGGAGGAGAAGGAGCAGATGCTTCATTTTCACATCCTGGGCTTTGCAAGTTGAACCTTCAAAGACCTGTGATATCTCTAGACCCTCCTCCCTCCCACCCTGCTCAGGGTCCAAGGCCATGCAGATGCTGGTGGGACTGGGATGGGAGGCTTCCTGAGGCATCACAGTCCACAGGATGGACAAGATCCTCATTTTTGGAGATAACATGGGTTACAGATATGACATCTGTACAGAGGCTACATTTCGTTTCTGCCAAGCTTGTGGCAGAATTAAGGTTAAAACCGAAGTGAAATCAAATCTCTCTGCCCAGCTGAAGAGACTGGAGTATTTTATCCATGTTTAATCTCACGAGAGAGTGCTACAGCTACATCCCTCCTGACCTGCCCACCGTGAAGTGGTCTTCATCTGCCAGGACCTTGTGAGCACACTTGAGGCTGGGAGCAGGAAAACCCCTGTGGCTCTGAGGATAAATTCCATGCCTTGGTTTGTTTCAGTCATGGGAAGTTGGTTTTGATCCATAATCTCCCTGCAGAGCTGCTCTTCTGCATGGTTAATGGGATTAAGAAGGAGCAATCACTGCCCCTCTCTGCCAAGGAGAAGCCCAGCTGATGAGCTACTGCTTGTCCAGTGCCCAAAATCAGGATTTTGTTGTCACTGTTGCCTTTCCTGCTGGTGTGGTGTCTTTGGTGCTCTGCCCCATGGAGCAGTACACCCCAGACCCAGTAGCTGGAGCCCCCCACTGTAGCTGCTGCTCACCCCTTCATGCCATAGGCCATCTGTCGTCAGCATTGGATGGGGTCCTGGGGTATTTTTGGATTTCTGAAAGCCAAAACCTTTCCCACAGGGCTGGAAACTGTGAGCCCAGGGAGAGAGTGAGCTGGTCACAGGCAGAAGGTGCTGCAGTGCAGGATTGTTGGCATCTACCTGCACCCTAAATGTTCAGCCAACGCTTTGAGAATAAGAAGGGGACAGAACTGGGCTGTGTGTTTTACATCCTGGCTTGAACTGGTCCTGTTCCTTCTTGGATCAGCCCTCAATTAAAACCTTTCATATCTGAAACCGAGAATGAGCATCCCTAGGGAGGTAAAGATCTTGGATCCATGGCTTTTCTGAAGTTCAGACTTAAGGAACCTTATGATTTAATGTCTCCTCTTGGCCTGGAGCCCCTGTGCTGGCCCCAGTGCCTCCCAGCCTATGTCCCATGCTAGCATCACGCTTCCCAGAAACCTGCACAAGTATGGATATTCATATGGATTTGTTCTGGATTCATCTCTTAGTGCCTCTCTCAGTGCTATTTTGATATGTGGCTGCCAAAGCCCTCAGGCCCTGGAGCCCTCAGCAAAGGAAATCCCAGCAGGCAGAGCATCCTTGCGCACCAGGAGAGGATCCTTCCCTGCAGAGCTCAGCATGCATCGCGTCCTTGAGCAAGTGGGAAGAGCCCAGCAGCGCCAAAGTGGAGCCAAACCCTGTCACTGGTGCTTTTTGTGTCATTTCAGGAGAAGCAGAAGCTGCTGGATGAGATCGAAGACCTCACTGTGCAGCTCACTGAGGAGCAGGAGAAAAAGAGGAAGATGGGGGACAAGTTGAGTCAAGAGAGGCACCAGTTCCAGAAGGAGAAGGAGTCGACACAGGAGGTGAGTAGAGTCTGTGCCTGCCACAGTCCTGTCCTGCTAGTCCTCAAAATTAGGGCTATATAGGGAAGCTGGCTTTGGCAGCCTCTCCAAAACAGAGGCAACGGGAGCACTCTGCTGCCTGGGCAGAGGAAGGATGTTCAGCAGCTGAACTGCATCAAACTGGTCACTTTTGCCTGTGTTAAAATTCATTCGAGCATGTCTGTATCTGCACGGGGGGCTGTGCCACCCTGGACCCTTCCTTCCCTGCCTGGAAGGAGTGGTGACACAACAGTGAAAATGGCACATGGAGCCAGCAGGCAGCAGGAGAGGGGTGTAGGGCTGCTGGAGTGAGGGCTACCAGCTCCTGAGTGCCTGGGAGCAGCATCACAGCCCCCCCAGGTCCTTCCATCATTTGTGGTGAATAATTACAGCTGGAGGCTCAAGCAGGGTTTGGGGGCAGGAAAAGAGCTTTGGGCCTCAAAGTGGAAATTATTGTCACTCTAGTGACACTGAGAACACTGGGGTGAGCTGGGGACTCAGCGCTGGGGCAAGAGGGAGATGTCTGAGGAGGTGCCTGTATTGCTGGGGGATTTGTTCTGCTGCAGACCCAAAACGAGCATCTCTGGGACTCCAGTAAGGTCATTCCAGGGCTTTAAGTAGCTCACCATCTCCTTCTTGCTTGGAGGCATGAAGGAAGAAGGAGAAAACATGCCCCCTAGAAAGGGACTTAACTCATAGAATCATGGAATGCTTTGGGTTGGAAGGGACCTTAAAGCTCATCTTGCTCTACCCCCTGCGATGGGCAGAGACATCTTCCACTAGCCCAGGTTGCTCCAAGCCCCATCCAGCCTGGCCTTGGACACATTCAGGGATGGGGCAGCTACTGCTCTGGACAACAATCCTGCTGCAGCCATGGATGGGGCTGCTCCCAGCAGGGGACAGCCCATCCTTCACACCAGCCATGACCAGAGGTTGCTGCTGGGTTTTCAGGGGCTGTGACACTCAGTTGTGTCCTTCTCCTGCTCTGCAGCTCATTGAGGACCTCAGGAAGCAGCTAGAGCACCTGCAGCTCTTCAAGCTGGAGGCAGAGCAGCGGCGAGGCCGGAGCAGCAGCATGGGACTGCAGGAATACAACAGCAGGACACGGGAGACAGAGCTGGAGCAAGAGATCAAGCAGCTCAAGCAGGTAGGGAGTGCTGCGCTGGGAGGGAAGCAAATCCCTGGCATCAAGGAGGGTTCAGCAGGGGCTGGGGCTCCCTCCTGAGGGATGGAGTGGATCCAGGAGCCCACTGCTTTTTTGCTCTCCTGTCCTGGGACAGGAAGGTTGGGTCCTTCTTCTCAGGGACAGCATGTACACTCAGGAGCCCTTCTCTCTGCTGTGTCCCCTGGATCTTCCCATCTCGTGATTCCAGAGGTTCTCTAGGCTCTGCTGAGGTAGAGTCAGGAGACCCTGTGCTGTTCCCAGTGCTGTGTGAGCTGTGTTAGTATGAAAGCTCCTGCCTTCCCAGGCTGGATGAGCTCTGAGGGCACCAGATGCTTCAGCAGTGTCTGGTTTGTCTGTGTGAACAGGATAACAGGAACCTGAAGGAGCAGAATGATGAACTGAACGGGCAGATCATTAACTTGAGCATCCAGGGAGCCAAGAACCTCTTCTCAGCCTCCTTCTCAGAATCCCTGGCAGCAGAGATCAGCTCTGTCTCCAGAGATGAGGTACGTGCTGTGGGATGCTGCTGATCTCACACTGCACCTTCCCAGGCTGGCTGGGGCATTCCCTATCCCTCAGCTTGGGAGGAGCTGATGTGCCTTGCCTGTGGCCCAGCTCACTCCCAAAACCCACCCTGAAAGCTGGCAAGGGCACAGAAATCCCCACACAACTATTTGTAGAACTGCAGGACTTACCCTGCCTCCCCAGCCCTCCTTCCTGGGAACAGAGAAGCTGCTCCCTGCCAATTTGCTGATACTGGCAGCTCTGCTTTGCCTGCCCTGTGACAGCCTTCCACTTCCAAGGACAGACCAGGCACCACAGGGTGTGTCTGTCTGCAGCTGTCTTAAATACCCTGAGAGCCAGGACATCCACCCTGGAGATCCTGACTTCTCTGGATGTGTTCTCCCTGTACCCCAAACACTGGTGGCCAAGCCTTCATGAGCATTGGAATTAAATCTTCGAGACCCCAAGAAGTGGGAAAACACACCAGGATATTTTGGGGGTCCAATGGAGATGTGATGCTGCTCCCTACTTTGTCCAGGGTCCCAGCTGGCTGAGAGCTTGAGGAGGGACAGGAGTGAGCAGAACCAGTTTTCCCTCTCCAGTTGATGGTCAGGAATTTCCCCAGTCAGAGTGAAGAAGAAGGGAAACATCCGTGGGTGCACAGAGCCACAGGAAGCCCTGGGCAGTATCAGGCAGTGACCTCTCCCTCTCTTTCTCCCTCCTTTGCAGCTCATGGAAGCAATCCAAAAGCAAGAGGAGATCAACTTCCGCCTGCAGGATTACATTGACAGGATCATTGTGGCCATCATGGAGACAAACCCCTCCATCCTGGAAGTCAAGTAAGGGTGGCCGAGAGCCGCCAGCTGCATGCTCATCATGTGGGTTTGGTGCTCTGAGAGGATGAAGAGGGACTCCAAACGTCTTTGCTCTTGATGAAGGCACAAGAAAGCATCAGGTCAGGGGGTGAATGAGCCATGGACCAGGGAAAAGGAAAACCAGCAGCGAGGCTTTGTTGTCTGACTCCGTTATTTTGAAGCCCTTCTGGTTTTTGGAGGGGTGAAAGGGAACCTGGAGAAGGAATACAAGCAACAGACACCTAGAGGAAGTACCTGTGATGCTGGGAACTGTCCCAACAGGCGTCGGACCCTCTGACACACGGGGCATGAGCAGGAGCTTGCCACGTGTGGGCTGTGAGGAGAGGGATTCTCTGAACTGAGGGATAATGGGATGGAGATGGAAGTCAGCAGTGCTGACTTTCCCTTGCTGCCCTGTCCTGCTGTGCCAAAGTGTCCCCGACACACTCACTCTCTGGGACAGAGCTGGCAATGAGGGAAGCATGTCTTGGACTTGCAAAGGGCTGGGCTTTGGCTTTGTTTTGGTTTATTTTTAATTAACTTAGTGCAAATGTCCTCACCCAGCTGGCGCAGCCCATCCTTGCCCTGCTGCTCCTGCTGGGCCTGGGGTGTGTGTGGAGCCCTCACTACTGGCAGGAGCAGCCCTGGGAGTGACCGCTTTGGGGACAGGGTGTGAGTGCACTTTGTCACCTGTCTCCTTATTTATTTTTGCTGTCCGTGGCTCAGTCCCATTGGGAGGCCTTGGACTCCCAGCTCCAATCCCTGCTCCCCACTCCCAGCCCTTCTGCTGCAGGGTCTGGGGGTGCCTGTGAAACTGGGCTGGTTCTGGAGGGAGCAGCCCCTCATCCACTGTTGGGGACAGGCACATGGATGCTGTCTCTGGCCGTCCCACAGGCACCTGGGGAAGCCTGCAGCTCTTCACTCCACACCAGAGGCTGGGCTTGGCCACCTCTCCTTGTCCTTGTGGGGACATACAGCACTTTGGGATCTGCAGGAGAGGCCCGAGCTCACCACATCGCCTCCCAAAGTCCCTGGCCCAGGGACAGTGGCACATTCCCACCTGGAGCAGGGCTCTGCTGGTGATAGCTGCAGTCCTGGAGGGAGAGCCTGTTCCGGCTGCCTTTCCCCACTGTTTCCTTGGGCTGGGGCACAGGATGGAGCAGCAGCACTCATTCATCATCCCTGGCATCAGCCTGGGCTGGAATCTCAGTGCCGTTGGGGAGAGGAGACGGACGACACCACAGCAGCTCCCTGGGAAACAAAAGCCATGTTTACATCAGACAGCTCTGGGCTTGCTGGCACAAGTGGCCGTGGCGCGGTGTGACCCCAGGAGCAGCCACTCAACGACCCTGCTCCTCTCTGGCTCCCGGGAGCAGACATCCAATGGAATCTGAGGGATCTGGCTTCATGCAGCCGTTCTTTTTCCTGCTTGTCCGGTGTTAGGAATGCCAGAGTGGCCTGGAAGCAGAAGCCACAGTGATCCCAGAGGGGTTCCTGCTCCTCCCCAAACCCCTTCCAGCACATCCCAGCTGGCAGAGCCCCCTTGGGATGGCCCTGCCTGGAGGACGTGGCTGCTGCCACAGCCTTACCCTGGGGAACCAGCTGAGCCACAGCCACGGCGCCTCTGGGTGCTCGGTCCCCATAGCCCCAAGCGAGGTGCAGTGGGCCGGGGTGAGCCCCAAATGCTGGGGCAGCTCCTGCACCCCCAGAACTCCCGAGCTCCCACTCCCTCCCTCCCTGCCCCAAGTCTGCGGGAAGAAGCCACGTAATGTACATTTCCAGAGAAGCTTTGGGTGTAAATCAGTGTATACTTGGAGAGGGAAAATTTTTCTATCTTGTAGAGTAGGTATTTTTATAGAATGAAGGTTGATCCATTTTTTTAATACTTTAAAAGAAGAGAGAAATGTATCTGTGTATACACAAAAGCATATATATATATGTATAAATATATAAATATCAGAGATCTGCCTTTCTCGACTTGGGATCCTGGATCCCGGGGTCTCAAACAATCTTTTTTTTCCTGTCGCTCTCACAGAGGTACTGTAACTGTAAATAAGCACCAGGAAAAAGTTTTAAGCAAACAAAAAGCACTGACTTGCACATTCACCATGCTTTAAAAGCCCTATGGAGAGAGAAAAAAATCAAAAACTGTACATCCCGAAAATGTCCCTCTTTCCCCACTGGTATGTGAAGGAAGTCCCCCAAAAAAGAGGCAAAACCAGTATTGTCTTAAATGATGTATCGATTCTTGTTGGATTAAAAGCTGTTACTATTCCTGCCCAGAGACTCTTTTTCCACAAGAGTGGAATGAAGCATCCCGAGTATCCAAGTGGCGGATCTCCAGTGGGGCTGGACGGAGTGGAAATGCTCCTCCCAGGAGAGTGCCCTGATTTTGGGAAGATGAGGATGGGGGAGGCTGGGCCTGGCTGGTCCCAGGGGGGTCAAGGTCAGAGGGAGCCAAAATCTCCCCCCAAGCCCAGTCGTGTGGGAATGGGGGAATTCTTCCTTCACCTTCCTGGAAGGTCCAGGTGGGATGAGGGACCTTTGGAGCTGATCCTGCTGCCCAGGGATGGGGCAGGCTGAGACAGGGACACACACATGGGGGCTGCTCCAGGCAGGGACATGGAGCTTTCCCTACCTTTTGCACTGGGAGAAACCCCTCGGAGCACTCAACTGTTCTGAACTGCTCCAAAAATCCCTTAAACACTCTCTCCCACCCTGTTAAGCTGCTCCACACCCCTATAAGCGCCCCCCTCCCCAACCCCTCCCCACCCCTATAAGCTGCCCCAAAGGGCCTGAATGTGCAAAATTCCATCTCAGCTCCTGCAGTGCCTCTGGAACTTTCCAGACTCTTCCTCTGAACTCCTTCAAGCAGCCCCGAAGCTGCTGCAAAGAGCTCTAAGGGGCTCTGTGCTGGGGACTGGCTCTGACACACCCTGAGCACTCTGAAACCCTCCAGATAGTTTCAAACTGCTCCACACTGCTCTGAGCGGCGCCAAGGCTCCAAAGCATCCCTAAGTTGCCCTAAACCAACCCAGAGCTGCTCCAAAACACCCCAGGGCTGCTCCAAAACATCCTTGAGCTGCTGTAAAACACTCCAAAGCAGCTCCAAAATATCCCTGAGCTGCTTTAAAATACTCCTGAGCTGCCCTAAAGCATCCTTGAGCACCTCTAAAACATCCCCTCAGCTGCTCTGAAATAGCCCTGAGCTGCTCTAAAACATCCCTGAGCTGCTCTAACCTAAGCCCTAAAACATCCCTGAGCACCTCTAAAGCACTTCTGAGCATCTCTAAAGCACCTCTGTACCACTCCAAATTGCTCTACACTTTTCAAGTAGCTCTAGTGTGCACCAAAGATTTCCCTAAACAACTCTAAAACATCCTTAAAAAAAATTCCTCTGAAATCACAACCTCCTTGAAGCTGCTCTAGAAATGGGATAAGTAAATAGTTCAGTGCTCTGGAAGGACAGAGCTCTGGGCAGTACTGAACCACTTGAATTGCTCAAATAGCTCTCATGCTCCTCAAACCAGCCCCAAAAGGCACCAAACTGCCTCAAAGTAGCAATTAAAGTCCTCTGAACTCTTCTAAAACTCTTTGAAACAGCTCAAAATGGATCACAGAAAAGGTCTCGCGGCAGCTCTGAAGCACTCCAAGCGTCCTCTTCATGGCTGTGAAACGCCTCAAGTGCTCCAGCACCCCCCAAAAGGCCCTTGAAACCCGTCCAGGCCTTTCTCATGTACCTCTCAAGAGCAATAAATATTTTGAGTAACATCTCTAAACTTCTCAGCCTGAATCCACCCTAAACCTCCTCTGAATGACACCAGAAGGGCACAAGCAACACTGAAACAACTCCAAAGCTGCTCAAAAACTCAAAAAATACTCGTAGCTACTCCAAAGTGTTCCAGCTCCTCTGCACCTCCTCTGAAAATAGCTTTGAACAGCTTAAAACCTCTCCAGCCTCTTTGAAATGGCTCCAGAAATGTCCTAAAGCTCCAAAGGTCTCTGCATCCTTCAGAACAGCTCTGGAGCTGGTCCCAATCTGGCTCCTGCCACACTCTGGCTCTTCCACCTGGCTCAGTGACACATCTCAAATCCTGGGGTCAGTTCTGGGACCCCCAAGAAAGACATTGAGGGGCTGGAGTGTGTCCAGAGAAGGAAATGGAGCTGGGGAAGGGGCTGGAGCAGCAGGAGAGGCTGAGGGACCTGGGGATCTCAGCCTGGAGAAAAGGAGGCTCAGGGGGGACCTTCTGGCTCTGCAACTGACAGGAGGGGGGAGGCAGGGGAGGTTGGGCTCTGCTCCCAGGGAACAGGGACAGGACAAGAGGAAACAGCTTTAAGTTGTGCCAGGGGAGGTTTAGATGTATATTAGGAAAATTCCTTCATGGAAAGGGTGGTCAGGCTCTGGCACAGCTGCCCAGGGCAGTGGTGGAATCCCCGTCGCTGGAGGGATTTAAAAGCCGTGTGGATGTGGCACTTGGGGACATGGGCTAGTGGTGGCTTTGGCAGTGCTGGGGGATCAGTTGGACTCAATGACCTTAGAGGACTTTCCCAATCTCAGTGTTCCTATGGTTCTTTGAGCCAGTGGGCACGCTCAGATGCCCCCAAAGCCTGGATCTGGCACAGCCACTGCAGCCATATCCCATGTCCCCTGGCCATGTCTCATGTCTCCACAGCAGAGCCACATCTTGGTAGGACCCCATGGCCATGTCCTGGCTGTACCCCAACCCCCTTCAGCACAGGAATGTGCCCGGCCACGGCATGTTCCCTGGAGGGTGGTGAGGGCAGAGCTCTGCTGCAGGACCTTGTTTGGAGAAGGGATTTCCAGGTCCTTCCCCGTCCATCTGCTGCCCAGCCCATCCCGGGATGGGGCTGAGACAGGGTTTACCCTTGGCAGCCGGGCTGGGAGGGATGCAACCCCACCCTGGGCTAAGGGGCCAAGCCCGAGGACAGCCCCTAACCCCGGGGTGCTGCCTATGTCACCCTGTGGGTCATTGACCATGGGCAGGAGCACCTGGGACGCTCGCAGGGAGCGTGGTCCCCTGTAGCTGGTCCTCAGGGATGCCACGGGATTTCCGGCATGGGACAGAACCCCTGGCAGAGACAGCCACACGAGAGGATGGTGACACTCCAGCAAACCCCCACAGACCCAGATGGGAGGCAGCGACAGGCAGCCCTGCCTGCTCCAGCCCGCGTTCCTCCACTTGGTCCAAGATGGAAATTCCTGGGGGAGCAGAACCTGTGGGGTACTACCTATCTGGGATCCCCAGCCTGCCTGGGACAGACCCCACCACCCTCCACCCCAGCCTGACCAGGGCATCCCAACCTGCCTGGGAGCCTCAGCCTGGCCAGAGCCTCCACCGCAGCCTGCCTGGGACCCCCAGTCTTCCTGGGGACCGCCAGCCTGGGGCTGCAGCATCCCTGTGCCCGGGATGGGGGTGGGGGCGGCGGGGCCGCTGGAGCTCCGGAGGCCGGGCCGGGGGAGGCGGGGGGCTCTCGGGCCGGGGCGGGGGCGCAGGCGAGACCTCCCCCTCCCCTCCCCTCCCCTCCCCCGGCTGGTCCCCTCCTTCTTCTCCTCCCGCCAAGGGTAGCCCGCGCCGTCCCGTCCCGTCCCGTCCCGGGGCTCGGTGGGCTCCACTCGGCTCCGCCGGCGCTGCGCCCCCCAATGCGGGCGTCCCCGGTGGGCGGCAGCCGCCGGCCCCCCTCGCCCCGCCATGGCCCGGCTCTCCGTCAAGGACCACCTGGACGGGATCCTCTCCGACTTCGAAGGTGCGAGACCCCCCCCACGGGAGACCCCCCCTCGGGGCTGAGTGTCGTGGGAGGAAGGAGGGATGCCCTCCCCGACGGGGGATGCTGCTGGCTGGGCGTTTTGTGGGGCTGGGGTACTCGCCCCAGGGGCTAAGCATCGTGGGGGTCTGCGCTCCCCCCGTCCGGAGGCTGATTATGGGGGGATGCTGCTGGCTGGGCGTTTTGGGGGGGCTGCGGTGCCCCCCAGAGGGTGAGCACCGGGCGCAGAGTATCGATCCGGGGGAGATGCTGCTGGGTCAGCGGTTTGGGGGGGGCTGAGCATCGGAGGGGCTGCGCTTCCCCGCGGGGGCTGAGTATGGCGGGAGAGGGTAATACCCGCCGGGAACTCCGCATCGTGGGGAGTCCTCATGTCCCCCCCAGACTGGACATCGTAGGGACCTGCCCGCCCTCCTTGGGGGCTGAGTATCGGGGGATGCTGAGCTGGGCGTCTTGCGGGGGCTGAGCATCGTGGGGAGACCGGATCCCCCTGCGGACATGGTGGGGGGGCTGTTCTCCCCCCCAGCCCGCAGGCTGCGCGTGGTGGGTGGGTGGGTGCTCCCCGGGGGATGCGACCATGGGATGGGCAAGGAGGGGGCCACCAAGCGCTGCAGGGAGGGTGGGGGGGGGTGCGACCACCCCCGTGCTCGCGTGGATGCGGGTGCGCGCTCCCACCCGCGGGCCGGGGGCTGCAGGGAGGGGGCCGGGCCGGGCGCGGGCGTCGAAACCCGACCCCGGGGCTGCTGCTGCCCTCGCCGGGGAGGAATGTGTGCACTTACCCCGGGCACCTTAACCCCGCCGCTGCCGGCTGACACCTCCCTCAATCGCTGCCAACGTCCCCACATCCCTCGGCACCTCCCCCAAACTCCCTGCCGTCCTTCAAAGTCCCCTGCTAAACCCGTAAATCTCCTGCTACCTCCCCTTCACCTCCCGCCATCCTGTAAAGCCCCCTGCCAGCCCCACTAAATCCCCTGCCACCCCCACTAAATCCCCTGCCACCCCAAGGCATATCCTTACACCTCTCAACATCCCCTCTCTTCACCTCCTGCCATCCCACCCTCACCCCCTGCCATTTCCACAAACTCCCCAGCATCTTTTCTAAATCTCCTGCCACCCCTCTTTACCTCCCAACATCCCCCAAAGCTCCCTGACATCCCCCTCTAACCCTCCGCTACCCTTCAACCCTCCCTGTCACCCACCTCCTAAACCCCTCCTTGCCTTGCATCCCCTGCACTGCTCCCTCTCTTCCCCGTCAGGGACATCCTCTGGGATCCTGATGGGTCAGGGGCCAGGGGCAGGTTTGGGGTGAACGGAGACATTTTGGCGTGCCCCAGGCCGTGCCAAAACAGAGATGGATGTGGGAAGGGAGTCGCCAGCCCCATGACCCTTGTGGGGCCGGGCAGAACCGGCCACAGAAATGCCTGCCCTGGGGAGAGCTGTGATAGCAGCGCCCACACTCCAGCCTCTGACCCCTGCCCTGCCCTGGGTACAGGGGGAGCTCGGGAGGGAATGGGACACCCACCGCCCTGCTGCCTCCAGCATCATGGCCAAGCCACGAGGCTGAGGAAGAGGAGAGTGAGGGCAGCCTGGTGCCAGAGGGTGCCTTGCTGGGGCAGGTTGGCTCATGTGCCAATACGATAGGGATGCAGCGGGGCAGCGTGGGCCCCCCCAAACCTCCCCAGAGGGAGGCAGCCACCTGCCGTTTGGCAGAGGGGATGAGGAAGGCTCTGGGGAGGCCTGGGCTCCCCATGCTCCCCCCGGGCCACGGAACTGGCTGCTGCCACCACATGGTGCCGCTTTGGCAGTGCTGTCCGGAGTGCAGCTACTGGGGGGCCCCGTGCCTTGGCTGCAGGGCAGGAGGGAGCAGCTGCACAGTGGGGTCTTCAGAGGGGTCAGACCTAGGGAGAGAGAGTCCCCACCTCTGCCAGGCGCCCAGTGGCTCTGACAGCAGGAGGCTTTGCCAGACACTGATACCACATTGCAGTAGGGGATCCACGTGAGGGACACATTTGCACCCCAGGGCCCAGCCGTGGGCTCGTGGTCACAGGGAAAGCCACGTGGGAGGCACAGCTGTGACGATCCTGCTGCACGTGGTGATAGCTCTGGCCTGCCTGCCATCAGTAGGCTTCAGGGTTAACGCCCTGTAAAGGGCAGGATCCTTCCCGTCCAGACTGTTTGGATGGATGCAGGCGGAGAGGGTCGGGCAGGGATCCGGTTACTCGACCAGATCCCTTACAGGAGGAATAAAGCGGGCAGTGTATGAAGTGAGCCGGAGGCACCAGCCACCCGGGGTGAGATAAACTACGAACAATGATAAAACCCGGGGACAATGCTGCAGGGCCCGGAGGGAGGCTGCACTGGGTGGGGTCCTGGGTGGGACCGGCTCACAAGCAGGGGGCACCTTCGGGTGATGGGGGGACTCACATGGGGCTGCAGAGGGGACCGAGCCTGGCAGGTGCCATCTGATGCCACTCTCATGCCATCATCTCTCTCTGTCTGCAGAGCTCAAGAAGTCGTTTGAGGCAGAGGATGGGCACGAGGTGCCCAGCTCCCATCTGGGCTCAGGCACCAGTGAGAGCCTCCAGCCACTGCAGCCCAGCCACCCGCTCTGCTCAGGCACTGCCATCAGCCCCAGCCCAGCACCCAGCCCCATGCTGCGGACCCTGCTGGCCACCAGCCGAGCCAATGCTACCATCGGCACTGGCATTGCCTGCACCGCCTCCTTCCAGACCTGCCAGGCCTTTGCCACAGGGCCGGGCAGTGATGGCGAGAGTGAGCGCAGCTCGTCCTCCAGCCTGGAGAGCCCAGCACCCACTGGCCCCCCCCAGCCACCGGGCACTGCCCCAACCACCAGCCCTGGCCTGAAGAAGGTCCCATCCCATGGAAGTGTTTTCCCAGTGGAGCTGGGTCACCTGCTCCAAGGAGCTGCCACCAGCCACGGCTCACTGCCAGCATTAGACCTGCACATCACTGAGGAGCCGGGGATGGGAACCCCTGCGCCAGACCCCTTGCCATGGGGCACGCAGAGTCCTGTGCCCAAGCTTTGCACCCACCAGCCTTCCTCCTCATCCTCCTCCCTGGCTCCATACAATGGCACAGAGGCAGCACCAGGGCTGCCCACCCTCCCTGAGGGGCTGGCGGGGTGGGACATGGCCCCCTGCATGCTGCCCCGGCCACAGCTGAGGGTCACCCTCAGTGCCAGCCCCGTCCTGTCCCGCCGGCCCCCGCTGCTGTCCTGGGGCCAGGGGGAGGCAGGCCTGGCCCCCAGCACCCTCTGCCCGGGGAGGGCTGGGGGGCTGCCCCCACTGCCAGCCGCCCAAGCTGCCACCTTCAAGCTGGTGTCGCAGCCACAGACGGTGCAAGTGAGCTCCCAGCCCGCCGTCCTCGGGGGGCTGGTGCTGGCGCCAACCCTGGGACCCCCGGCAGCACCTCGTGGAGCTGGAAGGAACCCCCCCAGTGCTGGGCTGGTGGGGCCACGGGGACCCTGCGTGGTGGCAGCAGCCCCCAGAGAGGCTGCAGATGACTGCGGGGCAGCGGTGACACCAGAGCACGGTAGGACTTGCTTCTATCCCCTGTCCCCTCTCCCCACCGGGAGCCCCTGGTGGGTGCAGCGTTGGCGGGGATTGTGTGGCTGTGGAGTGACGGTGACGCTGGGGACAGAAGGAGCCCCGCCAGCTCACTGCTCCTCTTGCCGGGGGGCCATGCAGAGCGCTGGATGTGGGGGGCTGTGGAGCAGGGAGCCGAGTGCGGTGCTGGCAGCACTCCCGGCCCACCCGGCCCCGCGGTGCCTGGCGAGCTTCCTGCGCCGCCCCGGCGCTCATTGCTTTTCCCGGCACGAGGAGGCAAGTCGGGACACATGTGCCCCATTGCACCGGGCCCCGCGCGTGCCGGCTATCGCCGGGATCTTGTCCCGCGTCCAGCGCTTTCTTCCCCTCTCTTCCCTCCCTGCCTTGGCACGGGGATGGATCCTGTTCCTCCCTTCCCGTGGGGCGCGGGAGGTGGCAGGGGGCCAAGGTGCGCACCGAGTGCCACGGGCACGATGCTGGGCCCGAGGCTCCCACCGTGCTGGAGTGGGCACTGCCAAGCACATGCCCGTCCCCAAGCATGGGGTGGGGTATTCCCAGGGTCACCCTTCCCGGCCGCTGCTCCAGGAGGGCGCCCGAGTGGCAGGGAGGTGGCCGCTGCCGCCGGGGCTCCCTGTTTGGGTGCTCGGGGCTCCTTGCCCGTCTCGCTGGGGTGTTGTGAAGCCGCCGTCGCCGGGCCCTAAGTACTGACGCGGCAAAGGCATCCATACATCTGCTCCAGGCTGCGGTGAATCATCCCCCAGTAATGCCCGTGGCCTCGCTGCCCAGCCAGCCTGGCTGCCCCGCTGCCAGTGACACCCAGCCGGGAGGAGGGACAGGGCTCTGGAACAAGACGAGGTCATGAGGACACGGGGGAACAGAGCTTGAGGCTGAACCGGGGTGATGGGGACACTGGGGGACAGTGCTCGGGGCTGAGACGGGTGGTGGAGACAGGGATATGGTGCTCAGGGCTGAGCCAGGGTCATGGGGACACACAGGGACAGTAGTTGGTGCTGAACCAAGGTGACAGGGACATGGGGAAACAGTGCTTGGGGCCAAGCTGGGGTGACAGGGAGATGGGGGACAGTGCTCAGGGCTGATACGAAGTGACAGGGACACAGTGCTCAGGACAGAGCTAAGCTGATGGCAGGCAGCTGAGCGTGGTGTGCCCAGGCTGCGGGGTGGGACGTGAGCCAGCGGGCAGCGTGTGGGCACCGGCTGCCCTGCAGATGGTCTGGGACTGGCAGGGGACTGGCAGATGCTGCTCAGTCATAGCGGTTTCTCTGCCAGGAAGAGGTGGGAATGATCTGTTTCCTCTCCCGGGAGGCCACCCCGGCCCCCAGCCGCTGACATCCGTGGGTGGCCTTGGGGTGTTGTGGCACACGGGGTCCCGCACCCCGTGGGAGGAAGCTCCAAGTGAGCCGGGAGCTGCGTTTCACTTCTACACCGGGTCGCCCACGCAGGGCCTGGGGCGAGGAGGAGGAGCGGAGGAGGAGCTGTGGGCCGCAGCCATCCTCCGCCTTGCACCCCAGGAGCCATTTGGCCCTGGTGACCAGCTCTCGGCGGCAGCATCCCCGGCTCCGGCCGGCTTGCCCAGGTAGGAATGATGTGGTGGCACTGGGCAGGGCGGTGTGCGGGCAGGGGGTGCTGTCACCGGGGCTGTATGACTGTCCCTGGTCCCCAGTGGTGCTGCTGGTGCAGGGTTTCACTCAATGGTTCACTTCTGCTTCTGCTCAGTGATGATCCCCAGCCACCTCCAGCCCTGCCCCATGGCTCCCACCCACACCACGGCCAGACAAGCAAGCTGGCTCTGGGGCTGGCTGCACATGGGGATGTTTGGTCACCACTGTCCCCTTGAGTCGTGTTTGGCACTGGGAGAGGCACCGGCATTTCTGGGTCATGCTTGGTCGGGCAGGTAGAGCTGTGCTGTAGCTGGTGTGGTGGGTGCATTCCCAAAATCCTCCATCCCTTTGCTGGAGGGGTCAGCTCCCTTGCACTGGATCCAGAGCCACTCACTTCCCATCCCATGCCCAGTTCGGTGCGGTGGCAAACAGCAGGAATGGGAGCAGCACAGTGGGAGCTCCTCTCCTGGCTCATCCTCTCCCAGCACCCTCCACCCTTGGAGCCTTATTACAGGCTTCCCCGGGAACTGGCCAATTAACCCCGCATCAGTAATTAAATCCATGGAAGAGACCACGGACCCGGGATTACTTGTCCCTGCCTGGAAAATAAGAGCATCCGTGATGAGTCCTGGAACAGGTCTGGCTGCAGGAGCCATTTGCCCCGAAGCTCCTTGGGGATGCCGAAGAGCTTCCATGAGGCCACCCAGCTCCTGGCCATCACCGATGGGGCTTTTCAGCACTGAGAGCAGGGTCAGGGGGGCTCTGGACCCATGGGAGAGGTGGTTGTGGCTGCAGCATCCAGTGTCACCCCACAATTCCACCAGATGTGCCCTCTGGCTGTGGGAATCTTCTTGGTGCTGCCACTGGCACAGCATGGCGTGATGGCTGAGCCCCTGCGTGAGTGCTGCACTCTGGGGACCACCCTGGGGAGCTGGGGGGTGCAAGCACCAAATCCTGCCTGCTCCCTGCTCGCAGTGTCCAGCCATCCTGGATGGCTCCAGGCAGTGTCTGCATCACTTGGTTCTGGATCTGTCCTGGCAGCTTCCAGGGCTGGCAGAGACCAGGAAGCAGGGCTGGGGTAGGCATGAAGGAGAGCCAGGATCCCCCAGGAGCAGTGGCCTGCCCAAATGAGCATCGTCCCAGTGGCTGTCAGGGTCTCTTTCCTGATAAGTACCCCCAGTCCCACCTCCCTGCATGCCTGTGCAGCACCCTATCAGAATGGGCAGTGCTGGGTGGGTGGATCCCCGCAAGGGTGGGTACCCTGCCCGCCCTCAGCCCCCCCAGCTGGGTGTCACTGCTGTCACCAGGAAATCCGTTTCACCACTTCCGAGGAACATCCTGACTCAGGGGGGCACAGGGGCAGATGGGACATCAAACACTGCTGTCCCCAAGCTTGGCAAGGTGCCCACCTGGTGGGAATGGGGTGTTGGGTGCCCCCCCCCCGACTGGGATGCTGTTGCCATGGCAATGGGTGTGTTCAGCTCCATCATCTCCTGATACTCCTGGCTCCAGTCAGCCCCTGCCCACGTGTCTCTTGTCCCCAGGCAGTGTGGCACAGGGACACGGCCTCAGCAGGGCACTCAGCAGCCTGCGCCATCGCAAGCTGCCACTCCAGCCTCACTGGTGCCAAGTGCCGGCTGGCACATATGGGGGAGGCTGCAGCACGGGGGGATGCAGGCACTGTGGCAGTGGGGCAGGTGGCAGAGCCACCACCCCTCATCCCACCCCACCATGCCAGGGCTGGGCATAGGTGCTGCTGGGGGGGCACAGTGCAGGGTGGTCCCCAGTGCCAGAGAGTGTGTGGGTGCCAGTGGGGATCACACCCACAGCCAAACACTCCCACTCCCCTTCAGTGCCACTGCATCTGCGCACGGGGGCAATGGGTTCCGTCGGGGGGAGTAGGGGTGTCCCTATGCCCTGGGGGTGGTCTGCATCTGAGTTAGCTTGGGTAGAGGCTGAGCAGTGCCATGCACCAGGTGGGAACAGCCAGGTGGGCGTCTTTCCCATCTGCCAGTCAGCCGGCAAGCTGGGCACAGGGGCTTGGCTGTGGTGGGGAGGGGGCTGCGAGGGGAGGGATATTGCCATGCTGGTCATGCGTGGGAGCAGCAGCCTCGCTGGAGACGGTTTGGTGCCAGCTGAGAGCTGGTGGAGGGAAGGGGGCCGGGCTGCAGCGCTGCTGAGGATGGAAGTGCTGGTGGCACCCAGGGGACCCCCCCGACCGTAGCGGGGTGCTGAGCAAGGGCACTGCGGCGCTGAGGTAGGACCCGAACAATGGCTATTCTGGGAAGCAGGAGGAGGAGAAAGGTGGAGGAGGAGGAAGAAAGGGATCGGGGGCCCTGCAAGCTGCCGCACAAAGCGCTGGGGTGGGCGTGGGGCTTTGATGGCTCCCAGGCTGGGGCACACTCTGTGCACAGTCCCCCAGGCAAACCCCTGTGCCCCTGGGGCTCAGGGTTGTGGTGGTGCCTGCACTGCACCCCCAACAGCCCACGGTGTCCCTTGCCCAGCTGTGACCGATGCCTGGGTACAATGTGGGCTGGCACATTCTGCCCCAGGCCCAGAGCCCCCGGGTGTGCCGGGGCTGGAGCAGTGCTGCAGGAGGTGGCCTTGGCATGGGTGACAGTGTGGGCTGGGCCATAGCCATGGCCGTGGTGCCTGATAGCACATTGCAGAGCAAGTGGTGGCAATCAGGGAGTCCAGTGGCACAGCCACCCCAAAGATGCCACTGGCACCTCCTCTGATCCTTCAGTGTGCCAGGGGGCGGCATGCCTGTGTTGCCATGCTGAAACTCACCAGCTGCCAGGAATGTGCTGGGGCTGTGTGCTCACTGGTGTGGCTGCTGCTGGGGCAACGGTGCTGGCAGAGAGGTGGGCATTGCAGGGTCTGGGCTCACCCACCTTTGCCCACCCATGCAGGGAGCAGCCTGGAGCCTGAGGAGTGCAGCATGGAGCCACTGGCCGTGCCAGAGGAGGAGGTGCCCCTCTCCGTGGGGCCTGGCCCGGTGGGTTGCCAGCTTTTCGGATATGTGGGAATCGAAGCTGTCCTCGACCAGATGAAAATCAAAACCATGAAGACGGGCTTTGAGTTCAACATCATGGTTGTGGGTGAGCATTGGGTGTGGGGTTTGCTCCTGCCTGGGGTTGGAATCCTGGCTTTGATTCCACCATGCCAAAGGAGTTCATGCTTTTAAGGAGTTTTAAGGAAATTTAAGGGATTTTAAATTATTTAAGTAGCAAAGAATTGAAGAGGAGCAACATCCCAAACCCTATAACATAGTGATGCTGATAGGTGAGCTCATCCCAACCTCCAAGATGATCCCAAATGGATACTGAGGTGTTATTGTCCTGGAAATAAATTTATTTGGGAGATAAACCAGACTGTTCCAATGCCTGGGATACTCCAAAATGTGTACCAAGCAGTTATTGCCTTGGGGAATAAATATTCTTTAGGGATAAGATGGACTATCCCAACCTCTCACATGCTCCCCAGTGGATGCTGAGGTATTATGGCCTTGGGGAACAAATTTATTTGGGAGGTAAATTGAACTAGCTCAACCTCTGGAATGCTCCCAAATGGATACCAAGGCGTTACCACCCTGGGGGACAAACCAGAGCTGCCGATGTCCCCTCAGGGCAGAGTGGGCTGGGGAAATCAACAATGGTGAACACCCTCTTCAAGTCCAAGGTGAGCCGCAAATCCTCGCAGCCGGGACAGGAGGAACGTATTCCCAAGACGGTGCAGCTTCAGTCCATCACCCATGGTAAGGTCAACACTTGGGAGAAGCAGGGGACCAGGGGCAGACTCTGACCCTCCCCCTTTAGTCCCCTGCTCCCCAGTGCTTCATCCCTGCTGACCCACCTCTTCCCCATAGTCATTGAGGAGAAGGGGGTGAAGATGAAGCTGACGGTGACGGACACACCGGGATTTGGGGACCAGATCAACAATGAGAACTGGTAGGACACAATGGGGTGCAGAAGGCCAGTGTGACAGTTTGGGGTGAGGGTTGAGCTCAGATGCTGTCCCTCAACTTGTCCTCAGCTGGGACCCCATCATCAAATATATCAATGAGCAGTATGAGAGGTACCTACAGGAGGAGATCCTCATCACCCGCAAGAAGAAGATCCCAGACACTCGGGTTCATGGATGTGTCTATTTTGTCCCCCCCACGGGTCACTGGTGAGTCCTCACTTGCAGCACCCTTGATGTTATGGGGTGACCCTGGGATGATGGTGATGAGGTCACTCTGAGGTAAGGGTGGGGAGGTCATCCTGGGGTGGTAATGTCACCCTGGAGTGATGGTAGTGGAGTCTGGGGTGATGGTGGTGGTGCCATCCCAGGGGTGATCATGGTGGGGTCACCCTGGGGTGATGGAGTCACCCTGGGGTGGTTGGGTCTCCCTGAGGTGATGGTGCTGGGGTTATCCTGGGGTGATGGTGGTGTCACCTCAGGTTGGTGGTGCTGGGGTTACCCCACTATGACAGTGGTGACGTATCACTCTGGGACAGTGGTGGTGAAGGTCATCTCAGTGTGGTGATGGTGGTGGGATCACTCCATGATGACAGTGGGGTCACCCTGGGGTGATGGTGGTCCTTGGCAGGTTGCGGCCACTGGATCTGGAGTTCATGCGGCGGCTCAGCAAGATTGTCAATGTGGTGCCAGTGATTGCCAAAGCTGACACACTCACCCTGGAGGAACGGGCAGAGTTCAAGCAGCGGGTGAGAACAGGTCCCCGAGGGGCTCTTGGGGTGCCCCATGTCACCATAGTCCTGGCTAAAGCCCTGTATCCTACAGATCCAAGAGGACCTGAAGACCCATGCCATCAGTGTGTACCCACAGGAGGACTTCGACCAGGACCCTGAAGACAGAGTACTGAACGACAGGATTCGAGTGAGTGCTGGGATGCCAGGATTGGGGGTGCAAACCTTGGGGAGCAGGGTGGGGATGACCCACACCCAGGCAGCCCGACATCACCCAGAGTGAGCACAGCGCTCTGCACTGGCAGGAGAAGATCCCCTTTGCCGTGGTTGGAGCAGACCAGGAGCATCAGGTGAATGGCAAGCGGGTGCTGGGCCGCAAGACCAAGTGGGGCATCATTGAAGGTGAGCAGAGCCCTTTGCAGCTCCAGCCCTCCCCATGTGCAGGGATCCCATGGGGGGTGTGGGGCAGAGCATCTCTGCCTAGGTGGATGCTGAGCCAATGGATGTGGCATGGAGCCATGACACTGCTCCAATGATACCTGGAGCATGCTGGGTTGTGCTTGCTGGGCATCCCTCCACCATGTCCTCCTGCCCGCCCACTGCCCACCTGCTGCTCCTCTGCTTTGCTTTGCAGTGGAGAACCCGGCACACTGCGAGTTCCCCCTCCTGCAGGACTTGCTGATCCGGTGAGTGGGGGACAGGGCAGGGGATGCTGGAATTCCTGAGGTGATGGCAGGGCATGGGGGACAGTGACATGATGTCCTTGCTCCCCTTGCCACCCTGGGCAGGTCGCACCTGCAGGACCTGAAGGACATCACCCACAATGTCCACTATGAGAGCTACCGCGTGCAGCGACTGAACGAGAGCAACCGGCCAGCGCTGAGCTCCCTCAATAGGCTGACCGGCAAGGGAGAGGGTGGCAGCCACCTCTGAGCCACCTTGTGTGCCACAGAGCCACCACTGGACCCCATGGCTGTGCCCAGACCCTGCCTGGGGTGCAGAGCCCATGTTAATTTGGGGTGAGGAGCCCTCTGACAGTGTCCAGCTGCCCAGATGTGGGTTCTTCGTCCCCAAGCTCTGCCATGGACACAGACCCCCTGGACCCTATGTGACATTAAAGGTTAAGCCAGAGTCTTCAGCCTTTGCTATCATCATCCTCCTGTTTGACTCCCCACTTCTGATGTGCCACCACCCTCCTGTGCTGCTCCAGCTGCTGGGGCTGTGGGATGAGACCACCCCAGGCACCCCAGGGAGGTGGGGGTACTGCCCGTGGGGTGTGCCAGGGTGGGCATGGTGTGGGTGCCCTCATGGTAACCTCGCCTGCCCTACCCTGTGACGGCAGCTGACACAGCTGGACTTTGAGCCACTTATCGGGTTATGGAAGTGCCAGGAGGGGTGTGGAGGTGCCAGAGAGGTGTGGCAGTACCAGAGAGGTGTGGAGGTGTCACCTGCAAGAGTGTGAGGGGGCTACACCCAGCTGTGACACCCCCCAGCCAGGAGCACCCAGCACTGGGTTCAGCCCCCAAGCCCTCTGGGTGGACCCAGTGGGTGCTGCCCCACTGGCTGCCAGCCCTGGCACAGTGTGAGGGTGGGGTGTCAGGGTGGCCCCCCCCAGTACTCTCGGGGTGCATGAAAGGCCCCTTTGTGCCTCCCGCCATGGGCAGGACTGGGGCACGGTGCCAAGACAGTGGCACGTGGTGGTTTCCTGCCTGCCCCGGCCCCACTGCAGGGCTCGGCGCCACCGCCAGCACTATAGCACCCTTTGCCCAGCCCCACGTTAATAATCCACCCGCCCGCGTGGCTGCCAGCCCCCAGCAGCCACCCGGCCAGCTGTGCGTGGTCGTGTTGGTTGGTGGTGGCAGCAGAGCCGGGGGTCCTTAGCACAGGTGGCTCGGGGGGCCTGGCAGCTCCCTGCCTGCGCCCCACCCCTCCGTCCCGGGACCCAGATAAGAGCAGCTGCCGGCAGTGTCTGTTCCGCAGTGCGTGGCGTGGGTGGGAGAGTCAGCTGGGACCATGGCTGTGGCGACGGTGAACCTGCGCGCCCTCACCTCCTGGGTGGGCATAGCCCGGATCTTCGCTGTCGTGCTGTCCTGCCTCACCTTCAGCTTGGTGGCCTCCACTGGGAATTTCGGTGGTCCCTATGGGACGTGGTGCATGTTCACCTGGTGCTTCTGCTTCATTGTGACGCTGCTGGTGCTGCTGCTGGAGCTGCTGGAGCTCTACCCCATGCTGCCACTCTCCTGGGATGACTTCACCTCGGCTTTCTCCATGTTGGCGGCGCTGATGGTCTTCACCTCCTCAGTGGTCTTCCCCTCCACCTTCATCAGCAGCCCTTGCAGCAGCAACTACTGTGCACGGCAGGCTGTGGCCACCACCGCCTCCTGCCTCTGCTTCCTTGCCTATGCCGTCGAGGTGGGACTCACCCGTGCCAAGCCTGGGGACATCAGCAGCTTCCTCTCCACAGTGCCTGGGCTCCTCAAGGTCTTCGAAGCCTACGTGGCTTGTCTTATCTTCTCCTTGCTGGATGAATACAATAAGGAATCTGGCCTGATGTGGTGTGTGGCTGTGTACTCCATCTGCTTCATCTTTACGCTCCTCATCATCATCTTCACCATTGGCCGGTGCCTCACCTACATTCCCTGTCCACTGGACAAGATGCTGGTAGGGTACAACTTCCTGGCCCTGCTGATGTACATCACTGCCACAGTCCTCTGGCCCCTCTACAGCTTTAGGGGACAGAGCCGCCCCAACTCCTGCGGCAGGAGCTGTTCATGGGACAAGCACCTGGGGATCACCTTCCTCACCATCTTCAACCTCATCGCCTACTTGGTGGACCTGGTCTACTCCAGCAGGATGGTCTTTATCAGGACACCTTCCTAAGGGCTGTGGGTGGGGCGAGGGATGTTGGGACACAGCTGGTGTCCATGCCGGTGCAGGGCTGCTGGTGGAGTGGAGGAAGAGGCTGGTGCCTTGGAAAGCTCCTTCTCCCTGCACCAAAGCAGAGCTGTGGGCACTCCTGGAGGTGTGCTCAGCCTCGGGCCACATGGGCCTCACAGATAGGGGGCCTGGGGTGGCCATAGTGGGCTACTGAAACTCTGGAGCTTGGGGGGGCTTTGGGATTAAATTAGGTAATTTTTCACTTGTTTCTGCCTCCTTCTTCCCCTTCCCAATTTTCTGTGAGATCCTCCCTGGGGGGTGAGAAACTGGGGCACTGGCAGCACTCAAGGCCACTGGTGAATCTGGGGGGCACCAGCAGAAGTATGGGGGGCACCAGGCTTCAGCAAATCCTCTTTCTCCTCTGTTGACTCTGCACCGGAGTGAAGCAGGGCATGACCAGGAAAAGCCCAACCCGGATGCCTTTTCCTTGGCACCTGCACAGGGCCCTGCCAAACAGGTTCAGGAGGAATGTGGCTGCTGGGGGGGCTGAGAGCCTGCCAAGCCCTTGTCAGGAGCATTGCTGGGTCCTTGTCACCACCACAGTCAACCCAGCTGGAGCCCTGCTGGGTTTGGTCCAAGCCACGTGGGCAGGAGCCCCATGCCTGCTGTTTACCCTTTGGGGGCTGCTGTAGTATTCCTGCCCTGCGGAAAAACAGAGCAGAGGGGTGGGTGTCACCCAGTGCCATCAGAGCTGGGGTTGCTGACACATGTCACCAGGAGGATGGTGGCACTACAGGCAGGGAAGAGGCAGCAGTGCAGTACAGGCAGAGCAAGGTGTGCCTACAGGCAGAGCTCCTGGCACTGTGCTCCTGGACATGGGATGGGTGCCCATGGGGCACCCTGGCAGGTTTTAGGGCCACTGTCCCCACGTTGCTACTTCTGCCACTTCTTGCCCTGCCCACAGCCTGGCGCCAACACTGCTGTCTCAGGGCTGTCAGGGCCATGTTGGGGCCCGTCATCGGTGCCTCGGCGCTCACGGGGTGACACAGAGTATGGTGCCCACCATCAGGACGTGGCACAAACCAGCCACCACAAAAGAGCCCATGGGTGCCTGGACAGGTGGGACCTCCATGGCCTTTGCCAGGGCCACTGCAGTGGGTGGTCCTAGCACCCTCAGAGACAGCAATGCAGGGTGGCCTGGTGGGGGTACCCCTTGCCCAAGTCCATGTACCCACAGCAGCCATCACGTGGTACTGTGGCATGATGGGCTGCTTCCCTGCACCCCAGGCAGTGGGGCTGGAGGGAATGGAAGGATTTCGGGAGGAAGTAAGAGGAAAATGGCAGTGGTGAGGCACAGCCTGGACCAGCACGCAAGCGTGGATATTGATGGTGCCTAAGATGATGGAAATTCCCAAAGAACAGAGTCTGGGAAGCATGGAGGTGGCAGTGGTGTTGCTGGTGATGAGCTATGCCAGTAACATGTTCTGCTATGGATCGCACATGGGCAGTGCCAGCACGTGGGGTGTGCTGGGGCTGAGGTGGCAGGGGCCTAACTGGCAGTGGGCTGCAGGTGAGTGGCTGGAGGAGATTTGGGGAGTTCCCAGTGGGAGCCTAGTCCAGGAGCCCCATCTGGGCTCTGCGCCTTGAGGGGACCCCAGGGCACCTCCCAGCTGGGGCACATGGTGGGTGCTGAGGGTCTCTGGAAGGGCCTGAGACTCGGGTGCGTGAAGCCCTGGTGCTGTGCTGTGCCTTGCCAAAGGAGCCCCAGTGCCGGTCCGTGCCATGCCACCGGGAGCACCGGTGCTGTGCCATGCCGTGCCAGATGGCCTCTCGGAGCCGTGCCATGAAGCCACAGTGCCAGTGCAGTGCCAGTACCAGTGCTGGTGCTGCTGTCACTGAGGTGCAGTGCCTGTGCCGGTGACGATGACGGTGCGCTGCCATTGCAGGTCCCATACCGGTGCGCTGCAGAGCCGGTGCCGCTGCGGCGCCAGCACGGTACCGCTGCCGCGCTGATGCCGTTGCGGTGCGGTTCCAGTGCTGGTGCGGTGCAGTTCCAGTACAGCTGCGGTGACGATGCCGGTGTGGCGCCAGTGCCGGTGCAGGTCCCGGTGCAGGTCTCGGTGCGGTGCAGGTGCCGGTGCGGTGCCGGTGCAGGTCCCGGTGCAGTGCAGGTCCCGGTGCGGTGCCGGTGCGGTGCCAGTGGGGTGCAGGCCCCGGTGCAGGTCCCGATGCAGGTCCCGGTGCGGTGCAGGTCCCGGTGCGGTGCCAGTGCGGTGCAGGCCCCGGTGCAGGTCCCGGTGCGGTGCCGGTGCGGTGCAGGTCCCGATGCAGGTCCCGGTGCAGGTCCCGGTGCAGGTCCCGGTGCGGTGCCGGTGCGGTGCAGGTCCTGATGCAGGTCCCGGTGCAGGTCCCGGTGCGGTGCAGGTCCCGGTGCAGGTCCCGGTGCGGTGCCGGTGCGGTGCCGGTGCGGTGCAGGTCCCGGTGCATTCCTCCCCCTAGGGGTCGGTGTGCCGCGGCGCGGGAGGCGGTGCGGGGGGCGGCTCGGTCCTGCGCACGGCCCGGGACGGCCGGGGCACGGCGGCGGCGGCGGCGGGGACCGGGCACCGGCGCGGGCCGGTGAGTGCGGGCGGCGGGGGGCGCGGGGGGAGCGGTGGGGAAGGGGCGGCGGAGCCCGGCCGGGGGGCTCTCCCTCTTCCCCCGCCGTGGGCAGCCCCAGCCCCTCGGGCCGGTCTGAGCTGCCCCGGTGCCACGACGGGGCGCGGGACGCCGTGCCCTGGGGCGCTCCGGTGGGTCCCCGGGATGTTCCCTCCCTCATTGCGGGGCTGCCTCTGCCCCTGGTATCGGGACCCTCCGGGAGGCTTTCGGCTTCCCACAGTCTGCCACCAGCACCCAGCCCTCTGCCCTGTCAGCAGGGTGTCTCTGTGCCCCCCAGGGATGCCCCTCTGTCCCCAAATGCCTCTGTTACCCCAGGGACACTTCTGTGTCCCCCGGTGCCCTCAGGGATGCCCTTGTGTCCCCCTATGCCCCTGTGCTCCGAAGGATGTCCCTGTGTCCCCATTTGGACAAGCTGCCCGCAGACAAAAACCCATGTGAGGCCCCTGCAAGGTCTGATTCTCCATTCAGGGTGACTTTCAGGGGACCTTACGTCCCCTCCCTGCCCCATAGAGTTGGGGGCCAGGGCCAGGAGCCCCCTGGACCGCCCCATTACTCACCCCGAGCATCCCCAGCCCCGTGGGTGGTGATTGAGATGGGTGCTAGTCAGGACGGGTGTTGGGGGACAGCCTCGGGAAGGGGGCTTCAACTCCTGGCAAGAGAAAGGATGTCCTGCCCCAGGGTGACCGCGGGTGCTCTCCAGGAGCAACTCCAGGGCAGGGCAGAACGTGGGTGCCCAGAGAGGGGTCCCAGGAGCATCGGGCAGGTCTGACACCATCCCTGCATCCCTACGACCCTCTTGCTGCGCTGGCCACTGCAGTCGGGTGGGGATGTGGCATCCCGAAGGGGTGGCGCCGTATGTTGGGGGGACACGCGTGCTCCAAGACAGCTGCAAAGGGACAGGCAGGGAAAGGGTTACCGCCAGGAGCGTTTTGGGGTACCGGGGGTGTCCCCAGCTGGGTGCACCCAGGCTGCTCCTCGCACGCGTGACCTCACGCCACTGCCATGGCAACGGCGCGTGAAGTCACCAGGAGCGGGGCGGCTGCTCCGAGCGCGGGGTGGTGGGATGGAGCGTGGGAGGGTGCTGGGATGGAGCGTGGGAGGGTGCTGGGATGGAGCGTGGGATGGAGCGTGGGAGGGTGCTGGGATGGAGCGTGGGAGGCGGCCGCGCGTCCGCCCCGCTCCCGCTGCCGCTCACCGCGTCCCCGCCGCCCCCCAGAATGAGCTGTGCCCCCGCCAGCGCCCACGCCTCCGCCTGACCCCGCCGTGCCCGCCGTGCCCGTGTCACCATGCTCATCAAGGAGTACCGCATCTGCATGCCTCTCACCACCGAAGAGGTGAACGGGGGGCACCGGGGCCGGGGCTGGCAGGAGCGGGAGTCTCGTGGGTGTCAGGATGGAGGCGGTTGTGGGTGGGTGGGGGTCCTGTACCCACAGCAATGCACTGCCAGAGGACCAGCTCTGTTCCTGAAGGGCACAGTGGTCCCCTTTGCTGTCCCCTCGTGGCACGGCTTGTGGCAGGGACCAGAGTGTGCTTTGGTCACGTTGAGCTCGGGATGTTCTGTGCGAGGGCTGAGCCATAATTTGGGGTGCAGGCAGGGGGAACATCCCGTCCCTGGGCATGGTGACCTGGGCACATGGAGCCCGATGGCAGCATCAGGACAATCCCAGGATCATGGGATGAGTCAACAGGCAAAGGGCACCTGTGGTTTGGGTGCCAGTGGCACTGCAGCTGTGTTCTGATGGGGAGCACAAGCTCAGTTCCTGCTCCAGCAGGGCGTCTGAATCCTGTCGGCAAACAGCGGTGACAGCTGGAGCATCCCTGGCCAAAGGTCTCTTGAGCACCTGGTGCTGATGGGGCTGTTTTGGGGTGGGGGGAAGGGAGCTGCAGCAGTGCCCACACTGGGCAGTGCCGGCCCCCCCTGGGCACCAGTTTGGTGTTAGCACCTGAGGAAGGTTTTAATTTAGGCAGAGAGGGGTGATAAGATCACACTGCCGGTTGGGGTGATGAATGGGATCTTCAGCAGCACAATCAAACCCTTATCGCATGGCTGCATCACCAAATACACATATATAGCCATATCATTATATAAATGAGATATCCATATCCATATGTGTCCTATACATATAGTTTTCTCTGGCTCCCAGCTAGTTTGCTGAGCCGGGAGAGAAGGATCCAGCCCTCATCCAGGTGCTGGAGCATCCCAGGGACGTGGAGGGTTAAACAGGGTGCCCCAGGAACCACCTGCCTGCTGCACATCTCAGGCTCTGCCACCCCTTGCTTGTGCCTCAGTTTCCTGTCTCTGCAGTGTGGCTGTGCCAGGTGGTCACCAGGGCCGGTGGCACTGAGGCCGGGCACTGTGATTGCAGTACCGTGTGGGGCAGCTTTACACCATCAGCAAGCACAGCCACCAGGAGAGCGAGAAGGGTGAGGGTGTGGAGGTGGTGAAGAATGAGCCCCATGAGGACCCCGTCCACGGCCCTGGCCAGTTCACCGAGAAGCGTGTCCACCTTTCCAGGTGAGCCCGTGGCTCCAGTGAGGGGTGTTGGGTGGGCACTGCTGTGGGTGGGGGGGGCATTGGCAGGCATTGGGGTGGCCCCAGTCTTCCCTCCAAAATTTCTGGGAAACATCCTCTTTGAGTCCTGGACACCCTGCAGTGTGGCTGCACCCATCTCCCAAGTGTGCTTCCATCATCTCCCACAGGTGCCTCCATTTCCCAGGAGTGCCCCCAATACCTGGAGTGCACCCATCTTTGGGGTCTGCACCCAACATTGGGGGACTGCACCTAACTCTCAGGGTGTACCCATCTCCTGGGCTGTATTTGTCTTGGAGGCTGCACCCATCACTAGGAGTGTAACCACCTCCAGGTGCCAGTGGGTGTGTGAGAAAGGGGCTCAGCAATGCCCAGGCCCTGGGGGTGTCCTCATGTCCTCTCACACAGCCCCAGGAGCCTGTGGGGCAGCCACTGGTCCCTGGCACTGCTGACTCCATGTCCCCCGCACTAGCTGCTCCCGACAGGGAGTCGCTGGTATGAGATGGGTTATTTTTAGCCGCCACACTCATGATTCTTCTTCTGGGGCTGGTATTTATAACACCCGAAAATTAATCAAAACCCACCTCCCGGCTCCCCTGGGGGCCTGATCCTGCCCGGGGTGCTGAGAGGGGGATGGAAGCACCCTGGGGTCCTGGCCCTGGGGAGTTGGAGGGATCTGAGGAAGGGATGAGGGTCCAGGAAGGGGGATGGCAGTCTCTTGGGGTGGGGATAAGGTGCTGGGGAAGATGGGAGGTCCTGGGGAGAGGATGGGGACACTGGGGAGAAGATGAGAGTTCTGAAGTGGAGAATGAAGATCTTGGGGAGCTGACACAGGTCCCTGGGAGGACCCTGGGGTGCAGGTGATGGTGCTGGGAAGGTGACAGGGGTCTCTGAGGAGGATGCTGGTGTAGTGGTGAGGGTCCCTGAAAGATGGTAGGGGTCCCTGGGAGTGTCCTGAGGTACAGGTGGTGATTCTGGGATACAGGTGAGGGTCCTGGGAACGTGGCAGGTATCCCCGGGGAGTGATGTGGTGCAGGTGAGGGGCCCTGGGGGAATCCTGGGGTGGAGGGGAGGGTGCATGGGGGGACTGTGAGGTGGAGGTGAGTATCCTGGCTAGCAGGTGTGGTGCTGGGGAGGGCAATGGAGGTCCCAGAGCCAGACTGTGTTCAGTGGTGCAGGCCTGGATGGCACCAGCCATATCCTGCCCTTAGGGGGTCACCCCATCATGGTCCCCTGCAGCAAACTCCCGAGCTGGGCACGGGCAGTGACCCCCCGCATCTTCTACATCACTGAGAAGGCCTGGAACTACTACCCCTACACCATCACTGGTGAGAGCAGGGTGTGGTGGTGGGCACCACCGGGCACCCTGGCCCCCCTGGCGGGGGTGATGGGCTGCCATGGCCGCTGCCCCTGGTCTCACCGCTCCCTCTCTCCCCCGTGATGCCACCTGATGATGTCACCCCATGATGCTGATGTGCCATGGTGTCCCTGCAGAGTACACGGTAAGGAGGTGGCACAGAGACACCTGACCTCTTCCCCAACACCTGGCATGGCAGGGGATGGGGCACTGGGGTGGGCATCTCCCAGGGATGGGTGTCCCTTGGGGTCAGCATTTTTAGGGATGGGTGTCTCTCAGGGTGGGCATTCCCTGGGGATGGGTGTCCTTCAGGGTATGTGTCCTTGGGACGGGGTATCCCTTGAGGACTATGTGTCCCTTGGGGATGGATGTCCCTCAGGATGGGTGTCCTTGGGGCTGGGCATCTCTTGGGGCTGAGTGTCCCTTGGGGGTGGGAGTCCCTTGGGGCTGGGTGTCCCTGAGGTGGGTGTCTCTTGGGGTGAGTGTCCATGGGGACGGGTGTCCCTGGGTCTGGACAACCATTGTGGTGGATGTCCCTTAGGGTTGGGTGTCCTTGGGGATGGGCATCCCTTGGGTAGGTGTCCCTGGGAGTGGGTGACCTTCAGAACAGGCATCCCTCGGGGACCAGCTGACAGCCACTCCCTGCAGTGCTCTTTCCTGCCCAAATTCTCCATCTACATCGAGACCAAGTACGAGGACAACTGTGGGGACAGTGAGAATGTGAGTGTGTGCCACAGCTGAGACCTGGAAACTCATCACAGGGGGAGACATGGTCCATGTCACTCATCTTGCCTCCCCTTCCTAGATCTTCCACAGTGACAAAATCCTGGGTGACCACGAGGTCTCTTTCCTTGACATTGCCTTTGATGAGATCCCTGAGCGCTACTACCGCAGTCTGGAGGTACCATGGCTGGGGACAAGGAGGCTCCCTGGAGCCATGTCTCTGTCCTGTGGGGGCTCATGGCCCTGCTCTGCCTGATGCCCCCAGGACCCCCGATTCTTCAGCTCAGCCAAGACAGGCCGAGGGCCACTGCGGGAGGGCTGGCGCCAGCACACCAAGCCCATCATGTGCTCCTACAAGCTGGTGAGCGTCAAGTTCGAGGTGTGGGGGCTGCAGACTCGGGTGGAGCAGTTTGTGCACAAGGTGAGTGGGGTTCAAGCTGAGCTGGAGGAACATTGTGGGGACAGTGACAGGGTGCTGACCCCCATGGTGTGTTGCAGGTGATCCGGGACATCTTGCTGATCGGGCACCGGCAGGCTTTCACCTGGGTGGACGAGTGGTGCGGTGAGTCCATGGGGTCACCCTGGTGCTGGTGGGGAGGGGGGCACACAGTCCACATGGTGGGAGGGGGCTGCAGGCCTAACTACTGATGCTACTAACCCCATGGGCAGCTCCTGCTCTTCCCTCAGCTCACCTGCTGCCTGCACTGCCTGCTCTGCTCCACTCCTGCTGCCCTCATCCCTGCCTGCACCCCCACGCTTCCCGCTCCGCTGCACACCTAGGGGGAATGGGGAGAGGGGTCCCAGCACCTGCCTGCAACCCCTCCCTATCTGGCATGGACACTCACTGCAGGTTCTGCCAAGTGAGGACACGGGGATGGGAGCCCCGGGTTTGGTGACAGCTGGCAGTGGGTGCCGGCGGGATGCGGGGCCATCCCGGTGAGCGGCTCTCTGCCTTCCAGACATGTCCCTGGAAGAGGTCCGAGCCTTCGAGACTCAGATGCAAGTGGCCACAAATCAAAAGCTGGGGAGTCAACACCCCTAATTCCTGCTGCCTGCTGGGGATGGACATCCCGGACCCCACCACGCTGCCTGGGGGCAGGTGCAGGAGGGGGTGCTTGTGTCCCCCCCTCCCAGCCTCCTCCCCACATGTTCCCTGCCTGTGCTGTCTGTGCTGCCTGTCCATCCCTTCCCCACTGCTGGCTGGGCTGGTGCCGGAGCAGGGGGCTGGCTGCGCTGTCCAGCATCCCCATCCCTGCCTGTTCCCTTGTCCCAGCCGCTGTTCCCTTGTCCCAGCTGCTGTCCCTTTGCAGTCCCCCAGCTCGGTGGGGAGCTGGGATACGGGGCGCAGGCTGCCCCGGGATGAGGGGGTGCAGGACACGGCCGTGCCGAGCAGCCCCAAGCCCACTGTGCTCAGCAGGGATGACGATGGAGGAGGTGCGGCGTTACGAGCAGGAGACACAGGAGGCCACCAACGAGCTCATCGGCCTGGTGGCTCCTGCAATCTCAGTCAGCGAGGTGGGGCAGCCCACGGCCACGCACTCGGCCCCTGCCAGCGCCCCCTCCACCCCCCTCAGCGACGAGGCCCCCGAGTTCCTCGCCCCTCCCAAGACTCGCCCGCGGAAGAAGTCGGCGCCAGAGACCCTGATGCTGCCCGCAGTGCGGGAGCGCACTGGTGCCGAGTGATGCCAGCAGTGCCACACCATGCTGGGACTGTGCCAGCTCCGCCGCCCACCACAGCCCCTCCGACAGAAGCTGACCCCAGAGAGGGACCCGCCGTCAGGGCGCTGGGAGCCTCGGGGGTTGCTGGCCCCCCTGAGCCTTCACAGGTGCCCACATGGTACAGACCCGCTGGCTGCACCAGGAGGGGACGCCAGGCCTGTGTGGGTCCCTGGCAGTGTCGGGCAATGCCGCAGGAGCCAGTTCCCTCAGGTCCACCTATGCCCATGTCTGCAGGGGTCACCAAGGCTGGTGAGTGGTGGGGAGGTGCCAACTGGTGCCCACTTCCCAGTGGCCAGACTGGTAGCCAGTGTCAGGCTGGAGCAGTGCCCTGCAGGGTAGGCACCAGGGCAGGGGCACAGTGCAGGCAACAGTGACAGTGATAGCTGGGCGCTGGGCTGGGACTCCATGCACTGCCAGCCTCACAGTCGGAGTCCCCTTCGCTGTCCCTCCAGAGGCCACGGCTGCCCGAGGCAGGGCTGGGGCAGGCTCAGATACCCGTATTCTTTGGAAAAACAAAGGCCTTTTTGGAAATAAAGCTCGAGACACGGCAGCTGGTTGCTGGCAGTGATTCATTTGGCACTGTGGAGGGGTGCCATGCTGTGCTGAGGTGCTGCATCTCCCCAGTCTCAATGTGTGCAGTGAGGGATGATGACTCCCCAGGATGGGGAGATGGGGTCCTGGGACAGGGCAGTGAGGGCTGGGGGTCAGGTGGGCAGGACAGGCAGGAAGGTGCTGGCTGCACAGGATCAACCCAGCCCCGGGGCAATGCTCCCATCCCCAGCAGCAGCACTGGGCTCCCCTCTCTGCCAGCCATCATCATCATCCTCCAGCTCCTCAGCACCCGGCACAGCCGATGCCTCTGCCCCCAGCAGCGCAATGTAGTGGGAGCTGCAGTAGACAGGTGCCTTGTTGGGGCTGGAGTAGACCTGCTCGGGCCGGAGTGAGGCAAAGGGGTTGCTGGCATAGTCCACGATGTGTGTCTCGAGCTCCACAAGGATCTGCAGGGAGGCCTTCAGCTCCTGCTCACTGTGGGAGAGGGGAGGTTGGCCCTGTCACCGGGCAGCTGCACCAGCTCACAGGGCCATGAGGCTGAACTCACCTGTACACAGTGAAGAGAACGGGCAGGCGATAGTCCCGCAGGAGCAGCAGGGTGGGCAGCCAGCCTGCCAGCAGATCTGGGCAGGCATGGAAACCTGTGGGGAGGTTTCCAGCAGTGAGGGCTCCATCTCCCTCCCATCCCACCCCAGCACCACAGCTGTGTCCCCCTGTCCCCACAGAAGACAGGTGTACTGGAGGCTGTGCTGCCTCCAGGAGCTGAGGCAGACAGAGGAGAGGTACACGGAGACCCTCAAGTCCATCCGCCAGGTGGGGACATGGTGGGACACTGGGGACATGGGAGCATGGTGGGATATGAGGGAACATGGGGACACAGAGGGACATGCAGGGCATTGGGAATGTGGTGGGACACTGGGGACATGGGAGACATTGGAGAACATGGGGACACAGAGGGACAAGCCAGCTGGGGAAAGCCAGCTCCAACTGCACCCATTCCATGCTGGAGACCCCAGGATACATGGTGGTGCTGGCAATAAGGTTTGGCAGCCCTCAACAAGGTGGGGTCCAGCTTCCCACCAGCACTGGGGGCACCCCAGACTCTGGGTCCTGGGCTGAGCACAGCACCAAGCCCTGAAGCAGGCACTGCTCTGACTTGCAGGGTGACACAGGTGGGACAATAAATGCCTGGTGGGGGACGAGGTAGCCACATCCCAGCTGCCTGTTGTATCTTGGTGCAAAGCCTTGGGCATGTCCCAGGCCACCTGCAGGCTCAGCCCCAGGTGCTTCCAGGGGGCTCAGAGTGGTTCCCAAGTCCTGTTCTGTGCCCTACAGGGGTTGTCCCACTCCCAGGTGAGAGGGTCCCGCCCCTCTGTGGTGCAGACACTCACCTGGGTGAAATCCCACCACCAGGTCAGGCCGGGCAGCCAGCTTGGTCTCCACGTGGCTTTCCCAGAAGTCGTGGTAGAGCCCCTTGTAGCTGCTGAGATAGACCCTTCCCTGGGGTGCTGGCATGGCAAGGGGTGGCCTCATGATGGGTCCGTCCACCACGTCTACCCCCACCATCACCATCTCCATGCCCTGGTGCTCGGGGAACATCCATGTCAGCTCATCGTAGTCCGTTGGCCGGGTGTTGAGGGTCTCCACGTGGGAGGCCCCCACCACGTGCACAGTGAGGGGCCTGGCAAGGGGGTTGATGCCGAAAAGCTGCAGCCCTAGGCCGATGGTGAGCGGCCGTGAGTGGAAGTCAGTGACTAGGCGCCGGATGGACTCGCGCAGCTCCCTGTCCTCTGGCCGGGGCTTCCCAGCGTTGGCCCAGAGCAGGGTCATGTACCTCCCAGCCACAATGGCACCCAGCTTCTCCTCCAGCTGCTCCTGCATGGAGAACCAGTCGTCCCAGCCCTTCACGTCCCGGGCAGGTTTTGTCCAGGCCTCCGTGGGGAAGGGGATGTCTCCTGGGGGTAGGGAGAAGGCTGGAGGGTGCAGTGGCTACCCCAAAGCCCAGGCTGCCTGTCCCACCTGTGCCATGGGAGTGCTGGAGGAGAGGGGCTGAGGGAGGGACCCTACATGCCACCACGGGACCTGTGTAGCCCAGGATGGGGGTCAGGCAGGCTGGAGGGGGAACAAGCCCCACCTGTGAAGATGAGCCACTCCACCAGCCGATCCAAGGCCACCAGCTTCAGCTTCTTGCAGAACTTCTTGTGCAGTGGCCAGTTGGCACGCTGGCATGCCACACCACAGTAGTACACATTTTGGCACCTGGGCAGACAGGCAACATGCCCAGCCACTGGGAGGGGAGCAGGATCTGCCCTGCTTAGCCTGGCTTACCCTCTCCCAAAGCTGTGTCACTGTTTTGGGGGTGCCCTGTGGCTGGATGTGGGCACTTGGGCCAGACACCCCTTGCTTCATCTTGGCAACCAGGCTGGAAGTGAGGGATGGATCCACCCCTGTGCCATCAGACCATCCCTTCCCTACCTCTTGCAACGCCGGAGGCTTTTGGGGTCTGGGAGTGCATCAGGGAGCTTCTTGCATTCAGCACAAAACTTGAAGGTGTCCTCCATCTTCTGGAACATGTCAAAGTAAGTCCGGATGCCAAAATCGCTGCCGCTCTTCCTCCCGTCCATGGCAGACCTGCAGATGCTGGGGGGTGAGCAGGATCCAGGCCACTGCCACCACAGTGGGGCTGACATCCTGCCTCCGAGGCTGCCAGGATTTTTATCTCCAGCCAGGAGCATGCTGGCCTGGATGGGGAGCTGGGCCTGGAGGGGTGCCCTCAGGAGCCCATCAGAGCCCACATAAGGGCTGAGCCAGGAGAGACACTCCAGCTGCGGGGGGACACATGGGATGGTCTGGCTGGCGGAACAGGTAGGGAATATGCACCCGTGGGTACTCACTCACTTGTAGTCCTCATAGCTCTTCATGTTGAGCTTCTGCAGGATGACATGGGACAGCCCCGGGACATTGCGGTCCATGGCCTGGAAGCCCAGCGAGTCCACGTCAGGAGCCCTCGCCGCTGGCTCCTCCACAGCCTTCCTGGGGCGGCCGGTTCTGGGGGCAGTGCCTGCCTTTGGCTGTGCCATGGGGGCTGCGGGACAGAGGGCTGCAGGCGAGGGGGTCCCCGAGGGCTGCTGGGGTCCCCCCCGCCGCCCCCTACCCCCACGCCGCCCCCTGCCCACCATCCCACTGCCCGTCCCGGGAGGCCGGGGGTGCCAGGAGACTCCGGGAAGGCCCGACAGCCGTCCCGTCCCGCAGCCGGGCTCAAATGTCACCCCTGGGAGCAATGAGGCCCCTCCAGCGGGAGTCGGATAGCGGAGCTATTCTGGGCATCCCCTCCCCGGGGATGGGCCAACCCGCTCCGGGGGTCCGGCGCCCGCCCCAAAAGCCGTGCTGGCGGCAGAGAGGTCTCCCAAAACCCCGCGGCATCCCATACTGCGCTGCTGGAGGGTCTTGGGGGCCTGCCCAAGCCTGTGATGTCAAGGTGCCACTTTGAGGCAACACCTGGGGCCCCCCTGACACCATGGGGTCATGGGCCCCTGCCCCAGCCCCCAGCCATGGGATCCCCACCCCAGTCAGGGCTGCGGGGACCCCCTCAGGACCTCCGGTAGGGTGCAAGGGAGTGGCTGGGTGGGCACCACAGCCTCTGCCAGGAGGGCTGGGGGGGCCACAGTGGGGCTGGGGCAGCAGCTGGACTGCCCAGGGGCACACAGGGCCGCAGGGAGGGCCACGGTGCCCCTACCGCGGCCCCAGGACACACGGGTGGGCTCGGGGGGAACCCCCGCCCCACGCGGGGCAAGTAAGGGCAGCCCACACCCATCGTGGCGGCGGCGGCGCCTTCACGGACACGCCCCCCAAGCACGTGATGGAGAGCCATGATCTCGCGAGGTTTCGCTGTCCTGCGGGAGCGGCCGTGTCGCTGTGGTTACGGGACGCGAGCCTTCCGCCGAGTCAGCGAGGCTGCGGGTTCGAGACCCGGTGGTCCCGGTGAGGGGCTGCAGGATCCCCCGGGGCGGGGGGACACCCAGGACCATCGGGGAGGGGCTGCAGGGCCTCTTCGGGTCGGGAGAGCCCCTAGACCCGTGGGTGAGGGGCTGCATGCGCCCTCCAGGGCGGGAGGACTCCCAAGACTGTGGGTGTGGGGCTGCAGGGCCCCCCCAGGTCGGGAGGACCCCCAGACCCGGGGTGAAGGGCTGCTCGACCTCCCCGGGTCTCTTCGGTGAGGGGCTGCAGGACGCCCCGAGTCGGGAGGCTCCCGGAGAGGGGCTGCGGGTGCGCCCCAGGGTGGGAGGAGGGCCAGGCCCGTGGTGAGGGGCTGCAGGGGCACAGCCCGGCGGGACAGCCCCCGGCACGGCGCGGCGGAGGCGGCTCCTCTCGGGGGGCTGGCACAGCCCTGGTGCGGCGGGCAGGCCGGCCGCGGGGCTGAGCCTCGGGACGGATCCCCAGACCGGAGCAGCAGGTGGAGGCAGGTGCCCTGGGCGTGTAGGAGCCGGGAAGGGACGGGGTGGCAGCCCGGGGGGTCAGGCTTAACTTAAACACGGAGTGAAAAAGAGCCCAGGGCTGTTCTCGGCGCTGGGATCTGAGAGCAGCCTGGCACTCCGAGTCCTTCCGGAGAGCTGCAGCTGGGTGAAGTTTACAGAGCCAGATAATTTTCACATTACATTTCTCCCTGTGCCTCGTGAGAGATTCGTCACTGCCAAAGCTCTGTGCTTTCAATGGTGTTTTGACAGCCAAGCCCTGAAGAGCACTCAGAGCCACCACTGCTGTGTCCTGCAGAGGTATCTGGAAGAGGAATGGAGCAGTTTCATGTTTCTTTCCTCCTCCTTTTTCCTGCAGAGCCATGGAGGTCCCTGCAGGGCTGGCTGGTGGGAGCATGACCTTTGCTGCAGCGGTTCCCAGCCTGTCACAGCCAACACCGGTGCAGATCACAGTCCTGAAGGCACAGGACCTGGTAAAGTTATTCTGAATTTTAGTTCTTCTGAAAATGTCTCTACTAATTTAATAAATGAGGCCAGAGTGATTCTGTGTGCTGGGATTCTGTTTGAGAACAGGTAGGGGGTGATAAGGCTATAGGAAGGAGTGGTGGGAGTATCAGAGATTCAGCTATACCACTCTGTGGCTTCCTCTCCCTGCTGAGGGTTTGTTCACACAGAGTAAAGGCTTGTGAGTCACATAAATTGGGGAACACATCTTCCCAGCAGCAGTCCAGAGATGCTGTGGTGAAATGGGACTCTCTGCATCCTCTAACTGTATGTACATAGCAGCTTTTTTTAAGCAAAATACAGTGAAAATATGTATCAGTGAGACAAATACCTCTGAAAGGATTTCACCTTGGATATAAAATCAGACTTTCATCCCAGCTGCAGCTGTTTAAATCACATTGAAAGCAATAGCATGGCTCTTGGTTTAAAAAGGCTGTGGCTCCAGTGCCAGACTGTGACCTGATGCCAATCAAACCATCACTGCTGTGACTTCCATGTGATGCACCCAGCTGTCCTTAAAGTCTTCTAGAGGAACTGGCATTTGGGAGGGAATGCAGAGGAGATGCTCAAGCAGAAAAATGAAAATCCCTGCTTCTGCTCCAGCAGCAGAGAGACAAAAACAACCCAAAAGTGCCTGTTTGAAGCTTTTACATTGTAGTGCTGGAGCACCTCTCACACTGATAGATTCAGCAAACAGGTGAGAAGTATGAGGTGAGAGGAGGAAAGAACAAGCCCATGGATTAATTGCATTCAAAATGTTGCTTTGTGGTTCTGATTGCTCCATCCTGAGAAAGAGCTGTAGCAAAAGGAGGGGGGTTTACAAAAGGGCAGTCACAACAACAATATGAAAAGAATTCCAGCTAGAAGAATGTGGAATCCACTTCCAGCTATAAGTGTGGAATCTGGTTAATTAGAGGTAATGTAGAGAGGGATGAGAGAGGAGTCTTGGATAATTAATGGTACAGGGGAAAGTTAATTGGGTTCTGTTTAGCCATTCATAGAATGTATGCTCAAGGAGACAGTGAGAAGGGCTAAAAATTAAAACCAGGTGAAAGAGATCTCTGTCTAAGAGCCAGTTTGGAAGTAATTACCCCAGTGACAGGGAGAGAGGGAGCTGAGGGAGAGGTTGTGGAGGTTGGGCATGTCTGTGGCTCAGCGCTAAGGAAAAGATGAGTTTGAGTACAGTGATCCTTGTGTTCAGCCACTTCACTGTGGATTGAGAACTAAACTGTGTTTCTCCTGCAGGAAGGCCCTTTGGTATCTGCTGCCCAGCACCTCCTCCTGCTGTAGAGGTGCCTGGTGCTGCCCAGGCATGCATGTCCTCACCGTCATATGCTGTGCCCTCACCATCCCTCTTTATCCCTGTTTAAGCCCCTCTGTTTAGACATTTTAAATTCAAACTAGAATTTTTTAATTTTTAACTAGAATTGTTTAAGCTCACCTCTGCTTAAAACAAGAAGTATGAAAGTGGTGTAACAAATTACAGAGCTCCCCAGAGAGCTTGCTGGAGCCTCTCTTTGATTTCATAAAATCATGGAATTGTTAAGTTGAAAAAGGCCTGTAAGACCATAGAGTCCAACCACTGCCAAAGCCACCACTAAACCAAGTGCAGGATCCACATATATTTTGAACACTTGCAGGGATGGTGACTCCTCTACTGTCCTGGGCAGCTTCTTCCAGGCTGACCACCCTTACAGTGAAGAAATTTTCCCTAATATTCAATCTAAACCTCCCCTGGCACAGCTTGAAGCTGTTTCTTTTCATCCATTTCAGGGCATTCTGCAGCCACATGATATCCACACAAGTGTCCTGTGAGCTCATTCCTGTAGTTCTCAAGAGCTGCTTTCTTAGAGACAACAAACATCTCAACCTTCCTGGAAGCACAAAAATGTCAATGGGGTATTTTGGGATTTGTTTTAGATGTGTCTTTCCTGGGGTGAAAGCCTCACCATCTCCCCTGGCAAGGCTCCTGATAATCTTTGGAGCATCATGGCACGGTGGAGAAGGAAATTTCCTTCCTAAAGGCAGGGAAGGTGAAGGTCTCAGCATGGCCAAGCTCTGCTGCTCTTGGAACAGACCCTCAGCATTGAGGCCTGTCCTGGGCACTGAACTGAGCTGCTGCCAGAGGCAACTCTGATCTCAGGCTGCTGCTGCAGAGCAGCTGCTTCATGTGCTCTGTTTTTGACAGAAAACTCTCAAAAGCAATGTGCTGCTTACGTTGGTGCGTGTGGAGTACAACGGAACAGTCCTGGGAGACTCCTCCAAGGTTGATGTCTTGCCAGATGGGACAGCAAACTACAACTTCATGACCAGCTTTGAGTGCAGCCCTGATGGACACAACTCCTTGGATGTCATTGCACAGAAACCACTGCTCCGTAAGTACCTAGTACTGGATCTCCCTCCTTGGAGGTGGGTGCTGTTGGCTGCAGGAGTCCCTTGTTCAGGAATAGCACTTCAGCAGCAGCAGTGGGAGGGTCTCAGCACTCGTGTTCCATCTCTGCCAGCTGGAAGAATCCCCTTTCATGTTGGCCTGTTCTCCATTGGCTTCGCTATGCCTGTTGGCTTTAGGATATGAAGAGGAGCATGTGCCAGAGCTGACACAGACCCTTCCCAGCCACTGAACTGCTGGTTTGTGGAACTCTGCCAGCTCCTCTCCTTTTATCTCCCTAGTGACAGTGGTAGAAGTGGGGCAAAAAGAGAAGAAAAAACAGGAGAAGACTGTGCCTCTTGGGCAAGCTGTGGTGGACCTTCTACCTCTGCTGCAAGGTACAACATTGACTTCCACAGCCTCCATAACCACTCCATGCTCCCTGGCACTTTTTTATCTTTGCTTATGGACCCCTGAATACACTTGACCTCCTTTTGACAAAGTGACCTTCATAGATCTGCAAAATCTCACTCGGGGCAGATGGGATGGCATCGGTAGTTCAGTGCTAGGAGTTAGACCATGATTTTGTCTAGTGGAAGGTGTCCTTGCCTGTGGCAGGGGGTTGGAATGAGATGATCTTTAAGGTCCCTTCTAACTCAAACCATCCCATGACTATGGTTCTCTGCAGAAAGTCTCATTTTAGGCTATTCTCATTCCTGTTTCTTCCCAGGAGAGTGTTCATTGAAGGTCTCAGCTCCTTTGTATGCAGTGCCTGCCTCCCCATCAGAGAGCCCTTGCCTGGAGGCCGTGGTATGTGGAATTTGGAACTGTTCCTTCCCTCATTCAGCTCTCTGCTGCTTTTTAATGGGCGGGAGAGCATGACTCAGCCACCTGGCTCATCAGGGATGTGATGCAGTCCTATATGTTACAGGCTTGAAGGCCTTTCCTGCTCCCATTGACGTCTGTCCCTAGTGGCCTGTGATAGGTGAAATTGTGCTGGGAAATGTTAATCTGTGCAGCTACTGAATTGCTCTGGAAAAAATATTAAAGATGGAAATCACAGTGCTGAAACCCCCAAAAAATACAATGGCAGGGTCACCTGCCCAGGTCTATTAGTCTTTCTTTCTGCAGATAAAATGTCTGAGTCCATTATTGTACAAGCTCTGGCTGCCTTTCCTGAAAGGTCCTTATTCATTCAGTCGGTTGCAAAGTACCATGTGACTAAAACAGGGAATGAAGCGTGAGACTAGGAAAATGTGTCCAATTTTGCTGCTGAGCCTGCCTGCAGGCTCCTGTGAGCACCAGGAGCGAACTGGAGGGGTGGATATCACATTAGCATCTCTGTGTTGAAGAGGTTCATAGTGAGCAAGGTGGGGGGCACTCATTAGGGAGGACAGGTAATAAATGCTGACCAGCTGTTTTTTCATCACACACCATCCATCCAGGGATGGGACAGATAATTAAAGACTGCACATAGAGCATGGAGGCAAAGCGTGGCCTTCTGAGTCACCAGGGAAAAGTATCATTTTCCATCCTTTATGTTCCTTCTCTTCAGCTCCTTTTATGAGACTCTGCCTCATTCTCCATGGCTCATTTTATGAGACCTCCAGGGCATATGCCATGCTTCAAACAGCCTGTGATTTTAACAAACAAATACCACAATTGAGTCAAATTGATCCTGAAATTCCTTTCCTGTCCTGGTCTGTTTTCTTTTACGTCTGAGATGAGGCAGAAGATAACATTATACATTCTGGCCTTAGGTTTCTTCTTGCTTCTTTTTAAGACCAGGCAAATTATAATTGTCTAGTTACTGGCTCTACTTTATCCTTGTCTCACAGGGTGGCCTTGAAGTGACAGTGTGCACCAAAGAGCCCCTGGTCTCTGCCACGCAGTTCTCAAGTGGGAGCCTCTTGAGTGTCACGCTGGAGGCAGCCTATTCTGTCCCTGAAGCATTTGCCACTGAATCGCAGCAAAATTATATGGCTTGCTTGCAAGTACCAGGAGCTGGTGAGGTGAGAATGGTCCAGACATGGTGACAGGGGGTTTGGGTTGTTCTCCCACACCACAGAGAGAAGTGTGCAGGCATGTGGGCTGTACAGCTCCTGTGCCTGTGCACCAGCAGTCTTTGTTGTGAGGGCTCGGGGTCTCTGTGGCATGATGTGTTTCTTTAACACAAAGGTCTGCTTGGAAAGATTGGATTCAAACTGGCAGAGTTTTTTCCACATGGCTCTTTATTTTTATTCCATTCTTTGTGTGCATGTGGTAGAGTGTGTTTTCCAAGACAGGCCCCTGCACTGCTACTTAGCTTTGTTATCCCAGCTCAGAGCAGGTGGCTCTTGCTCCTGCTCCTGTTGGAAATGAAAATCCTTTGTTTCTCATGTGTCTCTAGAAGGAACTCCCCTTGCTCTTCAGGAATGGCATTGTGAAGGTTGATGGTGAAAAAGAACCATTACCCCGGCCTAAAAACTGGCCCCTTGGTAACATCCTGGCTCCTGGTGCCTTGAGCATACCCAACTCCTTCATCATTGGCGGGCCCTATGAGGATGAGGATGGAGAGCTTACCAAAAGTGAGGTGAGGAAGGACTGGCAGGGTGACAGATGAAACTGAACCAGCAGGGACCAAGACTTCTTATGAGGAGGAGGTAGGTGGTCAGTCCTTTGCACAGTGTCCAGGCACAGAGATGGTTCCCCTGGGGAAGCAGGCATGCTGACTCACTGCAGGAGAGATCCCAAGGGGCCATGTGGCAGGTCTTGTCCCCAAAAACCACCCACACTTTGCTGCTGGGCTAGGAGTTGTGTTATGTGCTGTGAGCCGGGCTCTTAGTGCTGATGATGTCTGCAGGAAAGGCTGCTGGCTCCTCTGCTGGGTTGGTCTGGCTGTGGGGACTTGGACACCTCTGTCTGACCCACATGCTCTCCCAGGGAACATTTCTGGGGATGATGTAGGCTGTGGAGATTGCTGTCCTGGCTCTGACTGCATGCTGTTTCTCACAGGACAGGGAATTCAGGATCCAAGCAGAAAGCGCCAAGAGAATTGTCTGGGACATGGAAAGGCGCTGCTACCTGGATGCTGCTGCAGTAGCTGTGTAAGAGACCTGAGGAAGCCACCCCAGAACATGCTCATATGAGTGACCTGAGGCAGGAGCAACAACATGCAGGTGGTCTCAGACCTTGTACAGGTCAGAGAGTGGCTCTGCCTCACCTCCTGTGGCTCCTGTTGGTCACAGGTGGTTCGCCTGAGCAAGGGAGCAGCCTTGAACTGCCTTGGACTGCTGACAGCAGCTTCTTTCTGCTGTGCTGGAAGCAGGTGGAGAAGCTGGAGCTGCTGTCTCCAGGCCACAAATGCTCATTCCTCTTGCCAGCAACTTGGGCTGGGGGCTGTTTGAAAGGAGGGGCAGCAGTTATGGTGAGCAGGCATGGAGTAGGATGGCACACACAGCTCTTCTCTGAGCTGCTAATTAAGTTTTACTGAATTTCCAATACATTAAAACCTTTCACTCCATGTGGGCATTCTTCATTTGGTTTTTATTGGATAAGCATTATCTTTAGCAGCTCCAGATATGCTCAAGATCAGATTGAGTGTTCCATTTCTCTTTGAATCCTCCTATTGTCTTGGCCTCAGCTGCATCGTGGCGTTGACTTTCACAGCCAAATTACTCCTTGTGTGGAAATACTCCCTTCTGTATCGTTTGACTTTTAAAGTTCTTTTTCCTGCATATCTGTTGGTTTCAGAGTCACCAGCCACACTGAATGGGAGCTCAGGGTCTGCTTGCTCTGTGCAATCAGGATTTACACCAAAGTTAATCACACTCCTCCTTGCTTGTTTTATTTCTGAAGTAACCAGGGGAGAGCGCTCTTTCAGTTGTTTTATAGCTGGTTGTGCCATAAATGCAAACAGCAGGGGGTGGAGGAGAAAATGTCCCCAGCCTGCCCCAAGGCACATTTGTTCCCATGGCCTGAGGATGTTTGCTGTGGGAGTGGGTTGAAGCAAACCTGACATGGGCTGCTGGGGCAGAAGGGAGGGTGGTGGGGTTCTCCAGGTTGCTTTGTGCATCTTCTCATCCCTGCTTTGTGTCCAGGATGCAGAAGCGCATTGCGGAGCGTCGGTACTGGCCCATGGAGCTCTGCAGGGTATCCACGGCCCCACCCAGCAAAGGCAAAGCTAGCAAAGTTGACAAGGTAACAGTGGGGAGGGGTATGCATTTTCTTTTTGATACCTTTATGATACCAAAACCAGCCTTGAACCAGTCAAAGCGAGAAAGAGAGCAGGAGGTTTTGTAAAAAATCATCTTTATAGAGCTATTAAATAGACAAAGGGTCATATTTTATCCTTATAAAATTCTGCATACAGAAGTCTCACTGGTGGTCTGTGGCAGCTGGGTGGAAAGGAGACAGGGAGAAGATGCTTTTTAGAATCACAGGATCTCAGAATAGTTTGGGTTGGAAGGGATGTTAAACTCCATCTTGTTCCAACCCCTACCATGGGCAGGGACACCTTCCACTAGACCAGATAGCTCCAAGTCCCATCCAGCCTGACCTTGAAGAGAATTAAGGTAATTCACTGAGCCACTGGGGTTTTGGAAAATCTTGAAGTAGTTCATGCTTTCTTTCTTGGGCTGTAGGTAAGTTATGATTTTGCACCTAAACCAGGGTGATTTAACAGAGAAAGAGCCCCTTAGCTAATGGCTCTGTTCCTGGCAGCAGGTAGTGTGAGAGCACCTAATTTGTTCCAGAGCAAAGTCATGTAAGTTGGTGTAAATCCCTTTCAGCACTCACCTGTTTTTTGTCCAGCCTGAGATGCACAAGGTAGAGTCACTTGGATTTCTAACCACACCGCTAATTTTGCAGCTGCATCTCAACAAGACCATTCTGAGGAATGGCAGGGTGCAGGAATTAGAGAGAGAAGCTGCCTCACAGGGGTTGGGATGAAACTAATATTCTACATATTGAGTGACTCCAGTGTATTCATCCAGGTTGTCTCAGCTGTGTGCTAGTGGCAGAGGGCCACTGGCTCATCAGGTGCATCAGTTTGCTGTTTGGCCTCTCCTTAATGGATTGGTTACCCTGTTTCCTTGAGGATAATAACAGTCTGTTCAGCATCTCAGTCCCTTGCTCTGTGTTTCCAGGGAGATGAAACACAGATTTCCTTCCATGGCGTGGCATATGTCAACATGCTGCCTTTGCTGTGCCCTGGTGTGAAGGAGATCCGAGGTGCTTTCCGTGTCTTTAGCTACCAAGACAGCGAGGTGTTTGAGAAGGTGAGAGCAGCCAGGCTGTGCTCCAGCTCTGCAGCTGGGTTTGCCCAGAGAGGCTGGGAGCAGGCAGAATGGACAGTGGGGTGTTTGGGAGTAGGCAGCATGGACCCGGGGGCACTTGAAGCGGTATCTGAACCTTCACTGCCCTTCTGGTGATGAAGAAAAATAATGATACAAGCTTTTAGGTGCAGATTTCTCATAGGCAGGGGATTTCTGTGGGTGTGTGAGCAGGTCTGGGGGCTGAGAGAGGCTTTGAATCTTGCTCCACTCCCTCCTCTGCCGTTATCTGAGAGCTGTAGGAATGCTCCTCACTCCCCAGTCTGGGCAAATGAACTGTGTTGCTGGGAAGAGCAAACAGTGGCTTTAAGAGGATTGTGTTACCCCAGGCAACCACCAAAAAAGGTGTCACTGGAGCTCTTTCAGCTCTAGCTCACTGAGGTTTATGTTTCTTTGCATTTCTCCCTCTCTGTTACTAAGAGTGACAGTTACATCTTCATTTTCCCACAGTCTGTCCCTCCTGGAACAGACCTGAGATTGTTTCAGGAGGGCAGATGCACAGCCTGGCTTTACCACCCACGTTTCCGGTGGTGCTGTGGTCCAGGCACAGGAGACGGGTGACTTCCAGCCCTTCTCCTGCCTCCCCACTCCTGCTGGCTGCTGCAGATTGGGGCTGGGCACACAGCTGTCTGCTGGGCTCTGCTTCCCCATCATGAATAACAGCCTCTTGGCTGTGTGGTGCTTCTTGTCCTGTGGCATTTATCTGTCACAAGTGAAGTCCTTCTCATTCCATGCTGTTATGGATGCTTTGGGCTGTCTCGTGGTCTAGGCAGTCTCCATACAGCTGCTCCATCCTCTCCCCAGGATCCTCATAATTCTTGCAAGTCCAGTTCCTATAACCATGATGTGTAGGAGGGAAACAGCCTGTCTAGGTGGTCAAACACTATGTAAACACAGAGTCTGACAAACCTATTCCTTGCAATTCCCTGGTGTGTGTCAGGGAAGCTGCTCCGCACCAGGTAAGCTGGGAGCTAAGAGTCACTGCCAGGCAGGTGGGGGCACCCAAACATTTGCAGAGCAGACCTGGTGAGGGAGGCCAGATTCTTTTAACAATCCTCATCACCAGCTAAGTCCATAATCATGAGTCAGGTCTAGGATCCAGCCAGGAGTTCAGGCCAGTGGGTCAGGATCATGGAGCTGGGTTGCAGCATGTTAGTCACATAGCTCAGATAAGGATCAAGGGCCAGTCCTTAGTGAAAACAGAGCTCTTAAGAGAAGATGGAAAGACCCTATTGAGTCTCATAGTCCAACCTGAGGCTTCACAACTACATGGGATCAGGGCTGGCCCATAGCACCAGCAGCTGAACTTCTAGGAGGGGAGAATAAGGTTGCAAAGCTTACACCCTGACAGTGTGTTTTGTGATGTGAGAGGTTAAGGCAAAGGGGTGAGGAAGTCTACTTTGTCCCTTGATTCCCTCTGTTCCCTTTTTTTTCAGACTAAAAGTCAGCACAGTGTTTTCTGGGAACTCAGGTCACATCTCAATCTCATCAAGGAAGGGCTGGGGACACCTCCCCTTTCCAGACCTTCTCCCAGTAAGACACAGAAGGAAGACAAAGATTCCAACAGAATGGTAAGGTCTAGGGAGGCACACTGCAGTGTGGTTGTTCTGCTTGCACATTAGAGGAAGTCAGGGCATGCAGGAACCAGGGATGGAGCTGTGTTGCCTCAGCCATCTGAGAGATACTCACTGTCATAGAATCACAGAATCTCCTCTGTTGGAAGGCACCCACAAGCATCATCCAGAGCAACTCCTGGCCCTGCACAGGACACCCCAACAATCCCACCCTATCCAAATACTCCTTGAGCTCTGGCAGCCTTGGGGCCATGACCACTGCCCCGGGGAGCTTGTTCAGTGCTTGACCACCCTCTGGGGGAAAAGCCTTCTCCTTACATTCAGCCTAACTCTCCCCTGCACAGCTCCAGCTGTTCCCTCAGGTCCTGTCCCTGGTCACAGAGAGCAGAGATTGGTGCTGCCTTTCCCTCGTGAGGAAGCTGCAGACCTCAAGGAGGTCTCCCCTAACCTGAAATCTTAGCACATGCTGCCTAAACAAATGTACCATCTCACACCCTGAACTTGCAAAGATATGAGATTTATGGAGTCTGAAACAAGAGACATCTTTTCTTTTTCTTAATAGTTACACAACCCATCCAAAATCCAGTTGTCAGATGGCACTGGAGGATCTGAAAATATCAGAAGTCGCAGCGTTGATGGACAGGTAACTGTGTTTCTCCAAAGAGAAGGAGATACTAGAGCATCACCATGCTGGTGTCTCACACCTTCCCCACAATTAAATTCCTTAAGAGTGAGTTGGACAAAGGATCTCTTATGTACGTGCTGTCCCAGAGTTCTAGTGATGTCCAGCTGTAGATCAGACTAGCACTGGACTAGAAGGTCTCTGTAAATTATCAGGCATTTATTTAAAAGGGTTCCTTCATATTTTGGCTTCTTCCTCTGAATGCACATTCATTCTGCAGGCAGATTGATTATCTCTCCTTTTTCCTAACCTGGTTTCTTGAGCTGAATTTTGCTGCTGTATCTCATTCTGAGTGAGGGTTATAAAACAAGCTGTATCTCTGCAGTTTGGAGATCTGTAGCGGTATGCTCAGTATTTCATTGTGCCAGCAATGGCTCCAGACGGCATGACAGTGAGAGCAATGTTTATCTTCTCAGCAATACAGCGAGGCAGGAACATTCCTGGTGTTGGAGATAAAGCTGGACAAGCCCTTGGTCCCAAAGAGACTGCGAGAGGAGCTCACCCGTCGGTGCGTAAGGAGGGGATCATTTCTACAGGGTAGGAAGTGGGTTGTAGAGAGAGCTCCCCCTTGGAATGTTCTGCAAGGACCAACCAAGGGCCTGAGACAAAGCCCACAGGAATCAGGGGGAGGATTTGGCCAGACTGCTTCAGAGGTGGCATCTGGTGTGTTGGGAAAACACTTGTTCATCCCAGCTGGCATCTCCCTGCCATTCCTCTCAAAACAAGAGACACCAGAGCAGCACAACAGTGTCTGTATTCTTGTCTGGGCTTTGTTTCCCACTAATCCCTGCGTGTTTTCCTCTTGCATGTGATGTTCAGCACCTTGGTGAGTCCTGGCCACCAGTATGAACTGCCCTGGGTAGTGCTGCTGTAACTTCACCAGAACATTCTGTCATTTTTACCTTTTCGATAGTTCTCTCATAATGTTTTACTCAATCCTTGGCTTTTATGTTAGTTTTCATGTTGTTCTGCTGCAGAACTGCTCTTTCATCTCTGTTGCTTCAAGTCTTTCACTGTCTGTTTCATTTGAGGCAGTTCCTTCCTGTCCAGTGGTAACCCTGCTGTGTTACGGTCTAGAAAAGGTCCAGCATGTCTCATTTATTGAGCAAAAAAGAGAAAATGAAGCAAATGAATGAAGTATAACAAGTGCAGGTCTATGTCTCTCTCAAACAGAAATATCAGCCACTCCTTGAAGGGAGGGTATGGTATGTGTCTTGTCCTCTGTGCTGTCTGCTGTCTTCCAGGAGGAACCGGTTGCAGAAGGTGAACCCCCATTAGAACAGATTTTTTTCCTGGCTATTTTTACACCATTTCTGCTCTACTGCAATGGGTGTGAGTTCAGTGTAACTCCTTGTTCACCTGCCATGTGCAGCTGAATGAGGCATGTGGCACTTTGGCACAGTGGTCTCATTGGGTTCTATGGACTGAGTGTGTTATATCCAGCAAGCAGGAAATGTTGATAAATCATCAATGAATTAAGGCTGTTTTGGTACGAAGGATTTTAATCCCAGAATCCCTAAATGGTTCTGGTTGGCAGGGACCACTGGAGGTCACCTAGCCTGACCTCCCTGCTCAAGCAGTGTCCTCCTGAGCTGGTTACTCAGGATTGTGTCCAGGTGGCTTTTGGATATCCCTGGGGAAGAAGACTCCTGTGCCAGTGCTCAGTCACCCTGACCTTGATAAAATCTTTGTTAAAATTTTGGTAATACTAGTGAAAGGTCATTGTAACTCCATTATTGGCCCAGACAGGGTTGGTGTGGTGTCTGGGGGTCAGTGGTCTGAGGTTGGTGTCTGGTGTCAATGTGTGGCCAAGGGATGAGGTGCCACAGCTGCACTGTCTGATGTTGGCAACTGACGGATCAGGTGGCTTGCTCTGTGCAGTGACCAAATTTTTCAGAGCTTTCCTCAGGTTGGTTCCTTCCTTACAACTATTCTGGCAGAGCCAGAAGCTCTGAGTTACAGATCTGCTGCTCCAGGAGAGCATTTGCTGATTCCAGTAATAAATGATAACTCTGCTATGATGAGCTACAAGCATCACTTGTAGGGGCCTGGCCTTTACAGTTCACTCTTGGTCTGAGACTTCAGTTTTCCTCCCAGGTTCCCTGTGAGGTGCCTCAGGGATGCGATGGCAGTTGGAGGCCTTGCACTACACGCTGCTTGTGCCCACAACAAGCCAACTTCTCTGGCACTCTATCTGGCTGATCTCTTCTGTGCTCTCATTGACAGCATCAAGGAGATGATTCCTTCTCGCCCTGTGCTGCCTACCCGGACTGAAGGAGCCAAGAAGGTATGTGCAAGTGTGTGTGACCTTGCCACCCCTCTGTCACCCATTCTGCTCTCATTTCTCTCACACAGGAAAGTCTTCATTCTGAGTCCTGCAGCAAGATGTAGATGAGGTTTGAAGATGATGATGATGTAGGGCGATGAACATGGTGAAGGATCTAGAGGGGAATAGAGCCATATAAGGAGTGAATGAGGTCACTTGGTCTGTTCAGCTGAAGGACACTGAGGTCAAACCTCATCTGTGTCTGCAGCTTCCTCATGAGGGACAGTGAGGGGGCAGCTCCAATCTCTGCTTTCTGTGAGCAGTGACAGGACCTGAGGCAATGGCTGGAGCTGTATCAGGGCAGGTTTAGGTTTGGGTATCAGGGAAAGGCTCTTCCCCCAGAGGGTGGTTGGGCACTGAACAGGCTCCCCAGGGCAGTGGGCATGGCCCCAGGACTGCCAAAGCCCCACGAGCATTTGGACAACGGTCTGAGGGACAGGATGGGATTGTTGGGGTGTCTGTGCAGGGCCATGAGTTCGACTGGATCTTCCTTGTGGGTCCCTTCCAACTCAGTCTATTCTGTGATTCTACGGTTCCATGAAATACATAGAAAAGAAAACTTCTGGCTGTGTTTCCTCCACAGTAATATGCCTTGGGAAATCATTCCTGGGGTACATCACTTGTGTTTGCAGCCCATATGAAGGGAAGAGATGGAGAAATAGAGCAAAGGGAGGGAAGGCAGCAGTGATGGGATGTTTGGAAGGAAATGGGATCCTGGGGAAAGAGGCTACCAGAGCCTAATGTTTACCCTGGGCAGTGCCAAAAGTTTCTTGTCTCTGATTAGCCTATGTGCTTCATCAGACTCTGACTAACATGAATCACCCCTGACCACTCTCAGGCCATCCAGAATTCTTGAGTACCAAGATTGTGGAGATTACAGGCTCTGCTGAAGGGGCCTGGCTCCTGGGTTTAAAGTAAATGAGATATATTTCACTCACAGAAAACTACATTGCTATAGAAGAGACAGCAATGACTGAAATACTGGGTTCTTAACTAAAAAATCTTGCAGGCAAGAGCTCTTTTGTGTTTAGCTGTAGATATTTTCTCAGCCCTCAGGGGTGAACAGAAAAGGATGTGTGACAGACTAATTGAGACTTGAGTCAGGTGGAGTTAATGGGAGGTGTGGGCTGTGGCAAATCAAATACGTATCAAGGCTGATTGCATAAATGACTTGTGAAATTTATTTATTTATTTATTTATTTACTAGGTGGTGGAAGATTATCACAAACGTGTCACAAGCATTGCAACTGCCATCTTGAGTGAATACCATGAGCTTTTTGGGAAACAGCTGCCTGACCAGGGAGTGATAGACCACCAAACCCTGGAGGAACAGAAGCGTCAGCTCAACTATGAGCTCAATACCTCTGGGAAATATTTTGCTTTTAAGGAACAGCTAAAGGTAAAGACTCATCTGTGCTTTTTCTTCCCTACTTGTTTTGTCCCAGCAGTTTCTCAGTGAGGAACTGCTGCTTCATGTTGGTAACTCGGGATGATGTCATTCTCCAGAATCCACTCCTGCCACTCAGAGCTGTTGCAATGGGTACTGGGGAGACAAGAGTCCTCTCTAATGGAGCAGGCACTAAACTGCTTTGATTCCACACCAGAACGCTCCCTACGAATAGGAGGTGGTCACATCCATTTGCCCCATGCTTATAACCTGAGGAAGGCAAAGCTGATGCTCTCACACCCAGTCTGCCCTGGCAGGAAAAGGGAGTTCCCCTCTCTCAGCTGCTCAACCCTGGCCACACTCTGCCCAGACACACCTGCTCTGTGCCAAGGGAATGAGCCTTCCACATGTTGTCCCTAAAGGGGCACTGGAGTGTCAGAGAGGTGGGGAAAGATTTCTCCCCTGCTTGCTTTTTTCCCTTTTAACAGTGCTGGGCTGGATTTCTTCCTCAGAACTAAGTTGGAACTTCAGGCAAAATCAGTGTGTTCTGGCTCTCTCTGATTGCGGAGCTGGTGGGGGGCACAAGGAGGACCTTCCCTGTCCAACAGTCCCATGTCTCCACAGTATGCTGTGGTGAAGATTGTGAGAGAGAAATACCTGAAGACCACAGCATTTGAGACCCAGGAGCAGCTCCAGGCATTCCTCAGTGAGCTCTATGTGTACCTTGTGGAACAGATGCACATTGCTGTGAACCAGGTAAGGAGAAATGTGGGTGACTTGGGCCATGACTTCACTATGGATCCAGGGCAGGTAAAGGACTTTTGCCTTCAAGACAGAAGCAGGCTCATGTTTTCATTTCTGCATTTATCACACCCGGGCCCCAAGCCACATTTGAGGCAGGGTCCAGGGCATCTCTACCCCACTGCTAAAAAATCCTGATGATGGGATATGTGCGAGATGCCACTAGTAAAGCTGCTGTAGCTGGCATGAAGTGAGGGTGGCGGGGTCTGTGCCTTCTGCTACTCACCTGGGCAGACCACAGACCTCCATCAAGAGCTGGGGTCACCAGTGAGCGGCACCAGCTTCACCTTGATCTACAGAATGCTGTAAACAATCACAGAATCATGGCATAGTTCAGGATGGAAGGGACCTTAAAGCTCATACTGTTCCACCCCCTGCCATGGGCAGGGACACCTTTCACTAGACCAAGTTGTTCCAAGCCCTGTCCAACCTGGCCTTGAATACTTCCAGGGGTAGGGCAGCCACAGCTTCTCTGGACAACCTGTACTAGGACCTCATGACCCTCACAGGGAAGAATTTCTTCCCCATATCCCATGTAACCTTGCCCTCTGGCAGTGGGAAGCCATTCCCCCTTGTCCTGCATCTCTATGCCCTTGTAAAAATGGATATTGCCCTGTTCCTCTGCGGCAGAGACACCTGGGAATGGCAGGAATGTGTACCACCAAAAAGAGCAGCTGGGACAGCCTGTCTTTCCTATGTGTCCAGCCCCAGCCATTCTGGTCTGTACTTAGTGCAGTGCTGAACTGGGATCACAGGAACCATTCTTCCCCTGTCCAGTAATACTGTCTTGTTCTCTACCAGCTTTTGTCTGAGGAAGGTGCTTCTCCTGCCCCTCCATCCCGCACAACTCAGGAGCAGCTCTGGCTCTTTGCTCGAGAAGCTGAAGCCAACAAGGACTACAAACTGGCTTCTCTGTACCACCAGCAGGTAAAGGAGCCCCTGTTCTTACCTGCACATGTGCCCTGTGACTGGGCTGGCTGCAGTGTGGGGCTGCTGCTGACAGCTCAGCCAGCCTGAGCTGTGGTGTAAAGAGGAAGGAGCTGAACGTGACTGGGATACTCAGCCTGAATGGGAGGGATTTTCCAGGAGATGCTGCTTTCTGCAGGATGTGAGACTGTCCCTGATCAGGTCACCAAGGACTCATGCATATGAGTATTGTCTAAACACCTCTTGAAGCTTGACAGAGTTCAAGAAGTTTTTGGACAATAGCCTCAGGCTCTTGGTGTTGGTCCTGTGCAGGACTAGGAGTTGGACTCGATGATCCTTGTGGGTCTCTTCCAACTTGGTGTATTCTGTGATTCTATGATTCTGTGACTCCAGCCTCAATGCCAGGGGAAATTGGATGAGCTGTTCCGAAAGGCTTGCTGGGTCAGTACTGGGGACATTGGGCCCTAGGACGGGGTCAGCTGGAGCTGGAGGACATGCGTTAGGTGGAGAAGGCTTAGAGGAAGTGGGCTTCCAGCACGACCTCAGTTAAGGGGCTGCCTCACATGTCATAGGCAAGGGCTTGATTCCTGCTAAACTGGGCTGGGGTGGCCAGGAAAGCCTTGATCTCTGTTGTCTAGAGGATAGCCCAGGATCGGCGCAACATCCAGTCATGGCTGGACTATGGAGCCTTCTGCCTTCTGCATGAGGACACCACCAAAGCCCAGGAATGCTTCCAGCAGGCTCTTTCTATGGACCTCCAGCACATCCAAAGGTGCTGAGTGCTCCCAGTGTGGAGGTGGGAGGGTGGGGATTGTCCCCCACACCACTGCTGGGGCCTGCAAGTCTGATTGGTCCCCCCCTCCCTCAGCCTGCTGCTCTGTGGGATTGGGGCTGTCATGCTGCAGCACTATGAAGATGCAGAGGTTTACTTTGAGGATGCCTGCTGCTTGGAGCCATCCAGCATCATAGCCTGGACCCTTTCAGGTACAAAAGCAAGCCCACCTGGTGTTCCAGGTGTTCCTGTAGAGCCAAGCATTTGTCCTGCCCCAAATCCTCTTCTCCCTGTTCCAATCTGAGAGCTAAAGGAAAGATTTTGTTAAGGGTCAAGTGGCTGCTTATGCTGCTCTGTCTGTCTCCCACAGGTTTGTTTTATGAGCTGCAGAATAATAATGTTCAGGCAGAAAGGAACTTCCGTGAGGCTAAGAAGCTCCTGCAAGCACAGCTCAGCGAGGAGAGGAGAATCCCTGAGGCTGCTGAGGGAGGAGAAGGGAAAAAGGACATTTTTGCCAGCATAGACCCAGAACAATTCTCACCAGGTAATGCTGGGCAAACCCAGGAGGTGCCCTGGCACCCACAAAGAGGGGCTAGGAGCTGTGTGGGTCATAGGAGAGGGGAATTTCTAAAAGGAGAAATACAAAGTGTAAAGGAAGATGTAGACTGTTCTGTGAAAGCTGTCACTGTGAGCTTGGAAAGCTCTGCCTCACCAGTTCAAAGGGCAAACCAGCTGCTCGGTGGTGACTCTGAACCCAAGGCTTCCTCTGGAGCTCGCTGAGTCCAGCCTGAGCTTAGACTGTCTGTCCTGAGTCCCAAATGTTTCGCCAGGCTGCAGGAAGTACTGGGTGGCTTTAGTTTTAACATTATCACCACTCCATGCACAGTGCTGTAGGCAGGCAGGCTCATGTCACATGTGGGTTTTCGTCCCTTCTGATTATGAGGGAAGAGATATTCATAGACTCATGGAATCACTAAGGGTGGGAAAGACCAAGATCATCAAGTCCAACTGTTAATGCAACACCACCATGTTCCTCACTAAACCTATGTTCCCAAGTGCCACATCCACATGTATTTTGAACACTTGCAGGGATGGTGACTCTACCACTGCCCTGGGCAGCCTGTGTTGACCATCCTTTTAGTGCAGGAATTTTCCCTAAAATCCAACATAAGCCTCCCATGGCACAACTTGAGGCCATTTCCTCTCATCCTGCCTCATTTATACCTGTATCTGACTTCACATGGTAACCTTGTACTCAAAGCCCCAGCCCCAGGTATTGCCTCCTGTTCAGAAATTTCTTCCCAGCTTTGAAAATCTGATAGACCTTTCATATTTTCTCTCTTCCTCATTTCTTGTGGAATCATGCTCGCAGCTGAGCATTTTATGGCAAACTCTTTCCACATAATGGTTGTTGGGCATTTCATTCCAGAGGGGGTTCCAGACGATTCAGCTGACAAACTTCCAGAGGCGGTGGAGCCTGCCCTGGCCTGTGCGACATCTGAGGAAGAGGCTACCACACTGGAGGCTGCCCCAGAAGGTAGGGAATGGGGACCTGCTGTGCCAGGAAGAGCCCAGTGTTGGGTGATGGCATTGTGGGATCAGTGGGGAGTAACGTGGAAGCAAGGAGCCATGGCCATCATGATGCCAAGGTAAGACATCAAGGCGTGTTCTCTCTCCCTAGCCAGGGAATCTCCAGGCAAAGCAGGTTCATCCTGATTTTCACTGCAGCACATCTCAGGATGGATAACCAGCGGGTGAATGCAGCTCTCTCATGTTACTGCACCCAGTGGCCTTCCTTGGCTATTGGGATGTCTCCCTCCTGGGGTGCCAGCTCTTAAAGTGTCCCTGTGGATCTCCACTGGTCCTGTGGTGTGTTATCTGCCTCCTCCACAGCTCCATTCCCCAGTGGGTGGTGGAGATGGCAATGCCGGGTGTCTGAAGCCCCCTGGTTGGCTGGGGGAGGCAGGACCCTCACTGTAGTTATCTTTGACAAGCATCATTCATAAATCTCCACCTTTTCTCCTTGAGTTTGGACTGGAACATCAGTGGATCAAGAGCACTATTTATTTTTAGATCTCATACAAAACCTAAGCCCTTCAGAAGAAATGCAGAATTAATCCCTGCTTCAGCCTCCCCTGCCACCTCCTGGGTTTTACACTATGTTGCTGGGATTCCTCTGTCCCCACTGGGATCTCAGGCCCTGCTCTGGCTTCAGAAATAAACCCCCACTTTGGGACTGACAGAGACATGATTTCTTGCAGCACTATCCCTTGGTTCAGCACCTCACCAACCTCCCTGCACAATCTTCATGAAGGCAGTGGAATTCCTGATGAAAGTCAATGCTGTCCAGGTCAGCTCAATGGGGAGTGGGAAGGGAGGTTGGTTTATTCCCAAAGAGCTGGTGGCAGCTCCAGCCAGCCCCCTTTCCTGGGCATTGGGAATGAGCTGTGACTACTCGAGAGCTGAGCACAACAGGGAGCAAAGCCACCGCTGCTCAGAGATGCGAAACTGTGGCCAGGCAGAATATTCAGCTCAAAATGCTGGTTGTGAACACAGCCATCTTGTGAGGTGAGGTCCATGGGGGGCCTCAGCCAGCACTGCGGGCTGCAAAGGGAACAGCCACCTCAGAAATGCAGCAGTGTGGTCTTCTCTGTATATTCAGAGGCAGGATCCATTGTTGTGATGCTTCCAAGATGCCAGAACTCCTTTGATTTAGACACTTGTGCACATCAGAGTAATTTTTGTGTCACCTGTGCAATGTCCCTGTCCCACACAATTACCTCTGGGATCTCTCTGATTGCCACATTATGCTGCCTGCCTAAATTTTACATGGCAGAAGGAGTTTTTTAAAGCAAAAACAGAACTAGAAGTAGTCATGGAACGGTTTGGGTTGGAAGGAACATTAAAGTTCATCTAATTCCAAAATCCCGCTATGAGCAGGGATACCTTCCACTAGACCAACATTCAAAGGAAGTGGAAAAAAAATCTGCCATGTGTTTTCTGTTCATGGAAGTCAAACAGGTTGTCTTTCAGCTCTCCTCCTTGTCCTTCTGGGGTGCCTGTGGTTTCCCTGCTCCCCTAACCACCACCTCTGCCCTTCCTCCCCAGTTTGTTCACAAGGCACTGGCCCACGAGCTGCTGAGCCCTCAGGGAGGCCCGACCTGTGCATATCAGCTGGCGCTGGCCTGGACATACCTGCTGCAGGAAGATCTCCCCAGATGTGAGGAATGTCTGCGTGAGGCTGTTCGGATTGACTGCACGGTAATTCCATGTGTGTCTTGCAGCAGGACCCCACCCAAACACTGTAGCAGCCTGTGGTGTTGGGTGTGTGAACCCAGAGCTTCGTTTCCATTTTACAATTCAGTGTTAGTCCCCAGCAGTTTCAGAAGGGAGGGCAGTCACTCCAGGCTGTGGCTGCAGCACTGCCCTCCTCATTATCCCGTTCCTTCCTGGCCTGCTGTCACCTCCTGCACAGACAGGCAGCATCTCTGAACCTGTCTCTGCCTTTACCTCTGCAGCATCTCCCTTTGTTTTTTCCTCTGAGTGAATATCTCATTTCCCTTGATGCATGAGTCAGGCTCTGTTTCACGGGAAACACGGATGCTATTCAGCAGAGAGGGAAGGTGGCTTTGGGGAGACAGGTTGAACAGAAGGAAGAAGGAAGATGATACCTCAGAATGCTTTGTGAATGCTGACTGTACCTGGGAGCCTTTTGCAGGCCAGGACACTGGGCAGGGAGCTAGAGGGGGATCCCATGGCTGGTGTCCTGCAGGCAGCCCATTGACTTCAACTCTGTATGTAAAACCTTCCCTGCTGTCATAGAATCATGGAATTATTTAGGTTGGAAAAGCCCTCCAAGATCGAGTCCAACAATTCCGCCGGCACTGCCAAGGCCATCACTAACCCATGTCCCCCAGTGCCACATCCCCAGGGCTGTTAAATCCCTCCAGTGATGGGAGACTCCACCTCTGCCCTGGGCAGCTGTGCCAGGGCTGGACAGCCCTTCCCATAAGGAAATTTTCCCAATACTCAGTAAAAACTTTCCCTGGCACAACTTGAGGCCATTTCCTCTCATCCTGTCCCTTGTTCCCTGGGAGCAGAGCCCGACACCACCTGTCTCCCCGCTCCTGTCAGGGAGTTGGAGAGAGTGAGAAGGTCCCCCCGAGCCTCCTTTTCTCCAGGCTGACCCTGCCCAGCTCCCTCAGCCGCTCCTGCTGCTCCAGCCCCTTCCCCAGCTCTGCTTCCCTTCCCTGGACATGCTCCAGCCCCTCAACGTTTTTCTTGTAATGAGGGGCGCAGAACTGCCCCCAAGACTGGCGGTGCCTTGGCAGTGCCCAGCACAGGGGGAAATCAGTGCTCTGATCCTGCTCGTACAAGTCAGGTGTCACTGGCTACCTTGCCCACCTGTGCACACCTGGGCTTGTGTTCATCTGCTGCTGGCTGGCACTTCTAGGTCTTTTCCCTCTCTCTCCTGGAGAGCCTGGAGTGCTGCAGGGGGTTGCGATGATATAATTAAACACTGCTCAGCCTCTTCTTTCTGCTGCTTACAGGTGTTCCAGCCCCCTTCCCAGGTGTTTCTCCCTCCTGTCTCCCACCTATGTCTCACTCCTGGTTTTGTGTGCACAGAACCCAAATGTCTGGGCTCAGAAAGGACACCTCTGCTACCTGAAGGGGGACTTTGGCAAGGCAAAGGAGTGCTATGAGCGAGTGGTCAGTTTTGTGGAGGATGCTCTGGATATGCACTTTGTCTACCTGCGCCTGGGCTCTATCTACCTGGAAGAGAGAGAGGTGAGGAGCCAGCAGGGGTGGTGGAGGGGAAGTTTCCACAAAGCAAGTTGCTCCCCCAGCTTCTGTGAGGAGGGTGGGTGTCTGAGCCCCACTGGAGACAGGGCATTTGGCAAATCCCTGAGGAAGGGGGACTGTGTGTGGAGTGATGCAGAAGGAAGCACGGCTGTCTCTCTCCTGGCAGTATGGCCGAGCCAAGCAGATCTACCTGCTCGCCTGTGACAACTCTGCATCCTGTCTCACCTGGCTGGGGGTGGGGATTGCCTGCTACAGGGTAAGTGCAACTGACTTCATGTCATCTGTGCTTTAATCAGTGCTGTGGCATGGGACACAGGGCTTGCTTTTGGATGATCCCCTTGATTTAAGGTAAAGCTTGGCTGCCTGTGACCAAATGCTCCCAGAGGCCATTGTGTTCTCTGTGCTGTCACAGCCCCAGCATGGCACCCGAGCTGCTTGTATGGGCTGTGCCACTGCTCAGCACCTGCTCTGGGAGCAGCCATCCTTCCCTGTCATCCCAGCTCCTGCCAGAACCTTCTTCCCCAAGGTGTCATGGCAAGCAATCTGGGCTCTGCTCCCAGTGCCTGCCTGCACATCACCTGCATGTCACCACCAAGGAACTGAGTGGGATGTCAGCAGGGAAGAATCTCAGTGCTTTCCCTAGGGAATCCAGCACATCCAAGGGGTTGCCAAGGACACCCACCCACTAGCAGCATGGTATCTCCCCAAGAAACACCTTGCCAGGTTTCTCCAAGGGAGTTTGGCCCAGGGAAGGGACTTGAACTTCTGTTTCCCCCTTGGCCACATGCACATCTTGGGAGGCTCTGCAATCAGGCCAAGGAGGTGAGTGATGGCCTGGGGCTGGCTGCAGCCCACCAGGCACCAGCTACCCCACCTTAACCCTAACCTGCTGCACTGTGGGAATAAGGAGCAGGAGCGCAGCCTTGTTTCCTCATGGAGCTGGATCACTCAGTTCCTGGAGGTGAAGGTGTTTGTGCTAGTTTCCTTACAACTGGAGGCTGCTTTGGAAATAGTATGTGATCCCATGGTGGTCTGCAGTGGGAAGTTTGTGCTCCAGACTGGAGAGCTGGATGTTGGCAGTGTCCTCTCTGTGCCCTAAATCTTTTCCCTTCGCCCCTGTCAGGGAAACCCTACTAGGAACTTTTGTTGCACTGATTTATTCTGCTGTTAGGGCAATGCCTGTTCAGTTCTGAAGCCCTTTCTGCCTGCTCTTTGCCCTTTGTCCATGCCTCTCTGTGCCTCCCTCAAGCTGGAACTGCTGGTGGAAGCAGAAGATGCTCTCTCTGAAGCCAATGCCCTAAATAACACCAACGCTGAAGTGTGGGGATATCTCGCCCTCATCTGTCTGCGAGTGAGTGCTCAGCCCTGCCAGCTTGATGGAGAGGGAGATTTTGAGGGGTTTATTGGAGGGTTTTTCTGCATCTGCTCACAAACCTGAAGATTACGGTGTAGAACTCACTAGTGAAAAGTATGGGGGCCATGCTTGGGGAAAGCAGATGGCAAAGGCAGTGCCCTTCCTTGCTGCTTGTCATCCCCTGAGGCACTGACTGCTTTGGGGCACGTCCTCCCTGCTGAGCTTCTTACAAATGTCCCTCCACTGAGATCCTGTGGCTTTCCTGAGGTGCTGGGCACTGCTGAGGCACCGCCAGTCTTGGGGGCAGTTCTGGGCCCTTAATTACAAGAAAAACGTTGAGGGGCTGGAGCAGGGAAAGGAACAGAGCTGGGGAAGGGGCTGGAGCAGCAGGAGCAGCTGAGGGAGCTGGGCAGGGTCAGCCTGGAGAAAAGGAGGCTCGGGGGGGACCTTCTGGCTCTGCAACTCCCTGGCAGGAGGGGGGAGCCGGGGGTGTCGGGCTCTGCTCCCAGGGAACGGGGATAGGACAAGAGAAAATGGCCTCAAGTTGTGCCAGAGGAGTTTTAAATTGGATATACGGAAAACCACTGAAAGGGCTGTCCAGCCCTGGCACAGCTGCCCAGGGCAGAGGTGGAGTCTCCCATCGCTGGAGGGATTTAACAGCCCTGGGGATGTGGCACTGGGGGACATGGGTTAGTGATGGCCTTGGCAGTGCCGGCGGAATTGTTGGATTTGACGGTCTTAAAGGTCTTTTCCTGCCTAAACGCCCCTGTGCTTTCCTCACGGGCGGCTCTGTCGGTGTTGCAGGGCGGGCGGCAGCTGGAGGCGGAGCAGTGCTACAAATACACCGTCAAGGTTCGTGCCCGGCCCGCTCGGCCCGTTGGGCGCTGAGCAGCCCCGCGTGCCGCGGGGCTCGGCGGAGCGGCCCTGACCGCCCTGCCCTTCCCCGCAGCTGGGCCTGCAGAACGACGCGCTGCTGCGGGAGATCCGCGCCGCGCAGCGCCGCTTCGGCTTTGGCGACCCGTCTCTCTGAGCCCCCGGGCACGTGAAGTCCCCGGGCACATAAACACCCCGCGCCGCGAGCGCTCCCTTCGCCGCTGTCGCGATCGTGTCGCGATCGTGTCGCGACCCCGGGGGCGGAGCGGGGCGGGTCCCGGGGGCGGGGCGGGGGTCACGTGAGGGGCCGTAACGCGCCGCGGATTGGCCGCGGCCACGCGGGACGGTTGAGCCGGCGGCGCGCGCCATGGCGGCA
>JAWWTY010000032.1:1630918-1661815 GCA_035222235.1 Margarornis squamiger | reverse complement strand
AAAAGCCCAGGACAAAGAGCTGGGGGAGAAAACGGTGGGGGGGAGGAGGGGGACGGGCATAATGAGGGGGACACGAAGGGACCAGAAGCATCTCTGGGGTGCGGAGGGTTCAGTCCACGGGGGTAACAGGGGTGTTACCGGGGGGGTAGGTGGGCTCTGGGGACAGTGAGGGTCTGGAGCACAGCAGTACCAGGGGTGTCATTGGTGCTGGGGGGGCTCAGAGCATGGGGTAATGGGGTCAGCACTGGGGCTGAGAGGCTCAGGACACGGTCACCGGGCACGAAGGACTTGGAGTACGGGGGTAAGGGGGGTGTCACTGGACGAGGGGGCAACACTGGATCTAGGGGGCTCTGAACACAGAGATAAGAGAGATGCCACCGGGACTGGGCAGCCCAGCATTGGAAGGCTTGGAGCAGAGGGATACCAGGGGTGTCACTGGGGTGGGAGTTCTCAGAGCATGGGGTTAACGGGTCTGTCACCATGCTCAGGGCACAGAGATGATGATACTGGGGCTGGGAGGTCTCGGGATGTGGAGGTGATAGGGTAGTCACCAGGGCTGGAAGGATGCGGGGCATGGAGGTACCAGGGACCGCAAAGGTTCAGGACACCCAGATAAAGGGGTGCCAACAGGACAGGGGCATCCTGTGCAGGGGGTAATGGAGGGGTGTCCAGGTGGGGATGCTGTCCCCCCACTGATCCCGGTACCAGCAGCATGGCAGCGTCCCTACCTGAACATCTTCAAGCACTTCCGTGTGGAGGAGTGGAAGCATTCCACCAAGGAGGGGGACGTGACTGCCCTCATGGTAATGCGGGCCTTGGCACCAAGGGGTGGGGGGCACTGGCCAGGTAGGCAGCACTGACCCCCCATCACCCTTTCCCTGATTATGGAAGGACACGAGGCTGAAGGGAATGGTCTACCGGATCCGGGGCTCCAACCCTGCCAGCAGTTACCTGCAGCTGCCGCGGGCTGGGATGCAGTCACTGGGGCTGACAGGGCGCTACCTCTACCTGCTCTTCAGACCCCTGCCCCACAAGCACTTCCTTATCCACCTGGATGTCACCACTGAGGTAGATGACATGGGATGGCCTCATTAAAGAACCCTTGTTAAGTGTTGTGGCTGATTGTAGGACTGGGGGTGGCAGCAGTGGTCTTGGAGAGTGCAGAACTTGGCTGTTCTTTGTTGCTGCTGGATTATCCTGGGCTGGAGATGATTTCCATCCTTGTGGCATCTCTTCAGGGGACTGGGAACATGGAGGGGACTGGAGACACAGCCACATCTGCACAGCCTCTGTAGCACTTCCCTGCAGAAGCCACCAGGGTGACTAAAGCTCTGTGTGTGTGTGTCTCTTCCCAGGAAAACCAGGTGGTTCGCATCTCCTTCTCCAACCTCTTCAAGGAGTTCAAATCCACAGCCACCTGGCTCCAGTTCCCCTTCATCTGTGGAACAGCCAAGGACTTGGAGTGCGATACTGTGTCCCGGCGTGGTGAGAAGCTATGTGGTCAGAGCTGGGCTGGCACATCATCACCAGAATAAATTGTTAAAAAATAAATTGAGTTCTGAAGTTGACTAACTGCCTTTGAGGAGGGTGAAGAGAAGTTATGGCTGCCCCATCCCTGGAAGTGTTCAAGGCCAACTTGGATAGGGTGTAGAGCAACCTTGTCTAGTAGAAGATGTCCCTGCCCATGGCAGCAAGTTGGAACAAGATGGTCTTCAAAAGTCCATCCCAACCCAAACCATTCCAGGATTTTGCCTGAGCAAGAGCTCCTCCACATCTGGAAGCTCAGAGCTGTAGCTTCTGGGAGGGCTGTCACTCATCCTTGTTCTCCCAACCAATGGTGTACAGTGTCAGGCCAGGCCTGAGCCCATGGCAGTAGTGGGGCTTCCTGTCTGTCCTTCCCCACCCCTGAGCTACAAGGCGTGTTTTCCCATTTCCCACTTGGCACAGAGAATCTTGCCTGGTAAATACTTTTTACTGTACCATGTGAATTTTGCATCTCCTATCACACAAGGTCTGTGGTCCTTGTCTATAGCGTCTTTTCCCACCATTCCTATTCCTATCTGCCACTCTCCTCCCCAGGTGTCTTTGGAGCAGCCCCCACCAACGTGCGCTGGACGTGCCTGGTGCTGGACCTCCCCTCCATCCTTTCCCGGTACCTCAACTGCCGGTACAGCCACCTCAAGGCTGTCAAGCTCTGCTCCAACCTGCTTGTGAAGAACCTCTGCACCAGCGACTTGGTGTTTGACCCAGGTGAAGGACCGAGACCTTGCGGTGGCCTTGGGTCTCTCCTGTGACTCCAGCCCAGCTGGGGGAGGATAATCCGTAGGGGTTCAGAGCTGAGGTTGCAGCCCTGGCAGACCACTGGGCTGCTGTTTCTTTATGATACGGACAGGAAGGGCAAAATACCTGGTACAACATTACGTTTCCGTGTGGGCAGGGACACCTTCCACTATCCCAGGTTGCTCCAAGCCCTGTCCAGCCTGGCCTTGGACACTTCCAGGGATGGGGCAGTGTAATGGGTTTGTTTAGATTGTAGTGGGTTTGTTTAGCTGAGTAGCATTTCCTCTTCCTGGGAGGGGTCATAGGCTAGTCCACCTGATTTACACTGACCAAAGAGATATTCCATATTCCATACCATATTACATCAACCTAGATATAAAGAGGGTTATGTCTCTCATAATGGCTGTTGCCTACCAGACATCTCTGTGTCGAGATCCTGCTTCTTGGAGAAGTAGATATTTATTGTTAGCCTTTCATTGTGTTGTGTGTGCATTGCTTTTAGTTCTCTTTTGTTTTTCTGTGTAAAGACAAACTCTTTTTTAGTAACTCCTGGCTTACCTTTTTTTTTTTCCTTTCCCTCTGGGAAAGAGGCAGGGGGGCTGGGGCAGTTTGGGTGGACCCCTAGTGTTCAGTCAAGGTCAAACCGCAACAGGCAGCCACAGCTTCTCTGGGCAACCTGTGCCAGGGCCTCCCCACCCTCAAAGGGAAGGATTTCTTCCTAATACCCCATCTAAGCCTGCCCTCCTTCATCTTAAGGCCATTCTGTCTTTTCATATCACTCCATGTCCTTGTCCAAAGTCCCTCTCCAGCTCTCCTGGAGCCTCTTTAGGCACTGGAAGGCAATCTGGAATGGAATACAGTCTCCCAACCTCTGGAGGAAAGTATCCTTTCATTTTCCAGCTGTAAAAGTGAACAAAAAAAAAAATTATCTTTCAAAGGTCAAAATTGCATTCAGAGGAAAGAAAGGTATCACCATGTTTCACTTCTTCAAGACCTGTGCTTTTATCTGCTGGAAGAGCCTGTGCTTTTTTTGTGTCAAAAATCTTCTAACCTCTTTTTTTGATCTACCTGCTCAGTGTGGCATAGATACTTTGGTCAAACTCTTTGTTTCTGCCTTTTTTTTTGGTGCTGGAATTCTGCCTGAACTGCCTGGCCTGATGGAAAGCATCTCTGGAAGAAAGTTACAGGGGCTGTTTTGAGATTCCTGAAGCTTTTGTTTCACTATTCTAAATTTAAAAATTCATTAAGAAAATAAGAGAATGGGGAATGAGCCTTAACACAAATATTCTTAAACTGCTGAATCAATGAACAGAAACTAAGTGAATTTTGGGCCAGGAAGCTTATAACTCAGATCCAAGGGTTTATGCTCTGGGCTCTTCCTTTGAAGTTCAGAGATTCAGGAATCCATCTGTGCAAAGGTGTATTAGTTTGTTCCTCGGACTTGGGATCTTTGTTTCTCAGGTGTTCTCAGAGGGAAGTGGTTTTCTCTCATCTCCCACAGGGAATGTGATTTCAGCCAGCTACACAGGCCTGGAGAACTCAGTGTCTGTCTGTCCCTGTGCTGCCAGGTGTGACCTTCTCTGAGGCCCAGCACACTGACCTGGCCTGCCGTGGGATCGTTCCCATGCCAAGGGAAATGGCATTCCCTGTGCCCAAGGGAGAGAAGTGGCATGACCTCTACGACTACATCAGGTATGGCTGCTCCCTATCCCCCCACAGCTCTCAGATTCCCACTCCCCAGTGGAAGGCAGGATGGGTAATGCCACCTGAGGAATGACAAATCTGGGTGAACCTGGGACCTGAGTGGGCATTTTGGTCTCTTCAACTCCAGCATTTAGGTATTGTTAACACATCTATCCTTTAGTACCATCTGCCTTTGGTATCCCTGTAGTTGGGGGAGGATGGGGAAAAAGGGGGAATCTTATAGTAGACTGAAGAGGCCTTTGTACCAGGCCTGAGTTACGAAGCGATATTCCTAGGTGCCAATACGATACCTAATTATTTGGTGCCTTCCCCTGATGTTGCTCAGGTTCCCATTGGATGTGTCCAAGCTGCCCTACAACTCCATCCAGAGAAGCTGTCCCAGTCCTGTGGCAGGTGGGAATGCTGGGGACAGCAGCCAAGACTGTGCCACCCTGGCTGGGTGCCGTGGGTTTCCAAAAGAGCCCAACCTGCTCTTTGTATCCCCCAGGAGTCTTGGAGAAGCCCATCTGCCAGCTGCCCCCTCCAGTGACACTCACCAGGGCGATGTGTGACCGCCTGTCCCTCATCCATCACATAACCAGTCCCAAAGCTGTAAGTGCACCATGGAGGAGGCTGCAGCTCCTTCCTTTCTGTCTCCCATGGAGTTTTTCCCTCCGTGTCTTTATTTAAGACACAGAAGTTGCTTGTTGTCACTGGCAGCTGATCTGGGCATGGTCTGGTGACCACAGATAGTTATATCTTCAAAGTATTGATAGGAAATGAGGTCTGGAGACTCAGGAATGTGATCGGTGCCCTTGGGGAGCAGAGCATTGTGTGGAGTTGGGATTGCTGGGACTGATTTCCCCTTTCCCAGTGGTGCTGGTGTGGGAGCTTGTGTCCAGACTGGCTTGCCAGTATGGTGATGGGTATTTGGAGAGGGACTGAGGGAAGCCATCCTCATGCTGTGGAGAGGGAGGAAATGACAAGCACAACCTCTCTTTATTAGAGAATGTCCAAAGGATGACCATGAAGATGGTGAAGGGTCTAGAGGGGAATAGATCTATATGAGGTGTGGCTGAAGGCACTTGGTCTAGTCAGCCTGGAGAAGACGAGATGGAGCACAGACCTCATCAGGGGCTGCAGCTTCCTCACAAGGGGCAATGGAGTGGCAGCTCTGATCTCTGCTCTCTGAGCAAGGACAGGACCCAAGGGAACAGCTGGAGCTGGATCTTTTCTGGGCTTCTGGTTTTCTCTCTGGAGGAGATGAACCATGTATGGTCAACACTGGGAGCATAGGGAGAGTAGCTGGTTAACACCCCTGGCCAAGCCAGGTCCCCACAGGGCCACCCTCCCTCCACATTGTTTCATCCTTTTTTTGTATCGCTGTGAAGAGTCATTGGGAGAGACATGGGTGTCTCCCTGTCTGTCCCTGCGTCAGGTGGAGGGTGCTGGGAGCAGGACTGAGCTCTCTCTGAGGCTTTCCTCGTTCTCAGGTGCCATGCCGGTCTCCTGGAATCACAAAAAAAATCCCTGAGGCTTACCTGACATCCCTGAGAGCTGTGCCTGCTGGGGACCTGAAGCTAGAGGAGAACCAGAGACCACACAGTGGGGGGGACACTAGGCAGCCACTGTCAGCCAGCGATGGTGGCATCCATGTCTATGCTCATCAGAGGGGTGGACGGACCACCCGAGCTGTCCCCAGCGGCTCAGAGGAGGTGGGTGAAACACTGAGGAGCTCAAGGTGGCTTTGCAGTGCTTATTTCTGATTCTTCTTAGCCCAGAAGTGAGAAAGGGAACACAAAGTTCATGCTGGAGTTACAGAGTCCAAAAGGTGTTATTGTTTTCTGACTAGCAGTTCTCTTTTCTGCTAATACCTTACTTACTTTGAAAGAGGGACCCCAGGTTCAAACACGCTGAGCTTAAGCCAATAACATGTTTACATCTGCCCACAGTATGCACAGAAAGGGCCCTGGCCATCCCACAAGTAAGTCCTGGCCTGCAGGGTAAGAGAACAGCCTGGAAGTGTTCAAGGCCAGGTTGGACGGGGCTTGGAGCAACCTGGTCTAGTGGAAGGTGTCCCTGCCCATGGGGGTATGTATCCCCCAGCTTGGGTGGGAGAGCTGCTTAACACCAGGAAACCCCAGCTCCTCCTACCTGCCAGGTTTGACTCTGCCAGGTTAAATACTTTAAAGTTGTCCCCTCTGAGAGGGGATACCCAAAGCTGCCTCTGTGCTTCAGAGAGAAATGAGCACTGGGGACAGGTGCCCTGTGGGTGGAGGACCTCAACCTGGCTCTCAGCATGATAGTGCTGGGTTTTTTTTTCCAGAGGCTCTTACCAGATCCCATCCTGAAGCTGAGAACGATTATTGGCTTTGGAGGCTGCAGCACCAAATGGGTCAGTAGCTTGGATGGTTTGGGGAGTGGATGTCTCATCATGCGATCGGGGTGTTGATTTTTACGAGGTGTGAAATACAGCTGAGTGTGGCATTGCTGGATGTAGAAAAGAATCTCAAAGCAGATGGGGATGTTTGTGCATGAGTGTTCTGCTGTTATGATGGTGGATTAGAAATTTTGGAGCCTTTTAGACAAAGGGGTTGTTTTGGTTCAGTCAGTTCAATGCTCTGCCGACAATGTCATTTTCTTTGGATTGCTTATTCACATAGTAGGGAAGGGACCTTAAAGCTCATTCAGTTTCAACCCCTAGCCATGGGCCAGGACACCTTCCATTAGACCAGGTTGCTCCAAGCCCCATCCATCCTGGACTTGAACACTTCCAGGGAAGGGGAGGAAATCTCTGCCGAGGAGCTAGGGCACCTCTGGAGCCCTGTCCTTCCTGTCTCGGTGCTGCAGGCACTGTGGACGCAGAACAACGCTGCAGTGGTGTATCCCTGCCACGCCGTCATCGTCACCCTGCAGGTCCAGACCGGCGAGCAGAGGTTCTTCCTTGGCCACACAGATAAGGTGAGTGTAACCCCTCGAAAGCCTGATGGCATGTTTTCCTTGCACCCCAGATGTCCCCTGATATCCTTTCCGCTGGTGCTCCCCACAGGTGTCCGCGCTGGCCTTCAATGGGAGCAGCACTGTGCTGGCCTCAGCGCAGGCCGGGCCCTGGAGCGTGGGGCGCCTCTGGGACTTCCCCATGGGCACCTGCCTCTCCGTGTTCAAAACACACATGCACTCCCTCTGGTCCCTCAGGTAGGTTTCAGCTGGGTGCAGATGTGTGTTCAGGTGCGTGAAGTGTTGAAGCACAGAGGCTTTTCCATGCTATTCCTGTGTGATAAGCCAGGGATGAATTAGAGCTGCCTGTGTTTGTCACCAAGACCAGCTGGCAGCCGGCCTGGATATGCTGCCAGCTCCCTCCTGAGCTTATCCCTCAGGTCTTGCTGTCTCCACATACCTACAACTTGTCCCCTTTTATCCCCCACTGGGATGCAATTGGGGTACAAGGAGCTGCATTTCACCAGGTGCCTCTTTTTGCAGCTTTTCCCGCAGCGGAGCCATTCTTTGTGGAGTCGGGAAAGATGGGCATGGCAAAACGGTGAGAACTGACACTTGGGTTGGAAGGTTTCCCTGAGACAGCTGTTCTCCCAGATTCTGTAGTTATTTTGCAGTCAAACCTCTGCTCTGGGCTTTCCTAGACATGTTCTTGAGGGAGATCCCTTTCTCATTAGCTGCCTAGAAAATACTTCCCCTCTGCCTGATGCCTGTGGGTGTTCACACACACATTCCTCATCTGCAAGCGACCAAATCTTTTCAGAAGCAGCCAGGAGACCTGATGGGATTGTGCTTTGGGGCTGCTTTGTCCCTGGTGGTTCCCAGCCAGGAGCCCAGGTGGGGTGATTGTGATTGTGACTATGCCCATACCCTGCAGGGATCACAGAAGGCTCATGCGCCACATTCCCGACTCTGCATTGCTTCCAAGGGTGACACGTGTTTGGGTGGCATTTTGAGCTGGAAGCCTTGCGAACACATAGGAATTGTAATGGGAGGTTCAGCACTGACTGGAGCTCCAAACCCCTTTATTTTAATGGCATTTAGGGCAAGATGTGAAGTTTAATCTTTCAGCTCTGAGTATTGCTGCGGGAAGGGATGCTGGGTGCTGGAGCTGCCGCCCACTGATGTATCTGGGGGATGACGCACATCCCACATGAAGCAGTTAAAAATAAACTTGTTTCGTGGGACTGGGGGTTTGTTTTGGTGGAAGTGTTTTCATCCACTGATCCCTTACTGATGACCACCAGCAATTAGCTGTGCCATTGCTAATTTCAGGAAAGAACACAGTGTTTTTCCCAGCATGTGGCAGTGTTCTCTGATCCTGGTGGGAGCTGGTGAACTGAAACTGGAGAGGGGTGATCAATGGGGTGAAAGAAGGGTGGGAGAACGGGGAGTGCTGGGGGAGCACCTCTCTCAGGGTGATGCCTCAGCCCATCCCAGCCTCTGAGGTGATCCTGGGTTTGGTTTTAATGCTGTTCTGGAATGCAGAGCATCCACCTGCATTTCTTCAGCCATCTGCCCCTTTTCTTTTGGGAGAGGGTTTGATTCTTGTCCCTGGTGATGAGCACTGGGGACACACAGACCTGCATTAGACCAGAGGCTGGGACAGCCAGAGCAATGGCCACATGCTACCTCCTGTTCCTTCAGCCCTGGTACAGCTTCTAGATCCCAGCAGGCAGAGTTCCTATTCCTCTCTGGGTTTGGTTTCCAAGTCTGAGTCCTGAGCCCTGTTGCCAGGGCCTAAATTATAGGGATTCAGACCCTATAATTATGGATTGCAGACTAGGATATTGCCATGAAGCTTTGCAAAGCTGTTGGACTGTCCTAAGCCCTCTGGGTGAGAGCTTTTATTTCCTCTGCTCCAGCTCTGTTATTAATACTTCATGCCCAGCTCTGGAGCAGCTACTGGATGGAAAGCTCTTCCCCTGTAGAGGTTATGAGCAGCTCTTCCATTGTGTTTTTGTGCTTCAGCTGATGGTGGTGTGGAACACTGCTCAGGTGTCCTGTGGTGGAGAGGTGGCTGTGCTGGCCAAAGCGCACACGGATGTGGACATTCAGGCCTTGAAGATTGCTTTCTTTGATGAGACCAGGTACATGCAAAGAAAATAAATCAGAAACATTGATTCTTAGATATTGGGGAGTGGGAGGGTGATGGTGGTGAGGCCCTGGCACAGGTTGTCCAGAGAAGCTGCGGCTGCCCCATCCCTGGAAGTGTCCAAGGCCAGGCTGCACAGGGCTTGGAGCAACTTGGGATAGTGGAAGGTGTCCCTACCCATAGACTGGATGGGCAACTAGATGGTCTTTAAGGTCCCTTCTAACCCAAACCATTCCATGATTCTGGCATGGCTACAGGGGGAATCATAGTGCTGCAGCCATCTGGTTGCCATTTCTGTTCTTGGTCTGTCAGGTGGTCCCTGGGACACTGAGCTTTCACCAGGGGCTTGGGGAACCCTGCCCTACTCCTCACGCCTTCTCTCCCGGGACAGGATGGTGTCATGTGGCCGGGACAACATCAGGCTGTGGCGCATGCGGAGAGGGGCCCTGCGCTCGTGTCCCGTCAGCCTGGGCGAGTACCATTCCCTGGAGTTCACCGACCTGGCTTTCGAGGAGGGGCCTGTGGCCGGGCAGGAGCCAGAGGACCGTGCGCTGTAAGGGGCTGTCACTGTTACCCATCCCGGGGAACCGGCCAGGAGAGAGCTCTGCGCTTTCCCTGCTCAGCTTCCCCCTCCTCTGCACGACCATGGCATTTTGCTTGGGTTCTCCCTGCAACATACAGGTGCCTCCTGGAGCTGGGAGAGCGTCTCCCTTCCTCAGCACACATCACTTCCCAAAAGAGATTTGCCTGCTCACAGAACAGCCCAAGAAATTACTCTTTCCTCTTGCTATACTGATGTTTTGCCATATTTAGGGATTTTCTCCTCACCTGAAGCCTTCTGTGGCAGCAGGAGGAGCATGGAACACGTTCTCTTGCATATAGCTAGACATGCACTTTGTTGTTTTATTTTAATCATCGGAGCTAGACCTTTGCTGCCACCACATATGGTCCCACTGAGGCAGAGCTGTCAGCTCAGCCAGTCTGTAGCAGAGAGAGGCTCCTTTCTGGACTCTATGCCAAGCTTTTTAGCTCTCTTTCTAAGCTCTGTTCCAGAGGGTCAGGAAATCAAATAGGAAGCTCTGACTTGGTTGGAGATGTGTGGTGTAGCACATGGAACAGTCGGACACCTAGTTGACCTCTTACTGTGAACCGGGATTGTTTTTCATAGACAAACCAGTTTAACAGGTAAAGCAAGCAGGTTTTTTTACTATACAGGCCTCTCCTGGTTTTCTTACAGCTTTGTCTGCAGCAAGAGTGGCCACGTGCTGGAGGTGGATTACAAGAATGTGTCCGTGCGGAGCGCGCGGCGGCTGCTGCCAGCACAGCCCTGGGAACACGGGCAGGAGCAGGCAGGGAGCAGCTCAGGTGGGAGCACCTGCAGGAGGGGATGGGGTGACCAGCCAGGGAGCACCTTGACCACCATCAGGGTCAGAAATGAATTCAAACACATCCCTGCTCAAACAAACCAGCTCTTTACCTACTGCTACCAGTTATTTTGGGTTGATTAGATCATTGCTATTTGCCTCTTAAGGACTTCAAATAATCTTCCTTAGTGCAGCAAAGTATCATTTTAAGAAAGATTTTAGCATTTTAAATGCTGATTGCACTTTCAGAGAAACACCACTTTTAGAAACATGAAACAAGGTTTTCATTTGCTGATGGAAGGCTTAATGGAGAGATGGAAAAAGAACTAAGCAGACCAACGAAAAAGATGAATTTGGGGATTTTTTTCATTATTCAGCCTTTGCAGAGCATTTGAGGAATCTTTGGTGCTGTACATCAGTCCAGCTTTCAGCTCTTCCATTAATTTGAACAGCGGGAAGAATTCACTTTCAAGTGGGTTTTCTCTGATGTCTCAAAACTTAGTGCATAGTTTGCTTTATCAAATTGAGCTAATTAATCAAGAACATGCCCTTTGAGAGGTGTGTAACTGCAGTTCTCACCTCCCGGGAAAGAAAAGGCACAAGAGGAAATGAAACAATGTCATTGGTGTCCTCCTGGTAACCCTACTGGCTCTGACCAATGGCCTTTATGCCTGAATTTAGATTGGATATTGGGGAAAATTCCTTCCCTGAAAGTGTGGTCAGGCATTGGAACAAGTTCCCCATTCCATCCCTGGAAGTGTTCAAAACTGGATGTGGCCCTTGGGGACATGGTTTTGGGGTGGCCTTGGCAGTGCTGGGTTAATGGTTGGACTCGAGGAGCTTTTCCAACCTTAATGATTCTATAAATCAAAAAATCCCAGTTTCTGCAGAGAGGATTTGGGACATGGAAGGGTTTGTATCTTGGGCAGTTAATCTGAGACATCCCTTCCTACAGGTTCCTGTTTGAGGCAAAAATATGGCAGGATTTAACAAGTGGTAGGAATTTTCTGTGCCTGCCAAGAGTTTCACGATGGTAAAGAAAAGTTTTGAGCCCTGAGAAGGGCTGGCAGAGACCCTTCAGCCTGTTCTTTCATTCACTGTGGGATTCCTGGCTCCTCCTGAGACTCCAGCTGCAGGTGTGGGTGGGGCCCTGGGGCACCCCCCAGGTTCTTGCTCCATCTGTACAAGGAGGTGTTGGGTTTTGGATTTTCAGGTCCTGGGATCGCTATAAACAGCATTAGCATGTCCTTGACCTTCTGTGCCACGGGATCAGAGGATGGCTACGTGCGGCTGTGGCCGCTGGACTTCTCAGCAGTTGTCCTGGAGGCAGGTGAGTGGAACTGGGAGTGGTGCTAGTGAGCTCCACTGCCACAGCTCCTGCAGCAATTCTCATGAATGGGGCATGTTTTATGTGTGCTGTCTCCTGGGCTGACTGGCTCGGAAGTCTTCAGTGGCACTTACTCATGTTCATTCTTGTAAGTTAGGAGAAAGACAGGATCTCATGGTAGAGAGCAGAGTTTCCATCTTGATTTCTGTGCTGTTGTACCCATGGCTCATCTGTCCATGAAAAATGAGGGGAGAAATCAAGCATTTCTTGACTCTTTTTGAAACAATCACCATAACAGCAGAGTCAGGTGACTTTAGAAAGGGCAGAGACTAATTTGTTACTAAACTCACAGCTGGAAGTTCTCAGTCTCCAGCTTGTGGGCTGCTCATTCATTCATTGCTTTCCTAAATGAGAATCTGGCTTTGTAGCTGTATTCCAGCTGCTGCCACCATTTTTCCAGAGGGATTTGCTGACTCCTGTGTCTTTCCCCAGAGCATGAGGCTCCAGTGAGTTCTGTCTCCATCAGCCCTGACAGCCACAAAGTCTTGTGCACGACAGCTAGTGGGAACCTGGGCTATGTGGATATCCAGTCCCGAGACTACAACACTCTGATGCGCTCCCACCAGGGCGCTGTGCTGGGATTCTCGGTGGGGGGTGCTCGGAAGCAGATAGCAACGGTGTCTCAGGACAACACCATCCGCGTGTGGGACCTCGTCTCCATGCAGCAGGTAGGTGAGATGAGTCAGGAGATGTCTCACATTTATTAATAGCTTCCCTTGTCACTGTTTGGTCTAATTATCAAAGCCCCACAGTTCAAGAGCCCTTAAGTCCTCTCTGAAGCATGAGGGGGTACCATGGGCAGGAAATCCTTTGGAATGATGGAGTTCTGAGGTATTGTTAACAAAATTATTTTCTTTTCCTCCATCTTTTGAATATTGCTTTTCAGCACAAAGCATAATACCCAAGGGCTTTATCTAAATGCCCAAAGATCCAGACTTCAGTGGGCTTTAGATCCATCCAGGCAGGATCAAGGACACACTCGTGGTGGAGGTCTGAGCCTGTTTAATTGTTGGGTCCAGCTGCAGGTCCAGCTTTATCCAGCTTAATGCCTATGGTGTCTCCCCTGCAGCTGTATGACTTTGCAGCCGCAGAGGAAATGCCGTGTGCTGTGGCTTTCCACCCAACCTGGAAGATCCTGGCCTGTGGATTTGACAGCGGGACGGTGCGGACCTTCAGCCTGGCCGCGTCTGATCTCCTGCTGGAGCACAAGTGAATATCTGGAGTGGGAGCTATGCTGGGTCTAACTGGTGATGAAAAAGAGGCACAGGGATGATCATGGAGCTTGACAACCCTCAGGTCCCAGCTGGGTGGGTTTTGGGCAGAGGCTGTCTTGAGGCTCTGGGTGGTGAAAGCCTGACCTGTGAAGGCCGTGAGGTCTTTCTTTGTGACTTCCCAGGGGATAGCAGTAGGAAAGAGCTTGTCCTAGAGAGCAGCTGAGGAGGGAGCCCCTTGCAAGCCTTGGTGCAGAAAGGAGAGGATGCTCCAAAGGGAGAGGGAGCAGGTTCCATTCAGGCTGGAGTGCTGCTTGGTTTTCCAATCAGTTGGAGTGTTGGTTATCCTGGGCTACCACAGGTGTGAGCATGGTGGGGTCCTGCCCTGTCCCTGATTATTTTCTTCTGGGTTCTTCACCATGTTGCACTCAATGTCACTACTGTTTCCTCTGTCTCTGCTTTTTCTCCTCCCTTTTCCCATGTTTTCTGCCTTTCAGGCAGCACCACACCACGATCACTGGGCTGACCTTCTCTCCAGATGGCAATTTCATGTTCAGCTCATGTTTGCAGGGCACTCTGGCTCTGTACAAGTGTGTGGCACAGAAAAGCCATGTCCTGAGAGTCCTTGGTAAGACTCGGGTTGGGAGTTGCCTTTCTTCTTTCTTTTATTGTCACAGACACCAAAGCCAAACCAAACAGTCTGCTCAGACAGATTACCCAATGAAGCTTCTGAGCGGTGTCATTTCCCCCTGTGTTGGGCACTGCTGAGGCACCTCCAGTCCTGGAGGCAGTTCTGCACCCCTCATTACAAGAAAAACGTTGAGGGGCTGGAGCGTGTCCAGGGAAGGGAACAGAGCTGGAGAAGGGGCAGGAGCAGCTGAGGGAGCTGGGCGGGCTCAGCCTGGAGAAAAGGAGGCTCAGGGGGGACCTTCTCACTCTCTGCAACTCCCTGACAGGAGGCGGGAGCTGGGGGGATTCAGTCTCTGCTCCCAGGGAACAGGGACAGGAGGAGAGCCAATGGCCTCAAGTTGTGCCAGGGAAGGTTTAAATTGGATACGGGAAAAATTCCTTCATGGAAAGGGTGGTCAGGCCCTGGCACAGCTGCCCAGGGCAGTGGTGGAGTCTCCATCCCTGGAGGAATTTAAAAGCCATGTGGATGTGGCACTTGGGGACATGGGTTAGTGGTGGCCTTGGCAGTGCTGGGGGAATAGTTGGACTTGATGATCTCAGAGGGCTTTTCCAATCAAGGCCAACCCATGATTTGTGTATATAAGAATATATCTATTAATGACTCTGTGATTTTATGGTTCTATGATCTGTGTTTGTATCTTCTGTGTGAGCAAAAACCTACCTGTCCTGGCTCAAACCCTCTCAGCCTGCTTGATGTAATGATTTCACGAATGTGCTGGAGTCACAGAGATTTATTTGTGCCTAAGCTCTGACTCTTTTCATTCTGTGCATGTGCAGTTTAATTTGTTTAAACTGGATTTTTGCCCTAACACTTCCTGCAGCTGAGCTGCTCTGTGCTGGTGAAGTGCTGGAGGCAGGGCAGGGGCCAGGCAGTTTGGAAAAATTAGTGTCACATTTAATGTACATTTTGGAAATGAGCTGTGACAGCACAAGCTTAGGCAGGGAAAGGGAGCTCTGCTTTTTATACAGGGCAGTATTGTATAAAGAGGAAGATCCTGCCCCAAGAATTGTGCAGGAGAAGGAACAGGGGCTCGGAGAGATCAGAGAATTTGTCCAAAATCACCCAAGTTTGGTGTCAGTGCTGCAGCTGGACTGACTCTGTTCAACAATGTGTTAACTCTGCTCTGAAACTGTGTCACTGCCTGGTCACGTTCCAAGGACAGAGTGGAATTTTGGTAGTGGAATAAATACAGAGAATTGCAGTGATTTCAGTCATTTTCAGACCTTTGGGTCTCTGTCCTCTGGAGCGAAATCAGTGTGGTGGAATTCAGCACTGACCTCATTCTGCTCAGGGTTCAGCCACCCAGGCTGCAGCTGAGATCTCACATTTATGGCTCCTTGTAACATTAAAAAATAAGCTCTAAAGTCAATTCTATTCCCTTGACTTTGTTCTGCTCTCCCTGAAAACACCACACACGCACTCAGGCAACAAGCTATGCATCTAAACCTTGTGTTTTAGGTGTTCACTGCACACTTTGGGTGTGCAGATAAAATTTGTAGCATCTCCTACAACACGAGTTGCTTCTTTCTCAGGCCAGAGCATTAACTCAAAGGTGGTTCATAGGCAGAAGCTGCAGTGGCTGCTCAGCAGCACCAGCGGAGTGAGGGTGGGCTTTGCTCCTCTTTTCACTCTCCCTCTTGCTGTGTCGCCCAGGCAATGCAGTGGCCCGGGATGCTGGGAGCGGTCAGGATGCCCTGGTGGTCAGTGGGGACAGCCACCTCCTGGCCTTTGTGGGACCCTGCAAGTATGTGGTGACCGTGATGGAGGCCTGTTCTCTCGATCAGGTACCAGGGTCTTCCTTCCTTCCTGTGGAGGCTGGGGAGGGCAAATTCCATAGGCTGCACCAGGTGAGGTGGATTGGGGCACTGGGGACCAGCACTGTCGGAGAGGGCTTTCCCTTAAGAGCAGGGAGTTTGTTTTCCATTCTTAGAAATAACAAAGTCAAGGTTTCTTCTCCTCTTGCTTCATTCACCTCCTGAAAGATAATTTGGAGAGGTGCTCTGTAGGCTGTCAGCTCCCACCTCTCTCTGTGAGCAGCTCTCCTGGGCATTGCCTGCACTGCAGCCCCTCATGAGGTGGGAAGGGGGGCTCTATAGCTTCGTGTTAGAAGCATGTGAGCAATCCTGAGGTTCCTGCAATGTCTGTTCAGTAGCTCCTTGTTCCGTAGCTGCTGAGGGTGGATATGAGCATCCTTGACTTGCACAGCACTGTGTTGGATTCTGCAGTGAGGGTCTGCTTTGCTCCTGTGCCTCGAGGCGAGCTTCTGGTATCCACCTCTTCTAATAAAATCCTTGTGCTTGATGTGAAAACAGGACGACTGGTGCGAGAGGTAGGACACTGAAATTCATCCACTGAGCTCTTATGTGGAGTTTGGGCACTTCATGTCCTTGTGGGAGGTTAAATGAGAGAAAAGCTCATCCTGGAGCTTCAAAGAAATATGAGTAGGAAGCCTGCAGTTATCCTGGTATGCTTGTGCTCAGGGTGAACCTCAGCTTATCCTTGTTTTCCGTGCTGTCACGCCCCTCTTCTCTTACTGAAATGTAAGTAGGGACATGGACTAGCTCAGTTAAAGCTGCTGGTGCCTTCTCTTGTCCTCAGGTGTCCCCAGTGCATAAGCAGACCTGTTCTTCCTTGGCACTGAGCAGGGATAGCCAGTACTTGCTCACTGCTGGTGACAAGGTTATCAAAGTGTGGGACTATTGGATGCGCTTCGATATCAACTTCCAGGTACTGCCCACAGAGGGAGGGAAGGGGTTGGTGTTTCATTTCCAAATTCCTGGAGAAAAGAGCAGCAAATCGCCTCTGTGTGACTTGGCCCAGTGTCCCCGGACCTGGTTTGCCCACTAGAGAAATGCAGCCCTATTCCCATATTGTAATAATGCCCGGCACTGGGCACAGGCTGGGGCTGCCAGAACACCCCAATGAGACCCTCTGTGAAGGATAGAGGTGGGTGATAGAGGTGGGTGTTAGGGACAGGGCCACATGGACAAGAAAATGGCCTGCCCAGAGCCTCAGGGTTAGAATAAGACTTTGTACTTTTCAGCCTTTGCTCCCTTCCCTAGATGAGTGTGTTGAAGGTTGGCCCTGGGTTGATCAACTGTGAGCAGTGTGTGTAGTAGATCCTCTTCTGGATCATCTGCTGAGGCCTGCAGATACTGGCCATGCAGGGCAGGGATTGGAATAACCCCATCCTGCCAGGACCAATGTGGGGATGAGGAAGTTCAAGGTGTACTCTCCCAGGTGTACATTGGGCACTCAGAGCCCGTGCGCCAGACTGCCTTCACCCCAGACCAACAGCACATCATCAGTGTTGGAGATGCCATCTTCCTCTGGGATTTCCTAGCTCCAGTTGGAGCAAGGCCACCCACAGCCAGGTAGGTGTATGGTCCTGGGCACTGCCCTCCCTGTTTCCTCTTTTCCCCCAGTCCCATCCCGGCTTGGTGTAACACCAATCTCCTCCCCCTTTCAGGGCTTGTTCCACAGCGTCTGCTCTGCTGCCAGGACCAGGTGAGTGCTCTTCCCACAAGTTGTGCTGGTTGGCAGGTTGGCAGCTCTTCCAGAAGGTAGGGATTGGGGGGTTTGGTTCCTTCCCTCAAGAAGTCAGGTATTGGGGGCCAAACAGCTAATTAGCCCTGAAAGACAATTTCAAATTAATTAGCATCTCAGTCTGCCTGGATGGGGATGTTCTGAGCAGAGCCACTCTGGGTTTTCTGGTAGGTCTTTCAGCTTTTGTCTTCTGTCTTTGCCTGCCTCCATCTCCTCTGTCTTCTTTCTCCCTTATTGCATGTCTCTCTCTCTGTCCCTCTCTCTTGAAGGATAGAGAAGTGGCTTCTCCTATGTAGGAGGAAACTGGAAAAATAAGCTTGGAGCCATCACCATCAATTCAGGAGGTTAAGGGAGCCAAGGGGTGAAGGAAGTTACACAAAGCCTTTTCCTTTCCCAGAAGGCAGCTCTGAGAAGCCAAAGGATGTCTCTGAGACCCCTCGGCAGACAGTGCCTCTTCCACTGCTGTCCTCACCCCCGTGTTTGGATATCAGCTCTGTCCGCCAAGCAGGATGTCAAGGTAAGAGGAACTGTTTGCAGGAAAGGAAAAACCCCTTGCCTAGTTTAGCAGCATCCCTGGAGCCATCCCTATCCATGATCCCTGCTAGCAGACTGACAGACCAAAGCTGGACAAAGCCCAGAGGTGGTAGGGTTCAGGACCCCTTTATCCTCTGCTCTCCTCCACACACTGAGTGCAGCTTCTCCAAGAGCTGTGGTAAACACCCTGTTGGCCATTCCCAGTAGGAATTGTCTGCTTTGCCCTCCACTCTAACAGCTGGACTGTTCCACAGAGCAGGGGAATGACATGGCCAAAAATCAAAGGGTCAGGCACATGTGAAGTGGTCCTAAGGGACAAGGATGGCTCCATTTTTCTCTTCAGGTATTTTCTCTGAGTCAGACAAAGAGGAGGAAGCAGGTCTGCCAGGCAGCAGTAGGAAAGTGGCAAACGGAGACGAAGATTCCTCAGTCCTTGTGGTGGAGTCAGACAGGAATGAGGAGCTTGTTGTGAGGCCTAAAGTGAGGCAGAAGAGCCCAAGGTCTTCTGAAAAATCAACAAATGGTAAATCAGGGGTATTCCCAGCTTGCACAGAGCTTGGCTTCTTCCTTGTGCACAGGCATGCATGGCAGCTTGATCTATCCCCAAAAAATGAAGGAAGATCAGCATTAATATGGTCCAAGAGACCCAGGCATGTGCTCTTGAGTTGTGAGCTGAAGGGCAGCACCATGTTCCTCAGGGCTCTTCCCTTGAGGATGACCTACCAAGGGAAGTCAGTATTGAGGGAAGCTCATGCTGGTCCCCAAAACTGCTCATTTTTCCTGGCTCTTTCCCTGCTGCTGCTTCTAGGCTCACCAGAAGCCTCTCTTCAGCTTGGAGCCAGTATCATCTCTAAGTGGCACATTCCATTAAATCCAGCTGTAATTAAAGCTCTCAATGTCTCTATTAATAGCTTCACAGCCTCGGAGCTGCAGTGGAGCGTGGCACCCTGCCAGAAGCACCAGCTGCCAGTGCTTAGCCCCAGCAGGACCTGGTGGAAAAGCTTCAGCATGAAACTGTGCCTCCGATGCTCCTCTAAAGTCTTCTTTGGAGCTGTGGGGCTTGTGGTTTCACAGCAATACCCAAAGCATGTGGTGTGGGAGTCCTTAGGCTGTTTGCAGTGTAGGGAACAGCTGGAGCTGTGTCAGGAAAGGTTCAGGTTGGATTTCAGGAAAAGGGTCTTCCCCCAGAGGGTGGTTGAGCACTGAACAGGCTCCCCAGGGCAGTGGACACAGCCCCAAGGCTGCCAGAGCTCCAGGAGTGTTTGGACAACGCTCTGAGGGACAGGGTGGGATTGCTGGGGTGTCTGTGCAGGGCCAGGATTTGGATTGGATAATCCTTGTGGGTCCTTTCTGACTCAGGATATTCTATGTGTGACACTGCAGTCTGATTTTTTGCCTTGTCTGTGTGCACACACATACACGGCCCCTGAATGGACAGCAAGCCACCACCTGGGTGCTGCTCCCAGAGCAGCATCCCATAAGTACCATTTTCTTCTTTGTGTGGCAGAAGCGAGGAAGGGAATCAAAACTCCCAAGTCCCAGGGCTCCATCCGCCCAGATTCCTACCGGCATTTCACTCCTCGCTTCAAGACATCAGTGCTCCCCCAGGTGAGAGTTGTGCCAGAGCTGGTTACCTGGTAAAGAACAGGCATTTTGGGGCTGATGTTTTCCAAATTGTTTCCATTTTGTTCTCTGTTTGAAAGCAATTTGGAAAATATACCCCTAGGCTGATGTTCAGTGAGAAAACCTCACATTAATTCCCAGTTCTCCTCTGCATGCAGCCCTCCCCAGACTAGTAAAAAGTGAATTGTGCTCAATTCTTTTTCTGTTCCCCTTATCTGCATACATTTTTATTCAAAAGGAATGGAAATGGCATGTGCTATTGAGAATGAAAGATGAGTTAGCAATGGAGTGATTCATCATATTTGCGAGCAGCTGCGTTGGCAGAGCAGGCTGGGGAAGGCAAATCCATGGAGTGTAGTGAGGCACAGTTCCTTCTCTGTTAACAAACACTTAAGTAATAAAACAGAAACTCAGCTCAGCCTGTCCCTAAGCTCTGCTGTTAGTGCTGGGAGGAAAGCTACGTCCAGCTTGCACTCCCAGTTCTCCTCTGTCCCCTCACCCGGCAGCATTTTTTCTCCCAGTTATTTTCCTATTGAAATGTCTACATCCCCAAGCCAGCAACACCCCTGGAACTCTTTCCCAGTGGGATTAGCAGCTGCTCCTCAGCTGGGCACTTGCTGCCAGCCTGTTCTGTGCCCTATCTGAAAGCATCTGTGCCTGGCTGTGCTGGGGCAGTGTCTCTTTTTTACATAGAACTGTGCCCTTCGGGATTCATCAGTTATGGAATTGTGTGATGATTGGCCTGAATTTGTGTGGGATGTGTGTCTGTTTGCACACTCACTTTTTCCTCCATGAGTGCTGATGTCCCTGCCCAGACCATCCTTCTAGAGCTTATTTTAAACCAGTGTGTTTTTCTTGCAGAGCATCTTGTCCCCTCCAGCAGGCAGCGAGATCTTGAAGCTGAAAGCAGTGATTGGCTACAATGGGAATGGCAGAGGGAATATGGTGTGGAGCCCAGATACAGGTACACAGGGCATACTCTGGAGGGGTGACTGTGGTTGCCCAGAACAGTTGTGGCTGCCCCATCCCTGGAAGTGTTCCAGGCCAGGTTGGACAGGGCCTGAAGCAACCTTGTCTAGTGGAAGGTGTCCCTGCCTATGGCAGGGGGTGAAACAAGACGAGCTTTAAGGTCCTTTCCAACCCAAACCATTCTGGGATTGTATTCTATGATTCTAGCAGTGAGTACTGAACAAAGTTATGATCTTCTGGCCATGGGGTTGGGGTCTGCACTTGAACACACGAATTTTGTGTTGGTTAAATCCAGTAACTCTTTGCTGTTGGTGAGCATTAGTTGGTGGGATAGATTTAGGCTTCACTTATTGAGTGGAGAGAGCAGGAGGGAAGCTCGCAAAGCCCATCCTGTCTCCTTTCTCCAGCTGGAGTGATGCCCAAGAGCTTTGCTTTGCTCAGTTTAGGGGAAGTGAGATCTTACCCCACTCCCAACCTGATGCTGACAAACTGCAGAGAAGAGTCACTTTTACGTATTAATGAATCATAGAATTTTCCATGTAGGTTGTGGTGGAGGCTGGATGTGCAGCCTTTCCACGAAAACATCCCATCTCATCCTCTGCTAGGCTTCTTCGCCTACTCCTGTGGCTGCATCATCGTGGTCGAAGACCTGCACTCAGGGTCCCAGAACCACTGGCTCGGCCATGCTGAGGAGATCTCCACACTCACCCTCAGCCATGATGCCCAGGTAGGAGAGAAGAGGCTGCTGCTGCCCTGGGCTGGCGCTTGTCCCTGTCACTTTGGACTAAAAGGGTGTCTCAGACTAAAATCCCATTTGTTCTTCCTGCTGGCTGGAGGCTGTGGAAGTTATTTTGGAGCCTACTTATCCATTGTACTGGCTCAGTGTGGCAGTGCCTCACCTCAGGGTGGGGCTGGAGCATGTCCAGAGAAAGGAACGGAGCTGGGGAAGAGGCTGTAACACAAACATGATGAGGAAAGACTGAGGGAGCTGGGGGGGCTCAGAGTGGACCTTCTACAACTCGCTGAGAGGAGGGTGGAGCCCAGTGGTGGTCAGGCTCTGCTCCCAGGGAACAGGGACAGGACAAGAGGAAACGGCTTCAAGCTGTGCCAGGGGAGGTTCAGGTTGGACATCAGGAGAAATTCTTTTACAGAAAGTGTGGTCAGGCACTGGAAGGGTCTGCCCAGGGAGGTGATGGAGTCCGCCATCCCTAGAGGTGTCCAAGGAATGACTGGATGTGGCACTCAGTGCTCTGGGCTGGGTGACAAGGTGGGGATCTGGCACAGGGTGGACTCGATGATCTTGGAGGTCTTTTCCAACCTCAGTGATTCTGTAAAGGCTGTCCCCTTCCTCTGGGTGATCTTGCCATTCCCTCCTGCTGCCAGCTGAATGGTTGTTCTCATGGAATTCTCCATCTGCCAACCACATCACTTTAACTTGGGACTAATATTGCTAAGACTAGTTAATGAATGTTCTCTAATTACTTAACAAGGTCTCAATGATAACACATTGTTCTGTTAGGTTCTTGCCTCTGCCTCAGGGAAGAAGGATGAAGACTCCCACTGTCAGATCTGCATCTGGAGCATCCAGGATGGGGCCTGCACAGCAGAGCTCTTCCACCATGAGACACAAGTACAAGCCATGGCATTCTCTCGAGATGACAGGTTCCTTGTCACCATAGGTGAGCACACCTGCAACACCAGGTGTGGGTGCAGGGGTGCACCCTGGAGGAGACAGCTCATGGGAGTAAGGTGCTGGAAGCACTAAATACCTTCCAGATGTTTACCAGGCTCATGGATATGAAGCTGTTGTGTGGTATCCTTGGGACAGCGAGTAACGCAGCACTTAGACCGTTCTTCTCCTGCCTCACTAAGTGCTTCTTAAACCCTGTGCAAGTGGTTTGTGGTTACTATATTTAGTGTCCAAAGGGAAAAGCTTTCTTCTGGACTTGTTATTGCTGCTTAGGTGGAATTGGATAGAAGTAGCCAGGCTTCCAGCTGTGAGCCTCCTGCCAGGCAGCCATGCCAGCACAGGATGGACACTCAAGCTGTCTGTTTTGTTTAGGCAGGGGACATTTAAAGGACAACATGAAATTAGTGAGTCCTTGTTTTGCGTGAGAGGGGACCTGTGGAGCAGGCAATACACTCACTCTGGGCTGGTGAGCCTGCCCTTGGAAAAAAAAGCAGCCTTTGCTGGAGAGAAAGAGAGCTTTGTGCTCTCCATGGAGCACCATGGGATGAGAACCCTCCTTTCTTCTGAAAGTCGCCACTGGGCTTGTGGAGCCTGGGAAAGGCAGCAGAAGAGTGCTCTCCTCTGAAGTTGTCTGGGAGCTGGGGAATTCTGCCATCACTAAGGCCAGTGCCTTCTGCTCCCACCCAGCTGTAGAGGCTTCCACTAAGGTCAGCTCTCGCCTCACCTGTGACCTCAGCAAAGGTCACATCCCTTTCTTTTTCAAGACATGGTTAGCCCTGAGTGCTCAGTGTCACTGGAGGGTTTGTGTGGGTGTGCAGTGACTCCTAAGGATGTAAAAGCAGCAGAAAGGCTACTGTGCCTCCTAGAATCCCAGCAACCCTCTGCACACCCCGCTGCCACAACAGGTCTCCTGCAACCTCCAGCATGAAGTGCTGGGCCAGTTCTGACTGTCCTTAACTCAGTTGAGGATCTGTCATGTCATGCAGCTGTTGCTGAGGACAAAAGGAGTTGTGTCCATGCCTGGACCGGTGTTTGGGATACAGCTAGATGAGGGAGTGACAGAGCTGATGTGTATGTGTGTGAAGTCTGGATGCTTTTGAGTATCCTGAGGCTGCAGAATTCCTCTTCCTGTCTTTCCTGCTTTACCTTAGGGGACTACAGTGACCAGACCATTGCTCTGTGGAACACCTACACTTATCAGCTCCTGCTGTCCACTTGTGTCTCAGAGCCAATCCATGATGTGGCTTTTAGCCCTGTGTCTTACCAAGCCCTGGCCTGTGTGGGGAGGGGAGCTGTGATGTTTTGGCTACTGGAACAGCAGGGAGCTGCTGTCAACCTCAAGGTAAAACTCCATTTTACCTTTCAAAATTTATTTTCAGCATCTCTGACTTCTTTTCCAAGCCCCTGGTGAGGGCAATGGAGGCTCTGCCCCCACAACTCTCTGAGAGCTGAGGATTTCTCCTAGTAAGGTGATTCTGGCTGTCAGTGAGTGGGTTTTGGTTGTATTTGAGGCATTAACTGCATGAATTGAGGGTAGGAGGAGGGGTTTCTTTGGTGATTTAGGTAAGAACCGTATTTTTGACATTCCTGATTTTTTTGCCCTGGCAGGTTCATCGGGCCCCTGCCCCAGAGATGCTGGGGCTGGTGGAGCTCACATCTCTCTGTTATGGTGCCGACACTCTTCTTTATAGTGGGACCAACTCAGGCCAGATCTGTGTGTGGGATACTGAGACCAATTGCTGCTTCATGACATGGGAGGCCGACGAGGGTGAGATTGGTGAGTGCAGGAGTCAGGGAGATTGGGGAATGTGTTGGGAAAAAAGAGCCATGGGCTTGCACACCTCTGCTCAGGAAACCAGTTTGCTGTGTCAGGTCCAAGATGTATGGACCTGGCAATGGATCTGTGACCTGGGGTTCCCTGGGGGGGTTCACCTCATCAAATTACAGAATCATTAAGGTTGGAAGAGGTCTCTAAGGTCATCAAGTCCAACCATTAACCCAGCACTTCCTGGTCCATCACTAAGCCATGCCCCTACACCCCACATCCACACGCTTTTTGAACACTTCCAGGGACAGTGATTCCAGCACTGCCATGTCCAGCACTAAACCATGTCCCTAAACACCATATCCACACACTTTTTGAACACTTCCAGGGACAGTGATTCCACCACAGCCCTGGGAAGCCTTCTCCAAAGCCTCTACAGACCCCTAGTCTGTAAAAAACGCTGGGTATTGGGCTGTAGAACCCCCCCCTTTCCTGTCCAAGTGCATTAGTTGCCTGGCTGTCAGGAGCACACTTGGAGTGATGGCTGAGAGCAGTGGATGTTCAAGGGAGCCCCCATTCCCCTTTGCCTCCCAGGTGTGCTGCTGTGTCAGCACAATAGGCTGGTGAGCGGCAGCAACACGAAGCGCATCCGCCTCTGGGCAGTGGACACCGTGCAGGAGCTGAGGCTGAAAGGGCCCCATGCCAGGTAGGAGGTCACAGCCCCTCACCTGGTGGCTCACAGGACCTGTCTGAGAGGTGGCTCTTCACAGACAGACACCACCCTGCTCCTGTGCTCTTTATCCTTAGCTTTTCCTCTCCATCCGTGGCTGCTGATTCTTTCTCTTTGGATCTTTTGACTGAATTTTTGCCACAGGTAGCTGAACCCTCTTAATATTGGAAGTGGGTGGAGTTTATTTGTGTTGATCATTGGTAGGAATTCCTTTAGGAGAATTAGGGAAAGTACATTGCCTTTTGTTTCTTCTCTTACGCTAATGCATCCCTTATTTTCTTTCTTCCCTATAAAACATGGTTGCAGTGCAAATCATAGAATCATGGAATGGTTTGGGTTGTAAAGAACCTTCAAGACCATCCCATTTCAACCCCCTGCCATGGGCAGGGACACCTTCCACTAGCCCAGGTTGCTCCAAGCCCTGTCCAACCTGGCCTTGGACACTTCCAGGGATGGGACAGCCACAGCTCCTCTGAACAACCTGTGCCAGGGCCTCCCCACCCTCAGAAGGAATAATTCCCTCCCAGTATTGCATCTAACCCTGCCCTCTGGCAGTGGGAAGCCACTTCCCCTTGTCCTGTCACTGGAAGGGATTCTAAGGTCTCTCTGGAGCCTTCTCTTCTCCAGGCTGAACTCCCCCAGCTCTCCCAGTGCAATGGGAGTACTGATCTATGGACAGAAGGCCCTCATTAAACTGGGCTAACAAAGAAATTGCACTTAAAGGAAGCAGAGTGGCTGTTCTGTCATCTGAGCCAGTCCTTCTCCCATCCTCCTTTCCTCCAGGTCCAGCTCAGTGCTGCTGGAACATGAGATCACCCTGGATGGGACAATCATCAGCGCAGCCTTTGACGATTCCCTCGAGATGGGCATTGTGGGCACCACAGCAGGAACCCTGTGGTATATCAACTGGCTGGAGAGCACAAGCATCCGACTCATCAGCGGCCACAAGAACAAGGTCAGAGGGTCTGCTAGCTTTGAGTTTTGCTCTTGCTTTGGGATATCTTTATGCTACATGAGAGAGATTCAAATTGTAGAGCAGAAGGTATTTTACATTAACCAGTGCCTGGTTCTGCCTTGGGTTTGGTTTGCTAACCCCTTTGGGCTAGGTTAGTTAACCCCTCTGGGTCTAGGTTTATTAGCCCATCTCTGGTTAGGTTTGTTAACCCCTTTGGGTTAGGTTTATTAACTCCTTTGGGTTTAGGTTTCCTGTTTTCCATGACAAGCCCAGCTGTCATAGAATCATAGAATTGTTAAGGTTGTAAAAGACCTCTAAGATCATCAAGTCCAACCATCAACCCAGCACCACCACCTTGTTCACCATTAAACCATGTCCCCAAGTGCTACATCCACACATCTTTTGAGCACCTTCAGGGATGATGATTCCACCACTGCCCTGGGCAGCCTGTGCCAATGCTTTACAACCCTTTTTGTGAAGAAAATTCTTCCTAATATCCAATCTAAACTTTCCCTAGTTCAACTTGAGACTGTTTCCTCTTGTCCTGTCAGCCTACAATTTAAGCCCAAAACCAAAGCACCCGCTTTCCTTTATGTTCCATCTCACCTGATGTCTCCCATGAGCAAAGTCTTGTACGATGAGAAGGGCAGAGGGGCTGCGGTGCTCTGGGGTGTGGCACCTGTAGAGCCCCAGTTGCCCACCTTGTTCCTGGTGCAGGTGACCGAGGTGTGCTTCAGTCCCAACGAGACTCATTGTGCCACGTGTGGGGAGGATGGCAGCGTGAGGATCTGGGCTCTGGGCAGCACAGAGCTGGTGGTCCAGTTCCAGGTGCTCAACCAGGTAAGTGTTTGTGGTACATCAGGCCCTTCCTCTTGGCAGGGGGAAGTGTCCACTGTGTCATCTGTGGTTCCTCTGCAGAGCTGCCAATGCCTGGCCTGGAAGCCTCATCCTGTCAGGGTGTGGGGAGATGAGAGCCAGCACGTGGTGGCAGGATACAGTGATGGCACCATCCGTGTGTTCAACGTTTCCAGGACAGAGATGGAGCTGAAAATGCACCCCCACAGTGCTGCACTGACAGCAATTGCCTACTCCACAGACGGTGAGGCTGCCCAGGGTCACAGCAGGGACATGTGGCCTCTGGGAATGTGCTTGGTGCTGCCTGGGTTACCCTGACCTCCAGCTGCTCTGTGTCCTGGCCACCTGCCCAAAGCCCTGGAGCCAGGGAGAGCCACACAACTTGTCTCAGTGAGTTTTGGTGGTTCTGCCAGCTGAGCACATGGTAAACAGGAGATGGGAGGTGTATTGGCAATAGGATAACAAAGGAGTTTGGGTACAACAAACCCCTTTGTGCCTTCCTGCTTATGATCTACTGTGGCTCTTCTTCAGTGTGAAGGTTTAATGGGTGTCTGAGACATCTCATCTTACCCAGTCCTTGACCGGGATGTTCCCAGTCTTTCACAGTGTTTCAGGACACTGGTATCCCATGATCCTGGACCTTTCTCCTCTTGGCTCTTCATCTCAAGTGTCCCGTTCTTTTCTCTCCTTTGCCCGTAGGAGAAATGATCTTATCAGGAGGCAAGGATGGACTGGTGGCTGTGAGCAGTCCTCACACTGGAATGACTGTCCATGTCCTGGCTGACCACAAAGGCTCCCCCATCACCACTCTCCAGTGCACCAGGAAGCAGGTGAGACCTCAGGAGTGAGTACCTGTGTGTCCCTGCACAGCTGTGTGAAGCAGCATGGTCAGCAAGTTTGTTTCCTGGTCCCTTGCTTTTCCTCTGCAGGCCCCTGTCCACCCCCCGCAACTTCTGATCAGTTTTTCCAGGGATATATCCAGAGGAGTAAAGCTGCAGGCATTACATGTGCAACCTGAACAAGGCTGTGCCTGGGGGCGGGGGACCTGTGGTGGCAGTTGTTGACAGGCAGATGTGAGCCTGTGCCACAGAGAGCGGCACTCCTGAAAGCAGTCCAGGCTGTGAGCTTGCAATCCCTGTGACCCCCTAGAAAGTCTCCTGGGCAGCTTGGACTCCTGTACCATTCCTCTGTGGAGCTGGGAAGACTTGGTTGTGCAGCCGTGGGATGGTTTTAGCACCTCCTTTGTCCTCTTCATGGAGAATCTTTCTCCTTTGTGCTGCAGAAATAGGGTTTTCCCTAAGTTCTCAAGCTCTAAAATCAGCCACACTGTAAGGCTGTGTTCCCTGGTAGTTTAGGCTGAGGAGATCTTCCTTGGTTTTAGGTGAAGAATTTTGTTAGGGGACATACGGTATTGAAAAGAATTCTCCTGGGAGATGTGTCGATCCAGAGGCTGTTCCAGGGAAGAGAACTGTGTCATTCAGGCCAGGGTTTGGGTTGTAAGGGGCCTTAAAGATCATCCTGTTCACACCCTGCCAAGGGACACCTTCCACTGTCCCAGGTTGCTCCAAGCCCCATCCAACCTGGCCTTGGACACTTCCAGGGATGGGGTAGCTACAAATGGAGATTAATCCTGGCATTGATCCCCTAAACACAAGACCCATGTTCCAAGATGCTCCAGCCCCACTCTCTAGTGTCACCTTCCTTTCCAGCACCTTCCTTTCCATTCCCTGTGCCTCTAGAGTCAGTGCTGTGTTTCTGTTCCGTAGTACCACGATTTTGGGGTGGAAGGGGGTGAGCTCTGGCTGGCCACGAGCTCAGACCGCCGGGTCAGCGTCTGGGCCTCCGACTGGCTCAAGGACAAGTGTGAGCTCCTCGACTGGCTCAGCTTCCCAGCTCCTGCCGACCCCGAGGTGAGCCTGGCACCTGCCAGCCCCTGCCTGCTCCTGGCGTGGGGCTTGGCACCAGCAGAGAGGGAGGAGGGATGCACAGGGCTCTGAAAGAGATTGTGTGCTTAGAAATGTAATCTCTGTTAGTACTGGTTACAGAGTATCTTAATGCACCTTCTTGTGTGTGGAAAGGAACTGTAGCAGTGCCAAACTGCCCCAAGCGCTGACTTCTAAGCATGAGGAGCCCAAAACTGCATGTGCAAAGAGCTGACAATCCTGTGCCAACAAACCGGAGCACAGGCAGCCATGAGCACAGTGTGCAGGAGGGAGCGCTAATTAGAAGTGTGCTGCTAACTCTGACACTCCTGAGGAGCATGAATATTCTGAGACAGGAGCACCCTGTCAGGGTCAGAGAGCCAAGTACTCAGCCCTGTGTGTCTGTCCTGCTTGGCAGAAGCCTCTGGCTCCAACCCAGGGTGAAGTTTGGTCAGCAGGACAACTGCTAGAAAGGGAGGAGGGTCTGTGTCGGAGAGGATGTGGAGATGGTCCCTGGTCCAGGTGACATTGGCAGGCAGAAGGGAGCTGGGTCTTTTTCGGGGGCAAGAGGCAGTGCCTCAGCCTGGGTCCATACAGCAGCTGGGTTCTGTCAGTGTTTCTTCTGTTTCTTTCCAAAACCTTGGGTTTCCTCTGGAAGGAAACAACAGCTCTCCCCACAGTGAGAAGGCTTGTTCTTGTATACACTACTCAAGATCTGTCTTCTGGGCCCTATTTTCTTGTGTTAAACCAATCCATAACCCAATTCCACCTTAAAACCCCTGCAGAAATAATATCTCAGTAGAATTTCAACCTGTTGGACCCTCATGTGTCCTGCTCCTCTGACACTAAACAATTTGCTTTAGGTTTCTATAGCAAGGTGTGGTTTCTCCTTGCTTTCCATGAGATGGGAATGCAAGAGGGAGGAAACACCGTCTATCATATTGATTTCCCACTGCTCAGGCACCCACAGCCCTGGTGTCCTTTCATGCTCTCCTTTTGTCTCTTCAGGATGGAGAATTTAGCCTTTTCTTGCCTTTGGTTTCCCTCACCAGGGTCTCGACCTCCCTCCCAGCCTGGCCGCGTTCTGCCCTTGGGAACATGGTGTCCTGGTCTATGTGGGGTTTGGGATGCAGAAGGAAGCCTTGTTCTACAGTCTGCGCAAGAAACAGGTACCAGTGCCCTGCCCCAGGGCCGTGGGGGAGGCAGTGCTGCCCTGTGTGCTTTTCATCTTGGAAACTCTTGGGGGAGCAGCAGATCCCTGCCCCTGCCTTGGGCTGTGTTCGGGCAGGCAGCCAGGCCCTGATCCCACTGCAGGGAAAAGCGGCTGCTTCCAGGAGCACTGGCACTCTCCACATTGTTGAGCCAGCTCCTGGATGCCTGTGGCAGGTTTCCAAGCTCCAGAGGTGCTGTGCACCCTCAGCCTCCCCATTACCCTCCTAACGACTGTCACTGCACAGCTCTGGGCTGTCCCTTCCCCCTTGTGAGGTGTTGGTGTTTCTCTTGCTGGGATGCAGGTGGTCAGGAAGGTTTCCTTGCCAGCCTTTGCCACGTCACTCAGCCTGTCCCCAGCCGCGCCCTTCATGGCCCTCGGCTTCGGAGGTGAGTGCTGGGGGTGCCTGGGCCCCTGTACAGGAGGGGCCTCCCATTCTGCGAGGGGGGAAAAAGGGCCCTTAGTCCTTTAAATGAGACACATGCACAAACACAATGTCCTCCAACCCTGAGACCTACTGGTCCAGCACAAGGAGAAACCTCCGTGAGACTCCGAGGTCAGAAGGGAGATGCATGAGCCCAGTCCCGCTTGTTCAGTGGCAGGATTTGTCACTGGAATGACCTCTTGGGGTTATGGGCTGTGTTCATCCCTGTGGCTATGTGAGCTGCAGCCTGGGGGGTGGCAGGGACCTGCCCAGGGCACCGAGACAGTCAGGACCCTGCTCGTGGCAAGGGCACCTCGCTGTGGGAGCGGTTTGGATCTGCCTGTCCTGCGTCCCTCAGATCAGCAACTCCAGCTCAGCAGCAGGGACAGAGCTCAGGGGGTGGCCGGGAATGGTGCTCCAGGCCGTGCTGCGCCGTGGGGAGGGCCTGTCAGTGGCAGGGGAGGCTGGCCCTGGCAGGGAAAGGCCCGTGGGGAGCGCCTGCCCCGCCCTGACCGCTCCTCCCGCAGCGCGGCTCCTGCGGCTGCAGCCGTGCCCGGCCGGGGCCCCGCAGGACTACGCGGGCCACGACGACGCCGTCGAGCTGTGCCGCTTCGCGCCGTCCGGCCGCGGCCTCCTCACGGCCTCGCACAGCGCCCTGCTCGTGTGGGAGCTGCGCGGCGCCTGAGCCAGCACCGCCCGGCCCCGCGATGTGCTCCCTGGCCCCGCGATTTGTGCTCCCCGGCCCCGCGATGTGCTCCCCGGCCGCGTTCGCCGTTCGTTGTCGTTACATGTTTGGTTTTGTTAATAAACCATCGAAAGAGAGAGCCTGGAGGCCTCGGTGTGCTGTCCCGCCAGGGGGCGCTGTGGTGCCCGCGCCGCTCTGCGCCGCCGCTCTGTGGCGCGGCCGGAAGTGAGGGAGGGGCGGGAAGGCGGCGGCGCCGCCATGAAACGGGACGTGAGAATTCTCCT
>JAWWTY010000032.1:1615261-1630818 GCA_035222235.1 Margarornis squamiger | reverse complement strand
CGTGAGAATTCTCCTGCTCGGGGAGGGTGAGGGGGATGGGGGTCCTGAGGGGGCGTCGGATCCTCCTGCTCGGGGAGGGGGATGGGGATGGGGGTCCTGAGGGGGCGTCGGATCCTCCTGCTCAGGGAGGGGGAGGGGAAGGGGGATGGGGGTCCTGAGGGGGCATCGGATCCTCCTGCTCGGAGAGGGGGACGGGGGTCCCCCCAGTACGGGGAGGGTTGGGGGAGCGGCCGGGCCCGCCCGTGGTCACGGGCCCCGCGGGTGGCATTGTCACCAGCCCCGGCTCCGATCGTGGCCCCACCTGGCGCTGGCTCCCCCGCGCTCTGCCGTGCCGGTGCCAGTGTCGACGTCCTCCCTTTCTTTCCTAGCCCAGGTGGGGAAGACGTCCCTGATCATGGCTCTGGTGGGCGAGGAGTTTCCTGAAGAGGTGCGTGGGGAGGGGACACCCCCTCCCAGGGTGGGACAGCTCTGGCCGCAGTGCCGCCGGCCGGGGGTCGGGGTGTCTGAGAAGTGCTCGCCCCTCCTGGAGTGTGACAGCCGTGGGAGTCACCAGCAGTCTCCACTGAAGCTCTGCTGAGGTCAATGAGGACCCCACAGAGCTCCAGCTGAACTGCTGTTTTCCTCGGTTTGTGCTCTGATCGGGGGCTCTCTTTGCCCTCAGGAGGGTGTTGGTACCTCCAAGGCCCAGCTCGTTGCTGCTGGGGGTCCCTGTGTCACGTCCAGCAGCACAGCAGGGCCCAGCCTTGCTCCCCAGATCTGGCCTGTCGCTGGCACAGGCACAGAGCCCTTGGGAGGAGCCAAGCCACATTCCCAGCCCTTCTGTACCCATGTGGAGCTGAGTTTGGTGCTTTGAGCTGGGTCAGCTGCAAGCAGCAACATCCATCCTGCCCCTCAGAGCCTCCAGTGTGGTGGCTCGCTGTGCCCGCACAGTCTGGATGGGGAAATGGGATTAGTTTGTCCAGGCATGTTTCCCTGTGCTATCAGGTGGCTTCTCCCTTTGCCTGTAAGCAGCTGGTGCCCTCCATGATGCTGGGCAGCATCAGCTCAGGGGCGTGGTGGGGACCAGCCCTGTGCCCTTCCTCTGCTCCCAGAGAGCTGGGGCAGAGTGCCTAGGGAGTGCCCAGGGCTTATCTCTGGAGCTGCAGCTGGGGGAGGCTGGGCCTGGCAGGCACATGAAGGTGTCACCTCAGGGACACTGGCTGGGCAAGGGATAGAGTGAAGGGAGCTGCTGCAGCCCATGCGCCAAGAGCCATCTGTGATCCAGAGCTCATCCCACCTTGGCAGGGCCCACATTGGGATGTGAAGTCCCTTGTCACCCATGCTCCCGGCTGGCTGTCACCTGGCACAGCCAGCTGGACAGGGTATGCTGGCTTTGCAGGTGCCCCCCCGGGCAGAGGAGATCACAATCCCAGCTGATGTCACCCCTGAGAAGGTACCCACACACATAGTGGACTACTCAGGTAGGGCCCCACTCCACCTGGCTTCTCCCCTTCCTTTCCTGGCCAAGAGGATTGGGAAGGAGTCCTGCTGCCAGGGCAGGTGGTGACAGCTATGTTCCCCTTTCAGAGACAGAGCAGACAGAGGAGGAGCTGCAGGAGGAGATTTCCAAGGTGAGCAGGGCTGGCTGGCACAGGAGCCTGCAGTCCTCTAGCTCCCGAGGGACGTGTGTCTGGTCCCCTCCCTGTTAGCCACCCAGAGAGGCCAGGCAGTTGGTTATCCATGGATTAATGCTCTGGTTTATTTAGAGGCTTGTTTAATCCTGCTCTGTCTTGTAAGCTGCTGTGTGTGGCTTGTCCTGGTGCTCCGGGGAGCCTTCAGAAGGAGAGCGGCAGGGGGCAGCTCACTGCCCACCAGGAGCTGGAGGAGGCTGCAGAGCACATCATGTACTCTCAGCCTGAGGATGTTTCCGACAGACTCAGAAAAGGAAAGAAGCAGTTGCTGAGCTTGAGCAAGAACCCATACTCCTACATTAGATCCCTGTGGCTGCCTGATGAAGCAGTGTCACAGAGGAGTTAATTTGGGAGCTGGAGCCCCTGGGGAGTACTGGGCAGGGAGGGACGTGGAAGTCCTCAGAGCAGCCATGGAGGAATAATTAAATTGTCTGGCAGGGATGGACCCGGCTGCTCTTTGCCCTGGGATTAGCCTTGGCTCTACAGAGACAAGGGCCTTTTAATTATGGATAATGAAACTGTCTCTCTCACGTGAACAAAGATATTTAACCTCCCAACCCTGGTGGCTAAGGGCTGAGAAGGTGGGCATGGGGGTCTTGTCCCCTCTACCCAGACAGCAGAAGTACACAGAGGCTTTAAACAGCTCCAGGAAATCCTGCCTAAACCCTTGTATGTCCTCGGGATTAGTGCTAAACTCCCTCCTGAAAGGACCAGTGATCCCTCCTGTCTGCTTCCAATAAAGCCTCGGTGCCAGCGCTCTCTGCGTGGGGTTGGGAGGGAGGAGGGCACAGCCAGGCGAGGTGTGGGAGGGGGATCCGGGTGGGTGGGCATGGGAGCAGCAGCTCCCGAGGCAGAGGAGCCAGCTGGTGCTCTCAGCAGCTGTGGGCTCGTTTTGAGAGGCTGAGTGGCTGTTGTAGGGCTGTGTGTGGTGGGCTGTATGGGGGGGACTGTGCAGGAAGGGCTGCGTGCGCAGGGCTGTGTGTGGACAGCTGTGTGTCTGCGCGCTCGGTGGCTGTGTTTCTGTGGCAGCTCCGCCAGCATTCCTTGCTGCTTGTGGGCATGCACGGAGACCCCCTCACCAGCATCTGTCACTTCTTTTCCAGGCCAACGTGGTCTGTGTGGTATACGATGTTACCAAGGAGGCCACCATCGAGAAGGTAATAGGGCCTCACCGCGGCCCCATGCGGCCCTGCTCTGGCAGCAGAGCCGGAGGAGAAGGGCTTCCCAGCGCTGGGGTTTCCATGCTTCCCCTGGCATGGTGTGGGCACGTACCAGCCCTGTGGGGGATTTTGGGTCTGAGACCCGTGCAAGCAGAGGCTGAGCACAGCCTGAGCTTGCTCCTGCATTGGTGGTGTCCTCACAACAGACTGGTTGAATCCTTGTGCTGGCATCCAGCATGTCTGGGTCTGCTCTGCCTGCTGGTGCAGGGGAATGCCGGGGAGCAGATGGCTGCACGGCCAAGCTGCCTGCCTGGGAGCTGCGTCTCCGTCCCCAGGCTGTGTTGACAGTCCTTTCCCTCTGCTCACTTTCCAGATTCGCACAAAGTGGATCCCCATGGTGAATGGGGGACTTGAAAAGGGATCAAGGTACTGTGTGCGACATGATCCTTGAATGCAGAATTGGGGGGTTCTGAGGGCTGTGGGGAGCCCACCACTCTCACCTCCTCCTGACAGTACCGAGATCAAACCGGGTTTGTGATTTGATCCAGGCCAGGTTGGATAGGGCTTTAGGGTTTAGAGCAACCTGGTCTAGTAAGAGGTGTCCCTGCCCATGGCAGAGACTGGGATTAGATGAGCTTTAAGGTCCATTCCAACCCAAACCATTCCATGATGGTGGCTTGTGGCCAGACCACTCATGACATAAGAACATGGGGGCTTTTCTCCCTCAGAGATCCAGCGGAGGCAGGGGGCCAATGGAGAGGGATCCTTCCTTTCCTTTGATCTCAGCCAGACAGGGAGAGGAGGCTGCCTAGGCAATCTGGGAGCTGCAATCTATGTGTGGATCACTTAGGCAGAAGGCTGCTGTGCTGGATTAAAGGCTCCTGAACATATTGTTGCTGGGTGAAAGCATAAGCAGGATCAGGCAGTCTGTTTCTCCAGATGGATGCTACTGGCCATGGGAGGTGGGAAAGCTGCTCTGGACCTTGCAGGGGAGGTGGGGTGGGGGTGCTCCCCATCCTGCCCCTTGGGAGCACCAGTGCCTGGGACAGTGCTGGGACCAATGGAGGAGTGGTCTCACTTGTGCTCTGCCTTTTCCAGGATACCCATTATTTTAGTGGGAAACAAGTCTGACCTGCAGATGGGCAGCTCCATGGAGGTCATTCTGCCCATCATGAACCAGTTCTCGGAGATTGAGACCTGCGTGGAGGTGAGGGAACTGGAGGGTGTGTGCAGAGCCTCCCTGAGGGGTTGGAGTGCTGGTCTGGTGTGAGTCAGGGAGCCTCTGTGCTCATGGAGAGCTGCTCTGCTGACACTGCTCTGCAGAAGTCCTGGTGTCTGGGGATTGAGAGCCTGTGCTTTGGGATTTCTGTCCTTTTCCCCTTGCAGGGAGCAGGTTTCAAATGTCTGCCTGCTCTGGAGCTTTGGCTGTAACTGATGTTGAAGATACACATAGCCCCAGTAAACTTGGGGGCTGTGAAATGGGCATAGCAAAGCCAGAGTAAAACCCAGGGGCTTTTTCCTCTTGATTTTTCCTTGTGGTGGACAAACATTGCTCTGTGCTTTGATGCACAACTTCTCTGGCTCAGGGAGCTCATACCATCCTCCTGCTGGCCCTTTTCATCAGCTCCCAGGGCTGTCTCTTCCTTTGAATCCCTAGTGCTCTGCCAAAAATCTCAAGAACATCTCTGAGCTCTTCTACTATGCCCAGAAAGCTGTGCTGCACCCCACTGCCCCACTCTACGACCCGGAGGAGAAGCAGGTAGGCTCCTGGAGGACTCTGTCCCATGACAGTGCTCTGGTCTGCAGCTTTTGTAAGAAACGTGGAGGGTTTGGGCTCGCACAGGCAGGGCAAGGGGACAGTGCCCATCTCCCATGTTCACAGCCAGATGAGCATCCGCAGGCCAGAGGGACCTGCAAGGAGCAGGGTGTGTTGGGGCAGAAGCCCTTGTGCTCCAGACCATCTGTTAGCCATGGTGGAAAGGGTCTGGGAGAAGAATTCCCCACGGACTGTCCTTTGTGACTTTCGGTTGGATTTTAGGAAAAATTTCTTCACTGAAATGGTGGTCAGGCATTGGAACAGGCTGTCCAGGGCAGTAATGGAGTCACTGTTCCTGCAGGGATTGAAAGCCCATGTAGCACTTGCCACAGGCCCCACATGCCTCAAAAGGCACTTGGGGGCATGGGTTAGTGAGCGGCCTTGGCAGTGCTGGGGGAACGGTTGGACTTGATGGTCTTGGAGAGCTTTTCCAACCTAAATGATTTCATTATTCCCACCTCCAAGGTGGCTTAGCTAGGCTGTGTTGCCAGGCAGTCTAGGAAGGGAACCCTCTCTCTATTGGGTTGCAGGAGGAAGGGCCAGGCTGAAGTTGGTGCCCTGTTTGTCACCGTGGTTGGTCTCTTGCAGCTGAAACCCACCTGTGCACGAGCACTGACACGGATCTTCAACCTCTCAGACCAGGATAACAACCAGATCCTTAGTGATGATGAACTCAACTACTTCCAGGTAGGGCTGGTTGCAGTGGGGAGATACTCCCCAGTCCCTGGGGTTCCTTTTCCATCCAATAACAGGCAGGGAAGCTGCCCTTCTCCTGACAGAGCCATTCTGTTCCCATTCAGTACTTCTCTTCCACCATAGGGTGCGTCTCTGAGCACATGGGTTCCATCTTCCAAAGCTTTGGCTGAGTTTCCTCTGCCATGGGAAGAACAGGAAGCTCTGGAGATGTATAGAGTCCCAAGTTATTGGGATGCTAAAGAATGGGGTTTGATCAAGGTCTAAGGCAGAAATCCCTGAGCTGTGTGGATTTTCTGTCCCTGAAACCCCATCTCTTGCCAGGGGAGAGGAAAGCTGGCGAGACAGGGTTGTGTTCTCTGTGTGCTTTGCTGACAATGATCTTCTTTCTCTGCGGAGGCAGAAGTCCTGTTTTGGAAACCCACTGGCTCCACAGGCCTTGGAGGATGTGAAGATGGTTGTGTGGAAGAACACGACAGATGGGGTGCAGGACAACGGCCTGACCTTGAACGGTAACAGCACGAGGGCTCCCTGCTCCTTCCCAAGGGATTGTGGGGACCCATCTTCTTCAGCACATCCTGAATGGCCCTGTCTCCCGCCTCCTGCCCCTCATTCTGAGCCTAATTAGTCCTTTTTATTAGAGCAAGCTGGAGCATGCTGGGCTGGTAGATCTCTCTGTCCAAGCAACCTGTTTTCCCATGGTTCCAAGGAGTGGATCCCTGAGGCTGAATTGACCCCTCTGTGTCTGAGCCCCCTGGTCTCTCCTGCAGGCTTCCTCTTCCTCAACACACTCTTCATCCAGAGGGGCCGGCACGAGACCACCTGGACCATCTTGCGCCGCTTCGGCTACGACGATGAGCTGGAGCTGACAGATGACTACCTGTATCCACAGTGCGTGTCCTGCCATGGAGGGGGTGGGCAGGGGGTCACATCACTGTGGTGCACGGCTTGAGGGGCCCCAGCACCTTGGCTGGATGCTTCCTGCACCCTGGAGCTGCAGAGGACCCTTAGGTCAGGCTCAGGTTCGCAGCCCTCACCTTCTCCTGCGAGCAGGAGCTGACAAGTGGGGCTGGGGAAGTACAACAGGCCTTGGGGCTGCTGGCTGTGCTGCTGACTCTGATCTAGGCAGGCAGGTAGGTGGGGAATGAAGTCCCAGACTTTCCTTGACATCGTTGAGGGGTTTTTGGAGGCTGCTCTGTTGCTGCCTGAGCCGAGGCAGAACAGCTCTGTTGGGAGCAGTGAGCTGTCAGCACAGCCCTTCTAGCTCATTCTGCAACTGCTGTCTCTTCTCTGCTCCCTGACACCCTGGAGGTGGGGATCTGGAAGGAGTAGAAGGGTTTGGCTTAGAGCTGCCTCCTCCTCTCCCCAGACAGGAGGCTGCGAGGAGGTGACAGGGACATGCTTGTGGATGGCATGCTAGGGCAGTGCTGTGCCCTGCTGAAGCCCTGGGCACGAGGCAGAGCAAGGGCACAGCGTCTCCCTGGCTGCTTAGGATGTGCTCAGCAGAGGCGTCTGTGCACCCTTCAGGGATTCTCTCCAAAACAGGGGGACTGTGTCAAGCAGTATCAAGGCCTGGAAGCAACAGCTGGTCTTGAGCAGGGAGGGAGTGGGGAGCTGAGTGCTCTGAGTGAGATCTGCTCACACACTGCCCTTTGTTCAGGGCTTGAGGAGGCTTATTTGGGTGTTTGAACTGGAAAATAAGATATGACAGATCCAGAATAGGTTTTGGTTGGATTTCAGGAAAAAGGTTTTTATCAAAAGGCTTGTCAAGCGCTAGCACAGGCTGCCCAGGGCAGTGGTACCAGTCACCATACCTGGAGGGATTTGAAAGCTGTGTCAGTGTGGCACTTGGGGACATGGTCAGTGGTGGCCTTGGCAGTGCTGAGGGAACTGTTGGACTCAACATCTTAGAGGGTTTTTCCAACCTTAATGATTCCATGATTCTTCCGACAGGTTCCGTGTGCCCCCTGGCTGCTCCACAGAGCTCAACCATTTGGGATACCAGTTCCTGCAGCGGCTCTTTGAGAAGCATGACAAGGTGGGGCTCCTGGGGAGGGTTTGCTCTGCTGGGCCTGCACACCTGGGCATAGCTGCTCCCCTGCCCACCCCTCTGTGCCAGAAAGCCCACAGAGCACCAGTGAAGGGTTTTCCTCTGCCTCAGAATTCCCTCTTAGGAGGCTTTGGGAGCAGGAAGTGGTCACAGCAAGCTGTTGGTAGTCTGATGGTTTGTCAGGGGTATGGGATTGTGGTCATTACCATTGACCAAAGGGCAGTTTGGGCTTTCAGGGGCTGGGTCTGAGTGAAGATCAAGCTAGCATGGCCCCTTGTAGTGCCTGGTTCCGGCAGGCAGGGTGGCAGGGAAGTGGGCATAGGTGTTGGCCTGCAGCCACAGACCAAACACCAGCATCTACATGGCTGCCAGCTCTGTGGAGGGCTGCCAAGCCTGAGAGAGGAAGAGAAAACAACCCATTTGTGCCATACTCTTGCTCTTGGACAGTGGGAGAATGGGATGTATTGGATCTGCACACACCTGCTTGGGCTGGTTATTCAGATTTTGGTGTGCACCTGCGGCACAGCAGCTCTGTGGCCATGGGGAATGGCTCAAAAATGGCAGCACTGAGTGGAAACACATCCCTGTGCTCCCAGATCAGCACTGTGGTCACAGGGAATGACAGAACTGAATGGATGCACATCCCTGTGTGCCCAGGTGCCAGCAGATCTCCTTCAGGCACACCAGCCAGAGGGTGCTGCATTGGCCTGTGGTTGCCTGGTGGCCACACAAGACCTTGGGCTAGTTACCCTGAAATGTGGAAGGCCAGGCTGGCCCCATGGAGGCTGCTGTGGGACAGCTGGCCCCAGGGAAGCCAGGAACAGGGCTGTGGAGTGGGCAGGTCCTGCCTGATTACAGCTGGGATCCCGAAGCACATTGGCCTATCTCGTGTAGCAGTGGCAGTCCCTGGGGCACAGGCTCTGCACGCTTGCGCAGCTCCAGCCGTGCTGCAATCAATTCCTGCCATTGACAGCATCCCTCTGTCATTCCACAACACCAGGTGTGGTGGCCAGTATGCTAGGGACCCCTCTGGGCACGGGCTGTGTCCTGTCTGTCCTTCTGACTCCCTTTTTTTGGCAGGACCAGGACGGAGCCCTCTCTCACACAGAGTTGCAGAACTTCTTCAGCGTGTTCCCCTGCGTGCCCTGGGGCCCCGAGCTCTCCAACACGGTATGCACCACTGATAAAGGCCTGCTTTCCCTGCATGGATTCCTCTGCCAGTGGACGTAAGCTCAGTCCCTCTCCCCCACCCTTGCTCACAGCACTCAGCCCTTGCTGACCCTCTTGGCTTCACACACACTCTTTCTCTCTCTTTCTCTCTCTTTCTCTCTCTTTCTCTCTCTTTCTCTCTCTTTCTCTCTCTTTCTCTCTCTTTCTCTCTCTCTCTCTCTCTCTCTCTCTAGGCTCATGGCTTACCTGGATGTACGGCACTGCCTGGAGTGCCTGGGCTACTTGGGCTATCCCATCCTGTCGGAGCAGGACTCCCAGACACAGGCCCTCACAGGTACGGCCATGCCCTCCCTTCCTGTCATGGCTCGGGTCCCTCCTCGGGCTCACCCGCCTTCTCTCCTGCCAGTGACCCGGGAGAAGAGGATTGACCTGGAGAAAGGCCAGACCCAGAGGAACGTGTTCCTGTGCAAGGTGCTGGGAGCCCGGGGCGCAGGCAAGTCCGCCTTCCTGCAGGCCTTCCTCGGCAGGAGCCTGGTGGTGAGTGGCTGCTCCCTCTCCGGCCACACTGCACAGGGCAGGAGCAAGAGGCAGAGAGAGAGGTCCTGGAGTGATCCGTCCCATGATGGCATCTCCATGCCCCATGTGATGCTCTCTCTCTTGCCTTCACACCCCCCCCTCCATGCTGGTGGTTCTGTGGCTGTTGCATTCACAGTTTTGAGCCCACTCCTTCTGCCAGTCCTGAGGATCCAGAGGGGCTGTGCCTTTCCCAGGCAGCTTTACCTCCCCAGTCTGGCCACAGTGGCTGACTTTCCCTGCCTGTTAGGAACAGCCCCACATCTCATGCGTGCCTCAGCTGCCTTTCAGGCAGCTATTAGGCCATGGTGGCTCAGGGCAGTGTGAAATGCTGTCCCGCCTCCCAAGCACTGTTCCTGTCCTCACTGTCTGACCGTGTTGTCCTTTGCAGGTCCAGAAGGAGAGCCCAGGACAGCCATCACTCTACACCATCAACACGGTGCAGGTCAATGGCCAGGAGAAGTATCTCATAGTAAGTCTGGGAGAGGAGAGGGTTGTGCAGTGTCTGGCTCACAGCAGGGCTGGCTGTGTCCCCTCATGTCCCAGCACCCTGGGCCGGGCTATGGTCATACCAGCACAGTCCCTGTTCTCATGTGGGGAACAGCTGATCCCCTGGGACACTGACATGCCACATGTCCTTTCCTCTCCTGCTGCAGCTGTATGAGGTCAGCACTGACACGACATTCACAAAGTCATCGGACACAGCCTGCGATGTCGCCTGCTTCATCTATGACCTGAGTGACCCCAAATCCTTCAGCTACTGTGCCACTATTTATAAGGTAGCAGGCTGGGGCCCTGGGGGACTGCACAGAGTTCCTGTGGGACCACAGGGGCCCTTTGGGACTTCAGCCTTCATGGCAGCCCCACATTCCCCAAGGGGCTGGTTGCTTAATGCCTTGCTGGGTTTTCTCCTGTCCCTGCAGCAGCACTACATGGACAGCCAGATCCCCTGTGTCTTCGTGGCCTCCAAGACAGACCTGCCAGAAGCCAGCCAGCAGCCAGGGGTGTCCCCAGCTGAGTTCTGCTACAAGCACTGCCTCCCTCCACCCTTCCTCTTCTCCTGCCACAGCCAGGGACCACCCAGTACTGCTGTCTACACCAAGCTGGCCACTGCTGCCACTTTCCCGTTAGTATCCTTCCTGTGGAGAGGGCTCTGCTGGGCATAGAGCTTGGGGAGAGCGCTCTGTCCAAACCTGGCCTCTGCCACATTGCTTTTGCTTTCGTTTCTCTCCAGCTTTTGGTGTCACCTAGTGATTTTGTTGTCATCTAGGACATGAAGTGACAGGACAAGGGAGAATGGCTTCCCACTGCCAGAAGTCAGGGTTAGATGGGTTACTGGGAAGGAATCCTTCCCTGTGAGGGTGGGGAGGTCCTGGCACAGGTTGCCCAGAGAAGCTGTGTCTTCCCCGTCCCTATAAGTGTCCAAGGCCAGGTTGGATGGGGCTTGGAGCAACCTGGGCTAGTGGAAGGTGTCCCTGCCCATGGCAGGGGTTGGAATGGGATGAGCTTTAAAGGGCCTTCCAACCCAAACCACTCCATGATTCTGGGATTCTGTGATCTACTCATACAAGTAACTGAAACAGAAAGGCCACTTCTTCCTCTAATTGCAGAGCGGGGAGGTTTTCTACTGCCTTGTGTGTCTCTGGCAGATTTATTAGATAGATCCTGCCACAGGTGTGTTTATTTTTGAAGCCTAAGATAAAAAATGCTGGAGAGGAGTAGCCAGCTTAGTTTGCCAAGGCCTGCGGGGGAGGCGGGGGCCTGGCAGCAATTTTCTCCTGATGGATCAGACTGAAAAAGAGGTTAGTGAAGCGAGACCTGTGTTACACAGCCTCCCTTTGGGAGGAGCTGTACCCCCAAAGGGGCTGGGAGTGGGGTAGGAACGGCACTAGGCTGGTCATGGGAGGTGATGGGGGTGTGTGGAAAGGAAGGAGAGTGTGGCTGTGTGTGGAATCTCTGCTCCAGGGGTGGGTAGGGCAAACAGCACTGGAGGCTGAGCCCTCCCCAGGAGAACATGTGGGAGTGTTGGAAGGCAGGATGGGATTACTAGTGAGTAGTTTTCCCTCTAGCTTCTTTTCAATAAACAACTTTATTTTTAGAGCTGACGCCTTTTTTCCCCCCTCTCTGCAGTATTAAAATTTAAATATTCTTAATATATCTTAGGGTATGTGGTATAAATAAATAACAGCGTAATGGAGGGCCAGGGATTGGCTGTGCTCCCCTGATGTAGTGGGGAATGAATAATGGATGTGCCTTTCCTCGGAGAGGAGCATGTTGGTGCAGGACAGCACGTGTCTAGGAAGGGAATGTGTACGCTGGGCTCCTTCCCTCACTGCCCTTCGGTCGGAGTCGTTGGCTGTGCTGGTGTCTCCGTGGCACCCACTTCTGGATCACCTGGAGTTGAAAAGGCAGCTTGACCTAGAAAGGCAGATACCTCTGTGCTCCTTCTAATTATTTAGGTGGTGGTGTGCTGTTTCCAGGACAGGGGAGGGGACAGCCACGTCCCTCCCACCAGCCACCCGTTGCCTTGATGATGATGCCGGGTGATGGATGCTCTGGCGTGTGGGGCCGGCAGTCTCTTGGAGCCTCCCCTTCAGCTATGCTGTATCCCCTGGTGCTGTGCTCGCCCTGTGCCCCCCAGGGATGCCCCAAATCTCCCTGTGTGTGGTGGGAGTGCTGTGGGCCAGTGGGGAGCATTGGGACAGCTGAATTCATTGGCCTCTCCTCCTTTTCCTTCCAGCCACCTGAACGCCGTGGAACTGGGAGTAGCATCCTTCTGGCTCCGGGTGGCCCTGGGGGCCGCGGTGACGGCGCTGGTGGGGTTCACACTGTATCGTGTGCTGGCCAAGAACAAATGAGAGCCACTCTCCATCCCGCCCTCTGTGACACTAGCTCCCTGTCCCCAGTGATGCCCCGGTGAGGGGTCCTGTCTCCAGCTGGTCCCTGATAGGAAATCCTTTCCCCCCAGCCTGGACTGCAGGACCAGTGAAACTGGACTTCCCAGCACCAGCAGGATAGATCCCTGGCACCAGTCAGCCTCACCCTGTGGCCTTGTGGCACCAGGGCAGGCTGTTCTGCCAGGAGGAGCTCTCCCTCACCAGCAGCTGGAGGATCACCCTCATGTTTTATTCTGTTAAATTTTTTTAAGGTTTGTTTTTAAGCTGAAACATGAGTGTTTCAGTATCTGTTGGACCAGGCACATCCCTTCCCCAGAGGGCTGTCCTGGTGCCCTGAATTCTAGGGGGGTCAGAGCTCTCAGAGCCCCTGGGAGCTCCAGCAGCAGCTGAACTGTCAAATGAGCTCATGGCTCAAGCTCCCTGGGGCACATCTCCATCTCCTGTCCCAGTTTCCCTCAGCCAGCACTGGGAAAGGCAGCTGGGGAGGGAGGGCCAGGCACTTACACCCACCTCCCCCCCAGCCGCAGTGTTTTGTGGTTAGGCCTGGTCCCTCTTGCAAGGGCTGCAACCCCAGGCTGAGAGGGGGGACAGTGATAACCAGGGTCTGTCCTGGGTTCCTTTGTCATGTTTCTGCACAAAAATATTGCGAGTCCTGCAGTGTGCCAGGTTCTGAGTCCATTTTCCCAACTTTCCTGCCACCTCTGTGGCCCATCCCCTCCTCAGCCCTGCCCTGGCTACCAGTATTCATGGCCACCAGTATGTACAAGGCTCTGGGAGCCCTGGTAAGGGCTCTGGGGTCACTGTGTGCCCACAGTCCTTCCCTGGCAGTGCCATTGCTGAGACGGTGCCACACTGTGCCGTACAGCCCACGTCCTGCTGTGTCGCCTTTGCCAGACCCTGTTCAGAGTGTGAGGCTCCTGGTACAACGGAAAGCTCATTTCCCCTTGTGCCCTGCCTGCACTTGAGCTGGCATCAGCTGCTGGGACTGAGCTCAGCACCAGTCTGGGTTCAGAGCCCCACAGTGTTCCTTGTCTCCAGGTACCCAAGAGTAAGGCCAACACCCATTCCTGTGCTCCCATCCTTCCAGGGGGAGCCTGGATCAGCCCCTGGCTCAGTAGCACCAGCCTGGGCTTCTCCAGCTCTCTGAGGGTCCGTCTGTTCGGAGGCAGCTGGGAGAGGCAGCTCTGAGGTAGCACCTGGGCCTGCTTTTTTGGGTGTTTTGTGTATTTAAATGTTTAACCGTGGACTGGAACCAGTGAGGGGCTTGAGAAGTGCCACCAACATCTTTCATGGGGACAGTCCCAAAGTGGTGCCCACAGTCCCCAGCACTGGCCAGAAGAGGGGTCCCTGCCTGTGCCAGAGCTGCTCTGCCACTTGGACACCCACTTGCTGCTGGCCCCTGGTTCCTGGCACTGCCAGGGCCACACCCCTGCTGTTCCTTGGTCCATCCTTGTGCCCACCATGCATGGCCCTGCCCCCCCGGGCCTGTGCCTGATGTCTGTCCCCACTCCACATCTGCTGGAGCTGTAATGTTTTAGGTTTGTTCTCTACCACAAAATAAATTTTTACACACCTTCCCTTTGCACACTGTCCTGCGTCACCTGGGGAGCAGGACCCTCATCCCTGTTGGGGCTGCGCGAAGTCTGGGGCCTCCACGGGCTGTGGGGGGTGCAGAGAGGCCCTAAGGGCCTGGGCTGCCCTGTTTGGGGGCACTTACAGGGATTTAGGGCAGGAGCTGAAGTGGAGTGGTGTGGGGCAAGGCTCAGGGCTGGCTCAATGCTCCTTGGTGCTTGGGGACACAGATCCCTGTGCAACAGGTGCCAGCCAGTGGGGAGAGGCAGGGAAGGAGGTGGTGGGTCCCTGTGGTTCTCTGCCAGCATGCCTTAGGAAACAGGAGATTCGGCTGCCCTGGGAGCTGTGGCTCACTGTGCCCATCCCCATGCCAGAGCCGGGGCTCCCCCTTTCCCTGCAACCACCTTCCCCCCATGTCTGCAGTTCCTAGGGCTGTGCTGCCTCCCCTCCCTGCTCCCATTTTACCGTGGCAGATTTTCCCTTGGCTATTTCTGTCTCTGCAGGCTCAGCCATGGACGTTGGGCACAGGGAATGTGGGCACAGCCGGGAAAGGCTTTTTCCAGGACCTCTGGACCGAAGCAGGATGGGGCTGGACTCCTCCCACAGGTGGGGGGTCCCTCTAGGCTGCGGGGTGGGAGAGGAGGCCCTTCCCACATGGCAAACCAGGGGACAGGGATGGTGGGGAACACAACCGTTGCTGCCATGCAGGGCGGAGGAGGCGATGCCAAGGCAGATGGGACACACGGTGCTCCCTGGTGACTCCAAACCATGCTGGATCCCCTGGGAGCCATGGGCCCACGTGCCACGGTGTGTATTAATAGCACTGGTGTGCTGGAGCCATGGATGCTGTGCCAGGGCAGGCACCAGTGTGGGACAGGGGACACATGCGGCCGCACAAGGTCTCTGAGGGAGGAGCCTGGCAGGGCTGGGGAGCCCAGAGCTCCCGGGGCCACTCACAGTGGGGCTGAGCTGTGGCCCAGGAAAGTGGGGACGGTGCTGGGAATGAGTACTGGGGACACCCTAACCCTCCCTGGGGACTCAGGGGAGCCTGGCTTGAGTGACACTGTGCACATCATGTAAAGGTGCCAGTCCAAGGGACCCAGGGCCAGGCTGCCCCATGAGCGCTGTGCTGGAGCAGTGGACAGCCCTGTGTCCCCTGTGCCACAGGGAGCATCCACAGGGGATGCACCCAGACCTGTGCCAGCCTGTGGGTGCAGGGTCAGGATGGAGAGAACATTTGGAGTTGTCTGTGCCGGATTCAGCAGGTACCTGAAATACTGGTGCCCATACTCTACCAGGATACAAATTCCTCTAGCAGGAGCCAGGTGCTGTATCATGATGCAGGAACATGTACCAGGGTCTGGGTACCTGTACTGGAATACAAGATCCTGTACTGGGATACAGATACTGGAAATGGAGTGTGAGTTCCCATACATGCAGATTGTGTACTGGGATGCAGGTGCTGGACTAGGATGAGGGTGCTGTATTGGAAGTGGGTACTCATACCATGAATGCAGGTATTCGGACTGGGATGCAGGCACTGTGTGAAAATGTGGGTACCAGTACAGGGACACAGGTGCCGTACTGAGATGTGAGTACCAATACAGGGATGCAGGTGCCATACTAGAATATGACTTCCAGTACTGGGATTTAGGTACCCATACCAGGATGCAGGTACCAGTACTAGGGTATGGGTGCCAGTCCCGCGATGTCGGTGCCATACTGGGATCTAGATACCATACTGTGATGCAGGTATCACACCAAGATGTTGCTGTTTTGGAGTGTGGGTACTAGTACCGGGATGCGGGTACTCATACCGAGATGCACGCAGCCATACAGAGATACAGGTTCCCGTGCCGGGATGCAGGCACCATCCCATGCTGCGAGCGCCCGGTGCCGGTTCGCTCCCCGTGCCGTGTCCCGGTGCTGCCGGCGGGGCGGGGCGGGGGGTGCGGG
>JAWWTY010000032.1:1570705-1614921 GCA_035222235.1 Margarornis squamiger | reverse complement strand
CGCAGCGGACAGCGCTGCCCGCCCAGGGCGGCGACCGCGGCCGTGCCACCCCCTGCGAGCGTCCCCCGGTGCCCCCCGTCACCGCCCCGGGGAACCCGCCCCCCCGTGCCGCCGAGAACGCGCAACTCAGCTCACTTGTGGCCTCTCCCTCCGCCAGCCCCGGGCCGGATCCTGCCTGCTGCACCCTCAAGGACGAGGGGTGCTGGGCACCGAGCCCCGGCGCCGGCCGTGGGCTCTGGGTGCAGGATGGGGCCCCACGGGTGCCGTGGATCGTGCACCCCGGCGAGGCGGGGGGCTGCACCCACCCCCGTGACCTGATTGCGGGATCAGGCCGTGGAGCATCCAGAGCTGCGTGGCGTGGGGCTGCTCTCGCGGCAGGATGGGGGCTCGAGGCAATAACACCAGCTGTGCCCCGATCCCCAGCAGCCCCCCTTGAGCTCTGGCGCCTCGTCCCTCCATCCCCACCCACCCCGGGCCCAGCTGGCGGCTCTCCCCTGGGCATGGGGAAGGAATTTATTGGAGGTCAGAGAAATTAACTGTTCCCCTCGCCCCCGGCTGGCTCCATGACCTTGGCTGAGTCCCCCAGGCCGGGAGCTGCGGTGCTGTCCCCCGTGTCACCCCACCCTCGGGGCACGGGGGCTCCGCGTGTCTCCGATCCGCTTGGGGTTAAGCAGCATCTTCCCTGGAAGAAAGCAGGACTTGGAAGAGCCCGGCAGGACCGGGAGGGCTGGGGGACTGGACGTCGGGCCCTATCGGGATTGTAGGGGACCAGTGGGGTTGAGGGGGGGGGGGAATATGCACCCCAAAAGCAGAGAAGGGCTTCCTGACTGCTGCCGGGAGTCCTGAGCCCACTGAGCTCGGCATGTGCTGATGTGGGGATGGCATGCGCCAGGTCCCGGTGTGACACACATACACGTGGCACCTGTGGGGGACGTGTGTGGGGCAGAGGGGACAGGTGGCACCAGGGCGTCCCTGCATCCCGATGGCTGGGGCTGCTCCCATGGGCTGGTGGCTGCTATGAGGATGCAAGTGCTGCCTGCACCCCATATCCTGCCCTCCGTATCCTACACCCTGCACCTCTCACCCCTCATCCCAGCCTGCATCCCACTCCGTGTGTCCCACCCTGCACCCTGCTCCGAGCAGCCAAACCTCTCTCGGGAAAGAGGTTGTGGCTGTTCCCTGCCGGCGCTGGAGAGATGGGGTGTCTACCTGGGTGTGGATATGACCCCATGCCCCCAGCACTCCCTTTCCTGCCCATCCCATGACGACGAGGTTCCTCTCCTCCGTTTCATTCCATGCAGAAGCAAGGAGCAAACCCAACGCGATTTCAGGGTGATTGCGGGGTGCAGGGTCCTAGCCACCCCGTGCTCCGGCCATGGGTGCCCCCTCCCAATCTGCATCCTCCTTATGCCATCCTGGGCTCCTTGTCTCCATGAGCAGGACCACACCGGGTACCCCGTGGTGCTGGGTACCCCAAGGTGCTGGGTATCCCATGGTGCTGGGTGCCCTCGTGTTGTGCTGTGCTTGGAGGACTCAGGATGCCAAATCCGCTCCGGGAGCCCCGGGGATGGCACAGGGTGCCCCGGCACAGGGTGCGGTGGATGCCAGCGCCCGGCGGCAAGGGCGGCGGGAGGAGCAGGGGGAGGAGGAGGAGGAGGAGGAGGAGAAGGAGAAGGAAGAGAAGGAGGAGGAGGAGGCTGGTGCCAGGGCTGCGCGTGTGTTTAGCTTGAAGGCTTCCTGGCTGGCAGGCTGCTGGCGGCGAGAAATAACTGAGTGGGAGAGTGTTGGCTGCGCCGCGGGGAGACGGGGACACCGGCACGGGGCACCCGTGTGGCACAGGGCACCCACACGGTGCGGGGCCCGGAGTGGGTGCAGGTTGTAGGGTCTCTCGCAGAGGCAGGGACTGGTGTCATGGAGCAGGACGATACCACCAGGCTCGAGGGCACGGTGAGGGGCACCAGGTGGTCTCCCCAGCCGATCAACGAGCCGCATCCCAGTAATGTCCCTGCCGTGCTCGTCCACAGCTCGACCCCGAAAACACCGGCTTCATCGGGGTGGAGACGTTCGCCAGCCTGGTGCACAGCCATGAGCTGCCCCTGGACCCCGCCAAGCTGGACATGCTGGTGGCCCTGGCACAGGGCAACGACGAGGGGCAGGTCTGCTATCAGGAGCTGGTAGACCTGGTCAGTGCCGGGGGGCCGCGGGGACGGGGGCGAGCGGCCGGGCGCCAGCCCGGGGTAGGCACTGGGCACTTCCCTGTGCCCCTGGGGAGGGGGGCAGACATCGGTGGTCCCCCACGGGCATGGGACGATGGCATGGCCTTGACGTGGCTTGTCCGGGCTGTGGCATGTGGGGGTGGCTGGGCAGGGGTGGCCACAAGCCCCGCGGCCCCCGCGGGCACGGGCTCTCCCCGCAGATCAGCAGCAAGCGCTCAAGCAGCTTCAAACGCGCCATCGCCAATGGGCAGCGGGCGCTGCCCCGCGACGTCCTCCTGGACGAGACCGGCCTCGGCTTCTACAAGCGCTTCGTCCGCTACGTGGCCTACGAGATCCTGCCCTGTGAGATGGACCGGCGCTGGTACTTCTACCAGCACCGCACCTGCCCGCCCCCCGTCTTCATGGCAGCTGTCACCCTCACCCAGGTACGAGCACGGACTGAGCCCAGCCAAAGTGTCCTGTGACCTTGGCGGGGCTCAGACTCGGGGTGGACAGGTTGGGTGATTCGGGTGCTGAGTTATGGGGCTCAGATCTGATGTGAAGGGATGGATGACCACAGTTGTGATGTCCTGGTGTTGTCCATGGTAGGGCTCAGGTCCAGGGCAGAGGGAATGGGTGACCCCAGTTGTGATGTCCTGGTGCCCACTGGAGGCTCAGATTTGGAGTGAAAGAATGTGTGATCCTGGATGTGACATCTTTGTGCCCATATGGGGGACTTGGACCCAGGGGAGTGTGTGTGGGTGACCCCAGTTCCGATGTCCTGGTGCCCACAGGGGGCTCAGATCTGAGGTAAAGGGATGAGGGACCCTGTTTATTATGTCCTCCTGCCCATATGTGGGACCCAGACCAAGGGAAGAGGGGATGGGCAACCCCAGTTCTGATGTCCCACTGCCCATGGAGGGGCTCAGACCCAGGGTGGAAGGAATGGGTGACCCCAGATGTGATGTCCTGGTGCCCTTCAGGGGCTCAGATCTGGGGTGAAGCGTTGGGGGACCCTGTTTGTGATGCCCTCCTGCTCATATGTGGGACTCAGATGCAGGGCAGTGGGGATGGGTGACCCCAACTGTGATGTCCTGGTGGCCATGGAAGTCTCAGACCTGGGAGGAAGGGGCCAGGTGCCCCTGCCCTGGGACAGAGAGATGGGAGGTTGTTTTGGCAGTGCTGGTGGGTGACAGCCATGAGGTTTGCCACAGATCATCGTGTTCCTCTGCTATGGGGCCCGGCTGAACAAGTGGGTGCTGCAGACCTACCACCCTGAGTACATGAAGAGCCCCTTGGTTTACCACCCTGGGCACCGGGCGCGTGCCTGGCGCTTCCTCACCTACATGTTCATGCATGTGGGGTAGGTCCTGTGGGGGGGGACACCGGGGACACCCCGGGGACTGCACAGGCTGGGCCCCCTCACCCCCTCCTATGCCCGGGCAGGCTGGAGCAGCTGGGGTTCAACGCCCTCCTGCAGCTGATGATCGGGGTGCCCCTGGAGATGGTGCACGGCATCCTGCGCATCAGCTTCCTCTACCTGGCCGGGGTCCTGGCAGGTGGGTGCTCCCCCGAGGGGGCTGTCCCCATCTGTCCCCATCCGTCCCCATCTGTTCCCATCTGCCACCAGCCCTGGGAAGGGCACGGGGAGGTGCACCCTAAGTCTGATGGGAGTGAGGGGCTTTGCTGGGTACCACCCTGCAGTGGTATCACTTGGTGGGGGCTGAGGGGCAATGCAGCCTGTAATAATTAATGTGGACAGTTTTTAATTAATGCTGTGGGAGTGAGGCCCCGTGCTGAGTCCTGCCTGTGCCCCCAGGCTCCCTGACTGTCTCCATCACGGACATGAGGGCCCCCCTGGTCGGGGGCTCGGGGGGGGTCTATGCCCTCTGCTCGGCCCACCTCGCCAACGTCGTCATGGTCAGTGGGGAGGGGGCACAGGGCCACGAGGGGGGGAAGCATGGGGTGGGGGACACTGGAGGAGTGGGCAGCATGGTGTGACATTGAGGAGATGCCATGGGGTGGTATTGGGGGTGGGAATGGTAATGGGTGGGGGATACCATGGGGTGACAACGTGGATGGGAGCTGTTTGTAGGGTAGGAAGGATGGTGGAACATTGGGAGAGATGGCATGGGGTGGGTGGCACTGTGCGGTGGGCAGCCTTGTGTGACATTGATGGGAGGTTGTACCATGGGGTGGGTGGCACTGTAGGATGGGCAGCATGGTGTGACACTGAGGGGGGATGTTGTGGAGTGGCAACATGGGGTGGGCACCATCACAGGGTGGGTGTGGGTGGTGAGGAGCAGGAACCTGGGAGGGGCTCCATGGGGCACACTGAGGATTCTGGCACCAGCCCCCACCCCTGTGCCAGGGCATTGCTGGTGCCAGTCCCCCATCCATCCATCCATCCATCTGTCATCCATCCATCCATCCATCCATCCATCCATCCATCCATCCATCCATCCATCCATTCTTCCCTCCCTGCTCCCGCAGAACTGGGCCGGGATGCGCTGTCCCTACAAGCTGCTGCGGATGGTGCTGGCGCTGGTGTGCAGTGAGTACGCGCCCCCTGCCCCCCCCGGCCGGGAGGGTCGGCCGGGTGGGCTCAGCCCCTGCTGTGTCCCGCAGTGAGCTCCGAGGTGGGTCGCGCCGTGTGGCTCCGGTTCTCGCCGCCGCTGCCGGCCTCGGGCCCCCAGCCCAGCTTCATGGCACACCTGGCGGGGGCCATCGTGGGCATCAGCATGGGGCTGACCATCCTGCGCAGCTACGAGGAGAGCCTGCAGGACCAGTGCGGGTGGTGGGTGCTGCTGCTCTCCTACGGCACCTTCCTGCTCTTCGCCGTCTTCTGGAACATCTTCGCCTACGACCTGCTGGGGGCACAGATCCCCCCCCCGCCATAGCCCCCCGCCCCCCGCCCCAGCCCTTCGGTTGGTTTGTTTTCCAAGCCCGGTGGAGGGTCGGGGGGTCCCCGCGCGTGACATTGGGACAGGCCACCCCCCGCCCGCCTGCCCCCTCGGTGCTAGAGAACGCGCCGCCCCCCACCCCGGGCTGCGCCCCCCCAGAATGTACCCTGCCGACCACGCCCGCTGCCCCCCATCCCCAAAGGATGCTTCAGCCCTGCCCTGGCATCGCCCACCCCCCCGGGATGCCCGCAAGGCTCGGGATGTGCCCCCGGGAAGGAGCCGAGCGTGGGGAACCCCCGCTGGCTCCTGCGCCCCCTTTCCAGGGTGGGGGCCGACACTCGTTGCCCCCCAGGACCTGCACTTTCACACGAAGGACTGGTGCCAAAATAGGAGCGATTTATTTTTCTATGCCAAAATAAATATAAATAAAAGAGAGGGATAAAAAAAGGATATGGGGAGAGCCCGGCAGGAACCAGCTGAGAGCGGCACAACTCGTTCCGGCAGTGCCCTCGGCGGCGCAGCCCCCCGCCCCGGCCCCCCCGCTTCGCTGCCAGAGCCCTCCCCGGGGCGGGGGGCTCGCCCGGGATGGGGGCGCGGGGGTCCCCGCTCTGATCCCCCCCCCAGACCTTTTTGGAGTATAAATAAATATTTTGCACACTGCCGGAGCGTGTGTCTCTATTGCGGGGGGGGGTGTCACAGCCGGGCACGGGACTTAGTGGAGCAGAAAACTCTGGGAGAAGTGAAGCGGCGCCCGGCCGAACCCCGCGGGGCCGGCAGCGCGGGGGGGCACGGCTCGGGGGGTGTCTCAGCACCCAGACCACCCCCGCCCCACCCAGCCCCGCCCGCTCCAGCGCACCCGCCCTACTCCGCGCACCCAAACCTCCCCCTACACCGCCCCAAATCCAGCCCCCAACCCCCCTGCACCCCACGCCCCACCCAACCCCACCTCGCCGCTGAACCTCCCGCACCCAATATCCCCCATCCAGCCCCACCCTGCGCCCCCCAACCCTCTCGTCGGTCCCACCCCTCCACCGAGCCCCCAGCGCCCCCTCCACTGCACCCCGGCCCCATCAAACCCTCTCCTCGCACCCCAACCCCCCGATCAGCCCCACATCTCCCTGAAATCCTACTCCAACCTCTTCCCAGCTCCCTTGCACGCCCACCCTCCCAAAACCCCCAAATCCCTCCGCACCCCCAACCCGCTCCGTCCCTCATTCAGCCCCAACCTGCACCAAGCCCCGCCCACCGCGCTATGGCCTCGCCCATATTAATTAACCACGCCCATCACTCATTAACCACGCCACGCCCCCCTGTCACCCCGCCCCTTCCTCTCCTCACGGGCCGGCCCCGCCCCCCCCGCCCCTAGGCCTTCTCCCACAGGCCCCGCCCCTGGCGCGGCGCCGGCCCGCCCCGGCGCATGCGCAGTGCAGCGCGGGGGCCGCGGAGCGAGCGGAGCCGCGGCCGCCGGGCCGGGCCGGGCCGGGCCTCGCCATGAAGGGCAAGGAGGAGCGCGAGGGCGGCGCGGCGGGGCCGGGCGCGGGGGGCGCCAGCCCCGAGAAGAGCCACAGCGCGCAGGAGCACAAGGAGCAGGGGAACCGGCTCTTCGGCGGCCGCAAGTACCCCGAGGCCGCCGCCTGCTACGGCCGCGCCATCGTGAGTCCCGCCGGGACCGGCCCCCAGCACGGGAGCGCTGGGGAGGGCACACACGCACTCTCACCCCACGGGCCTGGCCCGGGGGCCCCCGCGATGGGACTCCAGGGGTGTGTCACCCCGGCCTGGATGGTCCCAGAATGGGACCCCTCGGGGACAGGACACACCAACCTCCCCCTCCGGGCCTGGCCTGGCCTGGGCACCCCCGGGACCGGCCCGCTGCTGGCCTCGATAACCCCAGGATGAGACGTCCCTTGATCCGGACACCTTCCCCGTCCTGGCCTGGTTGACTCCGGGACGGGACCCTCGGGGATGGGACACCCTCGCCACGGGCCTGGCCGTGACACCCCCAAGACAGGACCCCCCACCCCATCCTAGACACTTCCCCAGCCCTGGCCTCGATACTCCCGAAATGGAACCTCCTTGGTCTGGACGATGTTTTTCTCCCAGGCCTGGTCCGGATACCCCTAGGGTGGGACCCCCTTAGTCTGGACACTGGCCTCTCCCTGGGCCTGGCCCCTCCTGACCTAGACCACTCCCCTGGGCTTGGATTCCCCCTTCTGGGCCTGGACTACTCCCCCCAGGCCTGGCCTAACCCTCCCCCCGCCCCAGGCGTGGACACCTCCCAGCCCAGGCTGTCCTACTGTCCTTTGAGTTGGTCTCTCCTCCATCCACCCCCGGGGTGTCCCCCCTGAGCCTGTTCCCCCTAAACACTGCCCCATCCCAGGTTGTGCTGGGTAGGGCAGACTCCCTGGGGTGCTCCAGCCGCCCCCAGCCAGGCGGGCCCGTGTCCGCTGGAGGCAGGGACACAGGCTGCCCTATGGGGACCGGCCCAACCTGTCCCCAATCCATGCTGGCACCTCCCCACGGCGTGCACTGCTGGCTGTCCCTGCCCAGGGTGACAGTGTTACCGAGTCACCCGGCTGTCACTGCCGTCCCCACGGCCCAGCCACCAGCACGGCGGTGACATGGGGCTGTCCCTGCAGAACCGGAATCCCCTGGTGGCCGTGTACTACACCAACCGGGCCCTGTGCTACCTGAAGATGCAGCAGCACGACAAGGCGCTGGCAGATTGCAAGCGGGCGCTGGAGCTGGACGGGCAGTCGGTGAAGGCCCATTTCTTCCTGGGCCAGTGCCAGCTGGAGATGGAGAACTACGACGAGGCCATTGCCAACCTGCAGAGAGGTGAGCAGGCACAGCAGCACCCCCTCCTGCTGCTGGGAAGGGGCCAGGGATGGTGCCAAGGCTGCCAGTGCAGGCTCTGATGTGGCCTTGCTCTCCCCAGCCTACAACCTGGCCAAGGAGCAGCGACTGAACTTTGGGGACGACATCCCCAGCGCGCTGCGCATTGCCAAGAAGAAACGCTGGAACAGCATCGAGGAGAAGCGCATCAACCAGGAGAATGAGCTGCACTCCCACCTCACCAAGCTGATCATGGCAGAGAAGGAGAGGTAAGGGGGCATGGGGAACATGTAAAGGCTTTTTGAGTGCCAGCATGATGTCACAGCTCAGTGTGAGATGCCTCTGCCCTCCTGGAGGCACAGGCAGAGCCCCACAGCCAGGACAGCAGGGAGGGGAGTGCCATTGTCCCTCCATCCTCCTGATCTGCTCTGTCCTAGGGAGCTGGCCGAGTGCCGGAAGACCCAGCAGGAAGAAAACACGGAGGAGAGCCGGAGCCGAGTTCAGCTGGCCACCATCGAGGCCAAACACGTGAGTAAGGAGGCTGGGGACTTCTCGTCTCATCCCCAAGCTCTTCTGCAGCCAGGGAAGCTGCAGGGCTGTGGCTGTGCAAGTGGAAGCCAAGAGACCCCAGGACAGAGCATGGCTCCTCAGCTTTCATTCTGTGGCTGGAGCCACTATTGCAGGGTTTCGTGTCCCACTGTGGCGGCTGCCCCTGCTCTGTCATCTTCTGTCCCAGCCTGGCTGTGGTGACACCTGCTGGGCCTGTTGCTCCCTCAGGGAACACAAGTGGCTTTCAGCCCCATGTGGGTCTGACTGCTGGGGACTAATCCCTGATAAAAATAGCCCCACGAAGGCAGGTTAATTTTTAAGCTGGATCACTCCTGCCAGGTTCAGCTGGGAGCTGCACAGGCTGCAGCGCCCATAGGTGGGAGGCTTGGGGGCTCTCCCTGGCGTAGCCCATGTGTGCTGGGGTCTCCTTGTCCTCAAGGGCTTTTCTTTCAGGACAAATACCTGGCAGACATGGACGAGCTCTTCTCCCAAGTGGATGAGAAGAGGAAGGTGAGTGTGCCCAGGCCTGCACTCCTGTCTCTCCCCTGCTGTGTTCCCTGCTTCCCCCTCTGAGCCAGCACCACTTCCCAGCCCACCTTCCTGACCCAGCTGTGCCTCTCTTGAGCTAGAAGCGGGACATTCCTGACTACCTGTGTGGGAAGATCAGTTTTGAGCTGATGAGAGAGCCCTGCATCACTCCCAGTGGGATCACCTACGACAGGAAGGACATCGAGGAACATCTCCAGGTACCATCGGGCCAGGGGCAGGGGGGTTTCCCAGGATCTTTCCTGCCTTCCTTTCCTGCCTGGGCAGGAAGGAAACTCCCTGCCCAACTCAGGGATCCGAAGGCTTTTTGGGTTTGGTCCCAGTTACCTGCACGGGCGGCTCCCTGCAGAGCAGGTGCTGCCAGGCCCTGCCCAAAGCAGAAGGAGCTCTAGTCAGGGGTCCTGTGCCTTGACCTACCCTCATCCTGCACCTTCAGAGGGGGCTCTCCCTCCTTCTCCCCCGGAGGCCTGGCTGCTGTGCCGGGTGCCAGGGCAGATGCCACACGGCCCCTGTGCCCCAGGGCTGAGCCTGGGCACGTGGAGTAACCGGTTCCCGTCCGCCTCCTCCCTGCAGCGCGTGGGTCATTTTGACCCGGTGACGCGGAGTCCCCTGACCCAGGACCAGCTGATCCCCAACCTGGCCATGAAGGAGGTGATCGACGCGTTCATCTTGGAGAACGGCTGGGTGGAGGATTACTGAGGGGCCTGGGTGGGGGATTACTGAGGGTCAGGGGCAGCGCTGGCCCACCCAGTGTCCTGGCACTGCCAGCTTTGCCTGGGCTAGCACCATGCCTTACTTGTTCCCTGGCTGCTCCCCCTTCGCACTGGCTGCCCCAGACCCGGCGTGGGGTGAGGGCACGTAACCATCTCCCCTTCCCAAGGAGCTGCAATGATGGGTGGGCACCACAGTTCCCCAGGTCTCCCCTCTCCAGCTCCAAGACTTGCCTGGGGGTTGGGAGAAGGCTGCCATGGCAGCAGTGGCCTCATCATCATCGCCACAGCCCAGAGAGCAGGGACCCCTTTGGCCAGGGCAGCTGGCAGTCCCCAAAGAGTGTCCTGCTCCAGGGAGTGCCACAGGGAGCTCACTGGGATGAGCACCTGGAGCCTGGTCCCTCCCTTTGTATATAGTTGTTTCCTCCTCCTTCCACATCCTGCCTGGCCAGGGCTGGGTCCTCTTCCCTGTAAATAGCTACTTGCCGGGGTGGGAGACAGACTCGCCCTCTGGCTTTTCCCAGGAAACAACAGCCCCAGGGCTGGAAGGGGCTGGCTCCTGCCTCCCCCTGCCTGCCACAACCACTTGGGTTAAAGTTCTTATTCCTTTAATGAAATCCCTTAAAATACCACCAATATTAAAAATTAACCAACAAATCTGCATCCAGCTGAGGTTCCAGCGTTTCAGTCAGTCCACAGCCTGCCTGGCTTTTTGAGCGCCCTCTGGAAGTTTGCCAATGTCCATTAAAAAAAATATATATAAAAATAATTAAAAAAAATTCAGCAATAAATGTGGAAAAGGAGCTGGAGTGGTTCACAGCAGTGATTTCTGGAGATACCCTGGCTTGGTAGCCAGTGCCATCCCACAGGGAAGGGGGATGTAGCAACACACAGTGTGCTACACTAGAACAACTTTAATCCAAGGGGGAGGGAGAAGACCAGTAAAACCCTGAAGTTTCTCAGACAATTGGTCCCAACAGCAGTTGTCTTTTCCTGAGGGTGACAGGAGTCTTTGCCGTGTCCAGGATGATGGCGACACGTTCGTGTCCTTCCTGGCTTTACCCCAGGAAGGTGGAGATGAAGACACTGGTGTCCAGGTTGAGTGTTGCATGCCACCAGCGGTCCGGGAAGTACAGGACCTGTGGGAGGGAGCACGGGGGGGCCCGTGGCTCCAGCTGGGCTGTGTGAGGGTCCCCTCCACCTCCCGGGGGTCTCGGGTGCCAGACTCACCTCCCCCGGGCGCAGGGTGCACTCGAGCGGGCGCTGGCCTGGGGGCAGTGTGGGGTATGTGTGCTGGAGCCACGCCAGCGTCGTCTCGTTGGGGTGAAAGTGGGGGGTTTTATCCGGGGGGTACAGGAACCAGCGCTGGAAAACACCACGGGAGCACCCCCCACCCATTTCCCCTCCAGCCCCTCGGGCTCAGCCCCCGCGGGGCTTCCCTGTGTTCAGGGACACCCAACAGGGGCTTGTTCCTCTCCCTCCCTCCCTCCTCCCCAAATCCTTCCCTCAGGGCTCAGTTCTCACCTTCCTGCCGAAAATCACCTCGGAGAAACCGGGGCCGTGCCAGTGAAAGGGGACCCCGGAGCCTGAGCCTGAGGCGGGAAGGGGAGGTTGGTGCTGAGGAGACCTCTCCGATCTCGCCCCGATCCCAGCCCGATCCCACCTGCGATCCCAAAGCTGTAGGCAGGGCTGGTGCCCGGGATGCGGAAGGGAGGGGGCACGTAGTGCTGGAACAGGGGGCCCCACTCGGTGAAGTTATTGTCCCCGAAGAAGTAGAGGGTGTCTGGGGGGACACGGGAGGCTGAGCCCGGTGAGGACCGGGGGTGTTCCGGGGTGCGGGATGGCTCTACCCACCACTGCCCAGCCGGGCCGGGTCCTGCGGCTGCAGCAGCCGCTCCACGTACTCCTGGAACGGCACATCCACTGCGGGAACGGGGGCGGTGAGCGGGGGCAGCGGCACCCCCGGCCCGGGCGCGGCCCCCGCGCTCACCTTTGCGGTACGAGTAGGTGTTGGCCGTGCTGAGCCGCACCGGGAGGGGCCCGAAGGCCGCGAGCAGCTTCTCCCGGGAGCAGAGGGCTCGGAAAGCCTGGGGATGAAGCACAGGGCCGGGGTGGTGCCGCCGCTCCCGGGGCACCGCGGGGTGTCACCCCCGCCCGCTCCCGGCACTCACCGAGTTGTCCGTGACCCCACCCAGGATCACCGGCCCGGAGAAGGCGAACCTGGGGGGACGTCCAGCGGGGTCCAGCGGGAGCACCGGGACCGGCCCCGACCCCTCCCCGGGGGGCTCCGGGACCGGCTCCACTGACCTTCCCCCGGGTTGTCGCCCCTGCAGCCCCCCCCGTTATCCCGCCCCGTGCCCCGGGCACTGCTCCCGCCCCGGGCCCCCCGTACCGCTGCAGGAACACGGAGTAGGTGAGGGAGGCGTCCACCCGCTCCACGGTGCACCGCTCCTCCTCCGGCACCGAGCCCGCCAGCCTGCAACGGGAGGCTCCGCTCGGCGCCGGCCCCGGGCCCGGCCCCAGCCGCAGGCAGGCCCTGGGGCACCCCGCGCTCACCATCCGCCGCCCGGCGGGTCCGTGCCCCGGCCGGGCCGAGCCCCGTGCAGCAGCAGCAGCAGCTGCAGCAGCAGCAGCGGCGGCGGGAACGGCCGCGCCGCCATCGGCACCGGACCACGGACCACGGCCTACAGCCCCCGGCATGCACCGCGCGCACGGAGCGCGCCGCCATTGGCTGGGTGCGGCCCCGCGGGGCCCGCCGGGGACCACGGCTTAAAGGGGCAACAGGGAAGTGGGGCCACCTCCGGGCTTAAAGGAGCCTCCCAGCATAAAGGGGGCGACACCAAACCGGGGGTCTCCAGTCCCCGGGACTGCGACCCCCGGCCCAAAGTGGGATCCAGTCCCACCCTGGGGGCCGCCGCATCCAAAGACAAGAGTCATGGGTCAGTTCAGCTGCTGGTTTGTTTTAATTCAGTACAAAATCGCCAAGCAGGAGGGGCACCCCCTGCCCTTATTTACACAAATAAATAGAGGGAGGTGCGGGGGGTACCAGGCAGGAGACCTTGCCCGCCCCCTGCCCCACCTGGCGACCACCCCCCCTCCAGGCTCAGGTGTACTCGCAGAGGTGGCCACAGCCTGCAGGGCAGTGGGAGCTGGTCTCCAGCCACTTCATGATGTGCTGGAGGTGGCCACCGTGGCTGCAGCCCTGGCACCACACGAAGAGCCCCTTCACCACGTGGTGACACACGGCACACATGCTGGCACACTGCCGACACCTGCCCAGACAGAAACGGGGGAGCGTGGGCAGGGAGAGCCCTCGGGAGGCACCACGGGGGAACAGGGGCACCCAGCCCACCCTCCTGGCCTGCAGCCCCTCTGCGACCCACCTTGCTGAGCTGTCTCCAGCTCTGTGCCCTCACCTGTCGCAGATCCAGCCCCTGTTGCTCATGGGCCGCTTGCAGTTGCTGCAGTTGATGTGGAGGGTGGTGGATGCCTGGTTGAGGCAGTTGATGGCACGGCACGTGCTCAGCTTGATCACCTCATTGGAGATGTTCCAGAGCTGGAAGCGCTGCAGCAGGTCAATGTAGGACGTGTACCAGTGCTCCTGGGGATGGCCAGAGATGTCTGAGCCTTGACATCCACCCTGAAACCCTCTCAGAATCCTAGCCCTGCCTTTCAAAGGCAAGATCCATTCCTGGATCACAGCCCCAGGCAACTTCAGGCTTGGGGCAGAGTGGCTGGAAAATGCCCAGTGGAAAAGGACCCGGGGGTAAACAGTGGCAGAACATGAGCCAGGTGTGTCCAGACGGGCAAGAAGGCCAATGGCAACTGGTTTGCACGAGCACTGATGTGGCAGCAGGCCCAGGGCAGTGATTTCTTCCTATGTTGGCACTGCTGAGGCACCTCCAGACCTGGGGACAGTTCTGGGCCCCTCATTACAAGAAGGACATTGAGGGGCTGGAGTGTGTCCAGGGAAGGGAATGGAGCTGGGGAAGGGGCTGGAGCATCAGGAGCAGCTGAGGGAGCTGAGGGGGGGCTCAGCCTGGAGAAAAGGAGGCTCAGGGGGGACCTTCTGGCTCTCTGCAACTCCCTGACAGGAGCGGGTAGCAAGGTGGGGGTTGGGCTCTGCTCCCAGGGAACAAAGGAGAGGATGAGAGGAAATGGCCTCAAGTTGTGCCAGTAGAGCTTTAGGTTGGATATTTGGAAAATTTCTTCACTGTAAGGGTATTTAGGCCCTGGCACAGGGCAGTGATGGAGTCACTCTTCCTGGAGAGATTTAAAAGCCATGTGGATGTGGCACCTGGGGATGTGGGTTAGTGGTGGCCTTGGCAGTGCTGAGGGAATGACTAGACATGATTTTAGAAGGCTTTTCCAACATAAAGGTTTCCATGATTCTATGATCCTTGTGGTGGGAGAACAGCTCTGCAATACTGGGGAACAGCATCCTTCCCCAAATCAACAGGCCATGGCCACTTCCCGACCCTGGCCTTGCAGACACCACTTCAAGTCCCTGCCAGCACTGGTGGCAGGGCAGGTACATGGGGTCCTGGAGCTGCCTACCCCAGCTAGAGAGCTGGCAGGGGCTGGAGGAGAGGGGAGATGCCCAGAGCCCAGGTGGGATACACTCCCTGTGGGTCCCAGCAGGGTGTTGGGATACATACACCCTCTGTGGGTCCCAGCAGGGCGTTGGGATACACACCCTGTGGGTCCCCCTCATGCCATGGGGTCCCACCTGTGTCTGCTCGTCGATCTCCTTGCGGATGCGCTCCCCCAGCACAATGAGCACAGACACGGCCGTCTGCACGTCCCCCTGCTCAGCGTAGAAGAGCAGCGTGTCCCGCACGATGGGGCTGAAGAAGTCAGAGGGCAGGCGGTTCTCGTACAGTGAGTGGGAGATGGAGATGAGGGAGAAAGACTCCACGGGGGTCAGTGACACCGTCTCGGCCTCGTTGCCGCTGACATGGGGGGAGTCAGCCTTGTCTTGCAGGTGGTCTAAGGCTGAGGGGTTGTCCACAATTTCGTGGCGCAGGGGGAAGGCTTCCTGGGGAAGGCTGTATTCCTGCTCTTCAGCTGTAAGGAGATAGCAGGAATGATCAGGAAAGGCCAGGAGAAAATCCAGCTGCATGACAGGCAGCACCTCCCAGCACCAGCCATGCCCTCACCATGTGGGTTCTCATGGTCCATCATGTACAGGTCATCCTCGTCTGCCTCCACATCTCCCAGCAGGTAATCCGCAGGGACATCGCTTCCCTCTGTCTCCTCATTGTCTGTGTGCCCAGCGAGAGAGAAAACAGCTCATCATGTGGTAGCATCCACCTCTCCATGTCCTGCCCCAGCGTGCCAAGCTATGATCAAGTTAGAGAGCTCAGCTCCCCCCACGGTCACTTTCCTTGCACCCACAGCCACTACTGTCAGTGTCACCCCACGTCATGGGGGTAAACTGTCCTTCTGAGCTCCCTGGGGCTTGGTGTCCTTCACCTGGGGCTGCAGCAGGTCCAGCCACCCCAACTTACAGAATAAATGCACCAGTTTATGCCACATCTCCAGCTAAGGAAGGAAGAACTGTAGGAGTGGGACTGTTCCCCCCAAGGAATGTTACCCTCATTGTTGATCAGGGTGGAGGAGGAGTCCATGTGGATGTTTTCCGAGCGGCTTTCTCCTTTGCTGCGGTCCAGTCTGGACTCGCTGCCCAGCCCAGAGGGGATGTCCTTCAAATTAAAGCTTGGGGAAAAAAGCCAAATTTAGTAGTCACAGAGGTTTAAAGCTTTCATTCCAGCCACCAAACAGCCTGGACAGAGCTGTCCAGTTACAGTTTGAATGGTGAAACCCAAGATATGGTGATTTCCCTGAGAGAGCAGAAGTCACTCATCCCCACTGTGTGACTTAAAAACAAAGACATGTTGCAATTGTGATCACAGCCCTTCCTCTAAGCCTGGTGTCACTGCACATGCACTGCAAAGGTCTTCCTGAAGAATTTCAGTGCTGAGCAGACCCTTGGCTCCATCTCCTTCCCCTGAGAGGCAGGTGAACAGGAGCTGCCCTGCTCCAAGGCTGTTTGTTATGCATCATCATGCTCAGCTTTCACCAACAGAATAGGGAAGGGATGGGGCTGGAGCAGAGCCCAGCAGTGTTTCAGTCAGTGGCAGAGCGACCCAGATGGAGGCTGAGCTTGGTCAAGGACAGTGCTTGTTTCTTTAGATGTTATTTGAGGATCCGTCACTCACTCTGGTAACCCGGCCCTTCGAGGTCTGACAGATAATTTGGAGTCCTCACCCCTCATGTTTATGTCATTGAGAAGAGGAAAAACAAGTTTTCCTGCTTCATCAGCCCATGATGAGGCTCTTGCAGAGCTGGGCTGTGCTTTCTCTTGGAAAGGCAGGAAACCTCTGCACACTTCCAGCTCCAGCTGTGAAACACCTTCTCCACCCCCAGCCCTTGGTCACTGTCCCCTGTGCTGGCACTACTGAGGCACTCCCAGTCCTGGGGGCAGTTCTGGGTCCCTCATTACAAGAAAGACATTGAGGAGCTGGAGCAGGGAAGGGCATGGAGCTGGGGAAGGGGCTGGAGCAGGGAAGGGAATGGAGCTGGGGAAGGGGCTGGAGCAGCAGGAGCAGCTGAAGGAGCTGGAGGGGCTCAGCCTGGAGAAAAGGAGGCTTAGGGGGGACCTTCTGGCTCTCTGCAACTCCCTGACAGGAGGGGGGAGCTGGGGTGGGGGGTCTGTCTCTGCTCCCAGGGAACAAGGGACAGGAGAGGGAACCGCCTCAAGTTGTGCCAGTAGAGCTTTAGGCTGAATATTGGGAAAATTTCTTCACTGTAAGGGTGTTTAGGCCCTGGCACAGCTGCCCGGGGCAGTGGTGGAGTCCCCATCCCTGGAAGTACTCACAAAACACGTAGATGTAGTTTTTAGGGACATGGATTATTGGTGGCCTTGGGTTGACAGTTGGCCTTGATGATTTTAGAGGGCTTTTCCAACCTGAATGATTCTATGATTCACAAATTCAATAACTGCAGAGCTGGTACCAGCCCCATTCCCCACCACAGCTCCAGACTCTGATTCAAGGAGGGAAGGGAGCAGCATGTGAAGCTTGAGGCCAGGCTGGGCACTCACTTCTCACACCCACGTGGGAAATGGCTGCATTCAGACAATGCCAACCTGCAAACCAGCTCAGCATGAGCTGGGGAGAGCTATCCCTGCTCCTAACCCACGACTGGGCCAGACTGGATGTCAGGAAGAAATTCTTCCCTGTGAGGGTGAGGAGGCCCTGACACAGGTTGCCCAGAGAAGCTGTGGCTGCCCCTGGATCCCTGGAAGTGTCCAAGGCCAGGCTGGATGGGGCTTGGAGCAACCTGGGCTAGTGGAAGGTGTCTCTGCCCATGGCAGGGAGTGAAACAGAATAAGCTTTAAGATCCCTCCAACCCAAACCAGTCTGTGACTTCATGCTATGATTCCATGACTCCATCCCAGCCAAGGAGCCATCTCCACTCTGCCATTCATGGAGCTGACCCAGCCATTACACCCCTCACTGCAGCTCCAACACCCCATACCTGTTCATGAGTGGGAGGGCAGCACTGCCTTTCCCCATGCTGTGATTGAGGTTGGTGGATGACACAGTGCCGAGGCTGGAATAGATAATTCGCAGCATTGTCCACGTTTGGGCCACCTGCATGGGAGACACCCACTGGAGACCTTGCCAGACTGCAAACCAGGCCCTGTGCTCACCCTCCCCACCCCACAGCTCACCTGGTTGCGGTCCAGGCCCTTGGCCACCTTGGCGTTGTGGTCGCAGAGCTCGGCCAGCGGCCGGCCAGCCAGTGCATACTGCTTGGCCGTGTGCACGAACCAGTCCATGCTGCCACTCTCCACGTCTGTCTCGAACACGCTGAGGGCGCTGGAGGATGAGATGTACTCAAACTGCTCCGTGGGGTCCAGCTTGCGCTTGAAAAAGATGGGGTGCCGTCGGTCACCGATGTAGGGCTTGCGGTTGGAGTCGGAGGAGATGAGGCTCTCCTTGGCGGCAAAGGCCAGGTCTCCGTAGAGGCTGTAGCACAGCCCCTCGGGGTTGGCCCGGTCGATGGGCTGGCTGGCGTCCTTGAAGATGTGCTGGTAAAGGGTGCTGTCCTTGGAGCCCGAGAGGAGAAAATAGGGATCATGGAGGTGCCGCCACACGATGCCTGTGGTGACGTCTTTGTGCTCCTCGAACATGGCAGAGGGGATGAAGGGGCGCCGCACATCCCACACGTAGATGTTGTGATCCACCATCATGGAGCAGGTGGCGATGTGGTGCTTGCACTCAGGGCGCCACTTCACCCGCGCCACCGAGGCGATGGTCTGCACGCAGTAAATCTCCTTGGCCCGTGTCGTGTTCATGTCCCACACCTTCACCATCTTGTCCCGACCACCCGTGGCCAGCCAGCCCCTGGGAGAAGGGTGGAGAAAGACGGGGAGATGCCGATGTGCACCTGAGCTTCTTCCCATCTCCCACCCTGGCACAGAAACACTCACAGCACAGATGTGACCAGGTCCAGGCCACATGGAGGCAGCCGGGCTACAATCCCATCCTCCCACGTGCTTCCCTGGCCCCTCTGCTCTCCAACAACTAGGTCAGACAACACCCTCCTTTCCACTCCCACTGAAGGCTCTGTACCTTTAGAGCCGCACTCCCCATCAGACCAGTTCCCTCCACCTCTGGTTTACACTTGCCAGGCACAGCAGAGAGGAAAAAGGCCATTTTGAATGTATTTCAGTGGCTCTCTAAACTCGTGAGGAGTCATAGCACTGCCTGGCAGGGGGCTAGGAGGGACCTGCATACCACAACAGCTGCTTCCAGACACTTCCCAACCATATCCTGGGAAAGGCAGGAGGGAAATGTGACCAAACACAGGTGAGACATGTCCCAGAACACACACCCATGGCGTACCCTGGCTCCCCTGCTTGCTATACCTGACCATCAGCAATCCAATGTCTCAAAACCCCCTAATTTGTCAAAAAACAAACATTAAGACACCCCAATATGGCCTCAAATCCTCATACCAATAATTGCTCTCATCTTCCAGCAACATCATAGCCCCTGACACAGTGATCAAGACACCAGAGACCCTCCTTTCTTCCCTGAAAGTTTCCAGCCCCATTTTTAGGGCCTCCCTCATCCCTGCATTGCCAGGTGGCTGCCAGGGCCCAGCCCACACCCACCTGTCCTCTGGGTGCCAGTCACAGCAGAAGACAGGCCCATTGTGGGCTGTGAACATCCTCTCATAGCGGTCGGGCCGCCGGATGTCCCACAGCTGCACGTTCCCGTTCTCGAAGGTGGCAGCAAAGGTGAAATAGTCCCGGATGCTGAACTGCACATCACGCACACTCTCTGACTGGCCTGGGGGGACAGAAGTCAAGATCCAGTGGGACAGAGCTCCAGCAAAGCTAAAAACCCTACTGGAAGAGCCATGGGGGTCCCTGGTTCAGAGAGAGGCAGAGGCAGGGAGTGATGTGACCATCTTCCATCTCCATCTCCAGACCCAGCCCACTGCTGAGAGGGACAAAAAGGCACCAAAACTCCTCTCAGCTCCCTCCCTCCCTGCTTTGGGCATCACACCTTGAGCAAACCTTCTTCCTGGGCACGAGAAAAGACAAAACCCCCAGCCTCTGTCTCCCCCAGGGAAAGGGGCAGCCCAGGGCTGTGCCCGTACCAGAGAAGGTGCTGACAGAGTCCTTCTTGCGCAGGTCGAAGCACTTCATGTAGCCATCCTGGGAGCCGCTGAGTAGCATGTACACCTCGGTGGGGTGGAAGCACACCTTGTTCACAGTGCGCTTGTGCTCTGTGAACAGCTGATCCTGCTTGTTGCGGGATGGCTTGCCCAGGTTCCAGGTGACCACCACGCCGTTGGTGGCGGCGGTGGCCAGCAGGTTCTCATCCATCTGGTGCCACACCACGTCAGCACAGCTGAAGTTCAGGGAGGGCTTGCGGCCGACGCGCAGGTTCAGCTTCTCCACGAACTGCTCCTCCTCGATGGAGTAGATCTTGAAGATGTTGCGTCCGGCCACCACCACCTGGGCAGCGTCGCGGCACACGCTGATGGCGTTGGCAGGGGCGTCCAGGTGGCAAAACATGGTGCGGCCGGTCAGGGCGTTGCCCCCCAGGGCTGTGGTGACCCTGGCCATCTTCTCCATGGCTGTCCTCGGGGTGCCGTCCCCTCTCCAGGAGCAGGCTCGCAGGCTCGTGTCCCCGCGGGCCACATGCACGCTCGGGCAGCCCTGCTCACCCTCAGCCAGAGCTGGGCAGGGACAGGCTGGGTTCCCACAGCTCCTGCCGCACCCAGGCGGCTCCCACCGTGGCTTTGTGTGGCTGCATCAACGGGACGTGGGGCTGAGAGGCCACAGAACTGCTGTGGGGAGGGAGACAGCCAGGTCCTCCTCCTGCTGCCTTCTGTGACTCCCTGCCAGGGAGTTCCTGAAAATCTTTCCTGGGTTCCTTCTTCCCTCTGAGATGTTTCACTGGTGAGGGCAGCTGCTGCTGACGGGTCAGGTCGCTGTGGGCCCAGGTGAGCAGTGTCTGCAGCATAAGGTGGGGTGAAGTGAGGCCACAGGCACCTCCACGTGGCCTCCAACCCTGCAGGAACCAGGGCTTCATCCTCCTCTCGCAGAGCCAGCCCAGCAGCTACGCTGGGGGCACCCTGGGGCCAGCGGGACTGCCTGGAGGGGTCACAGGGTCCCCCCGAGCCAGGCTGAGCTCCTGCCGTGGCACTGCCATCCCCAGCCCCTCTGCCCTTCCCTCGGATCTCTCATACCCCACATTCCCACCGCCTCAGCACCGTCTCCTCACCCACAGCCCGCTCAGCGCCCCCTCAGGGTGTCTCAGCCGCCTCAGGGCTCCTTCCCACGACTCAGAGCCCCCCAGGACCTCCTCTAAGACCCCTCCCACCCCCGGGCTCCGCCGCCACTGCCCCCGGACCGGACCCGGCCCGTGCAAGGCCCCAGTACCCGGTGCCGATCTCGATCCCCTTCCCGCTCCCGTTCCCCGCCCGGAGCTCAGGCCGCTCAGGCCGCTCAGGCACCGCCCCTTCCGGCACAAGGCACCGCCCCTTCCGGGCAAGTCCCCGCCCCCTGCCGCGACCCGCCCTTGCCATCAGACCACGCCCCTTCCTCTGCTCCGCCCCATACCAGGCCCCGCCCCTTCCAACGCCCCCGCCCCTTCCACAGACCACGCCCCTTTCTGCCCCAAGGCCTCAGACCCCGCCCACTCTCTCCCCGCGAGAACGGCCCCGCCCTCTCCACAGGCCCCGCCCTCCCCGCAGGCCCCGCCCTGAAGGCCCCGCCCAATGATCAGGCCCCGCCCCCTGCGCGCAGCGAGGCGCGCTGGGGCAGTGGGAAAATGGGGAGGGGGTACGGGGGTTACTGGGGTACGGGCGTTACTGGGGGTACTGGGGGTACTGGGGATACTGGGGGCACGGGGGGTACGGAGGGCACAGGTGGTACGGGGTTCGTGGGGGTGCGGGGGCAGTGGGAGTGTCAGGGGGACGTGGGGTGCGATAGAGATGGGTGTGTAGAGGGATAATGGGGATTGCGGAATAAGGGCTGCCGGGTGGGAAATGAGGGTGCTTGTTATGGGGTATATGTTTGTGCAGGTTATGGGGTGTGTTGGGGGTGAGGGTGTGGGAGGGATATGGGGTGCACTGGGAGTGGCCGTTCACTGGGATGTAGGGGTGTGCTGGAGGGATATGAGGTGGTGGGGGTAACAGGGAGGAAAATAAGGTGCCAGCGGAATATGGGCTGTACTAAGGGTGGGGATGCGGGGGAGACTTGGGGTCTGGGGGAGTTGGGGTGCCAGAGGGATGGGGCTTGCATTAGGGGGTGGGAGTGCAGGGGAAAATGGGGATCAGCGGGTTGTGGGTTGCACTGGGAGTGCAGGGTGGGAAATGAGAGTGCTGAGGGGCCATGGGATGCATTAGGGGTGGGAGTGCTGGGTGGATGTGCATCCACTGGGAATGGGGGTTCACTGGGAGGTGGGGATGTGCTGGAGGGATATGAGGTGCATTGGGGATGGCGATGTAGGGAGGGAAATGAGGTTGCCAGAGGGATATGGAGTGTATTAGGGTGAGAGTGCCAGGGATATGTGGGATCCAGGCAGAATGGGGGTGCGAGAGGGACATAAGGTGCAGTAGAGGGTGGGAGTGCAGGGGAAAATAGGGGTCAGGGATTTGGGGTGCATTGGGCATGGGGGTGAAGGGGAAAATGGGGTCTAAGGGGATATGGGGTGCGTTGGTGGTCAGGGTAGAGGGTGGGAAATGGTGGTGCGGGGCAGATGTGGGGTGCATTAGGGGTGTAGAGATGCACTGGAAGGATACAGAAGTGCAGAGGAGAGTAGGGATGCCTTGGGGTTATGGGGGTGCAGTGCCATGGGGGAGTGTGTGGGGGTGGTATGGTGTGCATTAGGGATGAGGGTGCAGGCGGAAAATAGGGTGCATTGGGGGTCAAGGTGCAGGATGGGAAATGGGTGTGAGTGGGATATGGGATACACTGGGGGTGGCGGGCCTGAGGAGATGTGGGATCTGGGGGATTGGGGATGCCAGAGGGATGTGGGGTGCATTAGGAATGGGGTGTGGGGGAAAGTGGGCATCAGGGGGATACGGGGTGCATTGCAGGTGTAGGGATGCACTGGGGGGATCTAGGGGTGCACAGGGGAGTGCGGGTGTAGGGGGGCTATGGGGGCACACTGCCACGGGGTGGTGCAAAGGAGAGTATGGGGACACACCAGTCTGGGGCTTGCGGCCGTGCTGGGGCTGTCTGTGTAATGTGGGATTGTAGGGGTGACAACCCCCCAACTGCTGCTGTCACCTGCAGGTGTGGCAGGACTCTCCATGTGCCACTGTCCCACCCGGCCCGGCCCCTGGCACCTGTGTACTGGCACCCGTGTGGCACCCACAGGTACCAGTGGGTTTGCGGGTGCAGGCAGCCCCCCACCCCCGTGCCGGGGTGCTCCGTGCCCCAGCAGTGCCACCCTGTCCCGCGGCCCCAGTGGCTCCCAAACTCCCTTCCAGGGCCACGAGGCTCCTTGCGCCATTTTGGGGCCAGAAAGGGGCGTTTAGGACAAAGGAGGGAGTGAAGGCGACATTGGTGCAACAGTTCCTTCCCGGCCGGTACAAAGGCAAAACAAACCGAAAGCGTGTCCGTGCCCGTGCCCGTGCCCATGTCCATGTCTGTATCCAGGCCCACACTCCTCCCGGGGCTGCTGTGGCAGCGGGCGATGCCCGGGGACGGCCACCGAGCCCCTCCCGCGCTGGGTCCCCACGGACACCCAGCCCCGTCCCGGCTCGGTCCCATCTCGGCTCAGCCCGGGCTCCCCCCGGCGTCGAGGCGATGGCTTTTCAGCTGGAAGGGCAGTGGCATTGTGTCCTGGGTACCACCTCCTGCCTGCTCCCTGTGCCGGCGGTGTCCCCGCTGTCAGCCCTGCCCCTGCTCCCGGGATGTCCCATCCCAGACGGATGGGTGGCTCCTTCTCCTCCATCCCTCAGGGCGAGGGAGGTGCCGGCCGGGAGAGCCCGGCTCCCGGGACGCTATTCGGCCGGAGCGCAGCCGTGTGGAGGGGCTAAGTGCGGGCTGTCACTTGTCACCGTGCCCCCGGTACCCCGAGACCTGCCGTAGCACGAGACTGAAGCAAGCGAGCATGCGAGGGCGGCGGGCGGGCGGGCGGAGAGGAACATCCTATTCACCAGGAGAAAGCGCCCCAAAGGCAGGGCTGGAGGCTGGGGGAGACACGCAGCACGGGGTGGGGTGAGCTCGGTGACCCGCTCCGAGGGTGTGAGGGGACCCATCCAGCCTTCGCCGCCACCCGCGGGTGCCTAAAATAAGCATCCTCCTCTCGCCCATCCCTGGGAGCATCCTTTGGTCCCCAGGAGCATCCTTGGTGGCTGGGTCGTGTGCCCATTTGGCACGGGGGTGGGTGGAACAGGATGCGACCGGGGGATCACACAGCGTCGCCTTTCCACTTTGTGTTTCCATGATGTCCGTCCGTCTGTCCAGAAGGGGTTGGCAGGACACTGTGAGGAGAACGGGCAATGGCGGCGGCGTGGGGGGAATTTACACGGTACCCGGGGGAGCTCCGGCGAGGGGCGACGCGGTCCCCCATCTCCCCCCGGAGCCCCGTGTCCCTCGGGGACGTCGATGCGGGGACTGTCCGGGGTCGGCTGGAGTCGAGGGCATCTCTCGTGTCCCCCAGCAGCCGGGAGGAGATGGGGTGGGCGATGGTGGCCGGGGTGGGCGCAGGAGCGGGCGGCCGGACCCGGCGCTATTCGATCACCATGCAGCACGGGAGGTGCTGGGAGAAATACTTGAAGAGCTCCGGAGTGGCCCCAGGGCAGTTGGTGAGTTCCAGCTCCTCCAGCTCCTGCAGCTGCACCAGCCCCGACAGCCCCGTGGTGGTCAGCAAGGGGCAGCCTGCAAGGAACAGGGTGCACTGTCACCCCAAAACACCAGCACTCCCAAAACCAGCACCCTAAAAACCAACATCCCAAGGTCACCAGCATTCCAAAACACACAAAATCCCCACAAATAGCTCTCCAAAATATCGGCACTCAAAAACCCCAGAACTTCAAAACCTCAGCACCCCAAGAAAGCACCCCAAAACCCAGCACCCCAATGCACCAGCACCCCTAAAAAATACTGTCCAAAAAACCAGTATCCCAAAACACCAAACCTCTTCTAAAAGCACCCCCAAAAAAACAACACCCCAAAACACCAGCAGCACAAACACACCAGCAACCCAAAATACCAGCTCCCAAAAAATATCATCCCAAAACCCAGCACGCCAAAGCACCACCACTCCAAAAAAAAACAGAACCCAAAAAACCAGTATGTGAAAAGTGTCGCAAACAACCAATAGACCTCAAAACTGTACCCAAGACACCAGTATCCCTAAAACCCTGCACCCAAAAAAGCACACCAAACCCCAGCACCCTAAGGTACTAGTATTCAAAAAAGTAGCACCTCAAAACATCAGGACCTCCAAAACCAGAATCCCAAAAAACAAGAACCCCCCAAACCAGCATGCAAGAAATACATGGGATGTCTCAAAACACCCCAAAAAAAACCCAACCAAAAAACCAGCACCTTATAAACAGTACCCTAAAACACCAACACCCCAAACCATCAGTATCCAAAAAAGGCCCTCTGTAACAGCAGCATCCCAAAAAAACAGCACCCCAAAGCACAAGTATCCAAAAAAAGCGCCCCCAAAATCCAGTGCCCTCCAAAACAGCACCTTAAAAAACAACACCCTAAAAAACTCAAACTCCAAAAAGCAGCACCCAAAACACCACCACCTCAAAAAACACAGCACCCCAAGAGCCCAGCTGTGGACCTCTCCCCTCAGAGGTGGTCTGGGTGCCTTGGGGGTTTGCTGGCTGTCCCCATGCTGTCACCACGCTGCCCCTGTCCTCATGCTCAGTCTCTTCCCAGCGCCATGGGGTCCTGTCCCACTGATCCCTGGGAGGGAGAGGGGATTCTCACCAGCCAGTGAGAGGAGGCGTAGGCTGCTCATGCCCAGGAGGTGCTTCAGGCCAAAATCCTGAACCTGGAAAAGAAAAGGGAATGGGAATGGAGTGGACAATGAGGGGACCAACATGGGGCTCAGCATTGCTGGGGCAGGAAGCCTGGGCAGGTTGTAGGATTCTGGGGCTGGGTGCCACGTTTGGGTGCTGGCATGGTGGGACATAGTGCAGGGAGCTGGGACAGGGAGCTGGGTGTTGGGAAAGGGAGATCAAGAAGGATGCAGGATGCTGTAGCAGAATGCTGGGGCAGGATGCTGGGTGCAGAGGCAGGGCACTGGGTCTGGTACCAGGTGCTGGGTGACAAGACAAGGTGCAGGGAGCTGGGACAGGGAGCCTGGAGCTGGAGAAGGATGGTGGATACTGGGTCTGGGTGCCAGGGCTGAGACTTGCTGAGCTCACAGGAACACCTGTTTCCCAGCACCAAGTCTTGGGATCTCCAGCCAGCCCAGGGAGCACACTTTGAGCTCTTGGCACATCCCCAGGGAGGTGCCACCCTGCCCTCCCTGCCACGCCAGGACAGGACAGGCACAGCTGTGCTCCCCCACCTACCTGGCAGCACCAGCGCAGGTAGAGGCTCCGCAGGGATGACATGGTGGACAGGTAGCTGAGGCCAGTGTCGGTGATCCGCACGCACCTGCCGGGGACACGGGGGGTCAGGGCTGGCCAGCAGTGGGGCACCCATGGGTGTCCCCAGACCATGGGGACCATCTGCTTCCAGTGCAGCTCAGCGTGGCACAGCTCAGCATGGCATGGTTTGTCATCATGTGACATGGCACGGCACAGCTCAGCATGGCATGACATGGCATGGCATGGCTTGGCATGGCTCAGCATGATTGGGGCATGGCTCAGCATGGCATGGCATGGCATGGCATAACTTGACATGACGTGACATGGCATGGCATGGCTCAGCGTGGTGCAGCATGACATGACATGGCATGGCACTGCTCAGTGTGCCTTGGCATGGCTTGGAATGGCACAGCACAGTTCAGCACAGCTTGGCACATCACTGTACCTATCAAGAACCAGCTCCTCCAGCTTGTGCAGGTCACAGGCGATGTACTCCAGGGCCATGTCAGTGATACGAGGGCACCAGGAGAGGTCGAGGCTGCGCAGCTTCCGCAGGTTCTCAGCCACCAGCTCCACCCCATCGTCCGTCACCTTGGAGCAGCCCGAGAGGCTGAGGACACTCAGGTTGGGCAGGCTGTGCACCATGTTGACCACGCCATGGTTGGTGATCTCCCAGCAGGAGTTGAGGCGCAGGGTGTGGGTGGTGTAGCCCTGCTTGGCGGTGAAGTAGGCGAGCGCTGTGTCCGTCACATGATAGGCCTGCAGGTTGAGCTCAGTGAGGTTGGGCAGGAGCTGCGAGATGGCGGCTATGGCATCGTCGGCCACATTGATGCAGTCGCTGACGCTCAGGGCTGTGATGCGGGCATTGAGGCTGGACCACAGCCCAGCCTCTGTGAAGTCGTTGCAGCCCGACAGCTCCAGCCGCACCACGCCCTGCATCTGCTCCAGCATCACCTGCCAAGGAGCAGGGGGTCAGGGCTCGGTGGGCACCACCACCTGCTCTGTGCAGCCCTGCCCACCCCAGCTCTCTCTGAGTGCCCCACAGCTCTTCCCAGTGGTCCCAGTCCTGGCTGGGTGCAGCCTTCTCCCTCAGATTTCCCTGGCATAGGACACACCAGCATTGGTGGGGAGTGGGAGGGGACAGGCAGGGACCCCTAGATGCAGCCCTGGCACTGTAGCAGGTGCTGTTGGCAGGGTCAGGATTGATGCCCGCTGCTCAGGTCAGATGTGCCCACAGAGCAGCTGGTGTTGTGTTCAGCCATGGCACAGGGCAGGGACCTCAGTGGGGACCTTGCCAGGCCCTGTGCAGGACCACGAGTTGCCCCACATCTGTCTCACTCTCAACCCTCTGCTCAGGTGATTCCCCTTGCTGGGGAGCAGCCAGCCAAGTGGGAATATTCCCATTCCCTGAGTCCTGCTTGTCAGCCACTACCACATTCCCTGCCCAGGGACACCTTGCCTGGCTCTGCCTCCCTCTCGGTATACACAGGCAGCAGGGATGAACCCCCTGCCTGCATCCTGACTCTCTGCCTGCTCAGGCTGCACCCACCTCACTGCCCAGACCACAGGCAGGGGCTCCCAGTGCTGTCCACACCTGTGGGATGGCCATGTCTCCTGCCTGCTCCTTCCCTGTGACCAGAGAAAGTTCTGCCCACATGCGTGTCTCTAAGGCCACCAGGACTGACCCACCATTGCCACATCTCAGCCACCACAGTCACCTTACCAGCGTCACTTACCTCCAACCCCGCATCCGTGATAGTCGACCTCTTAAGGCTCATGGACTTGACTCCCTTCTTGGAGAGGGGGTAGTTGTCAATGAACTCACAAATGTCCAGGTCGGAGACGCCCACGAGGCAGAAGCCGTCGAAGCCGCGGACAGCGAAGCCCTGCAGGCTCACAAACTCCTTCTCGCCACCAGGCAGGATGTTGTAGAGCTCTTTGGTGTGCAGGACGGGCGTCAAGCCCACCCAGAACTTGGGCTGGTAAAGCACCCGCCGCCATGCCTTGCACACCTGCGCCAGCACGCACTTCTCGCACGCTGAAAAGTACCAGAACAAGCGGTTGAGGATCTTCTCGTCCACTGCCAGCTGCCTTTCCGAGGGTGAACCCGGCAGCCGCTCTGGTGAGGGCTGCTCCGAGCCTTCGCTCGTGTTCAGTCCCACCAAGGAAGCGCCGGGAGGGGAAGACACGCTGGCCAGAGTGGCCAGGGAGAGTGGGGAGGCCAGGCTGGGGATGGGAAGGTCGCTGTGGTGGGCTAAGGCCGGGCTGAGGATGGCAGGCACGGAGGAAGGCTGGCACAGGCGGTTTTTCACGGCAGGAGTGCCTTTGGTGATGCTGGCGGAGCCGAGGCCGTTGGGTTGCGTGGGGATCTTCACCAGTCCATTGCGGGGCAAACATGGGGGCTTGGTGTCACCGTTTCTCGGGTTCGACATCTTCCACAGGTCTCTCTGTAACACAGGGATGTGGGATGAGTGGCTGCCAATCTGGCAGGGAGGGTGGGCAGGGCTGGGGGATATGTTAGCACAGGTGGGGACGACCATCCTGGGAGTCCCTGTGCAGGGAGCAGGGTGGCACATGGGATCAGGAGATGCAGGGGGGGTGGGCACAGCCACAGAGAGGACATGTCCAGAGCACAGAGCAGGGTCCACCCAGGGGCTGCAAGGCCATGACATCCCCCATGATGACAGGCAGATGGGGATTTGTCCTTGGACATTCACATCCCTCTCTGAGCCTAGAATCCAGCCATCAATGGGAGATGGAGCAGGAATCATAGACTGGTTTGGGATGGAAGAGACCTCAAAGCCTATCTCATTCCAACCACCTGCCATGGGCAGTGACCTCCCCCACTAGCCCAGGTTGCTCCAAGTCCTGTCCCAACCTGGCCTTGGACACTTTCAGGGATGGGGCAGCCACAGCTTCTCTGGGCAACCTGTGCCAGGGCCTCACTACCCTCAGAGGGAACAATTTCTTCCCAATATCCCATCTAACCCTGCCCTCTGGCAGTGGGAAGACATTCTCCCTTGTCCTGTCCTTCCAGACTCTTGTACCAAGTCCCTTTCCAGCTCTCCTGGAGCCATTTTACGTACTGAAAGGGGTTCTTCCTCTCTCTGAAGCCTTCTCTTCTCCAGGCTGAACAGCGCCAGGTCTCCTAACCTGTCCCAGAGCAGAGGGGCTTCATGCCTCAGAGCATTTTTGTTGGAGGTGAGGAGGCAGCGGTGGTGGAGCAGAGCTGCCTGTGCTCACCATGCCAGGCAGGAGCCTTGCCAAGCCCCGCTGAGCCTCATGGCAGCCGGGCAGCTCCAGCAAACCGGGCCAATAAATATTGCAGAGGCAGCAAGGCTGGCTTTCCACAGTCCCACCGCACCCGCCATCCATTATTCAACATGTTTCCCTCTATAAATATGGAGGTGAATAATTGATAGGGGCTCAGCCCCCTCCCTCTGCCCCAGCTGGTGCCTGGTGCAGGGCCCTGCTGGGGCACTCCTGCCCTGTTTGCCAGTGCCGTGCCAAACCCTGCTGAAGTGCTGGCTCCTGGCAGCCCCTGGGGACATGAGGAGCTGGAGCACAGGAAAGAGCTTTCAGTGCATGGACCAGAACACAGGGACATGGCCCTGAAGCCCCCAGGGGTGCTTGGCATGTCCATCTGATGTCCACTATCTGATGGAACCTGAGGACCCTCTTCATTGCCAGCTGTCCCTGGACCCATGATAAAAGCAAGGGAATTATTTCAGCTGTTTTATTTAGGATGGAAATGGCCAGAGCCTGCTGAAGGGGCACCAAGGGAGAAGCATCATGTCTGGTAATGCTCCTGTTAAGCTCTGTGGGCTCTGAGGATGCTCCATGCAAGCTGGGAGAGGTAGCTGCTGAGTGGGATGCAGCCCAGATCACCTGCTGCCCCCAGCCTATCACTTTGACCTTCGCAGCATCCCTGACCCATCCAGCTCTCCTGGAGCAATCAGCAAGGGATCAGCCACCTAAAAAAGAGCTCAGGAGTGCAGGCATCTGCCAGTGGCACAGCTGGCAAACCTTGTGGGATGCACACACACGGCGACTCCTGAGGACACTGTTCCCAGCACAGAGGGGCCGTGGGATGGGGCTGATGGGAGCCGCTGAAGCCTCTCCTGTGGTGGGAGTGGCAGTGGCATGGAGGTGCCAGCAGACAGCCCGGCTCAGTGGCAGTGGCCTGGAGAGATCCCAGCCTCCAGGGATGAGCCCAGCCCTGTGCAGACAGTCTGGCGCCGCTCCCAACTTGGATGCAGCCACTGCTGCCTCCGCTCTGCCAGTGGAGCTGTGCCTCAGATGCTTGGACATGTGTTAAATTCACTTGGAAGCAAGAGAAGAGGAGGGGAAAGAAGAAGGAAACTTAAAACCAGAGGCTCAGTGCTTGGCAGCAATTAGGGAAGCAAACAGAACATGCACTGGGGTGTCTCACACAGCACGAATCCAAACAGATAATTACTAGGTGGCACAGAAAGGCTGTTGATCCTCACAGAGCCCACAGCCAGAACTGTGGGCACACTGTTTGTCTCCAGGGACAGGGCGGGTGGTGACAGAGGGGCAGTCCGGGGCTTCAAGAGCCCAAGGGGACAGTCACAGGAGGAGACAGATGCTGACAAGTCGCTGGACTGAAATGCAGAGAGCAGGAGGTTTTGGCAATGGATACAACTGGTTCAGATCGAGGCTGGTCCCTGAGGCTGGGCTCAGGGCAGGCTGAGTGGATTCAGCAGCTTCCCCAGCCCTGCCTTGGAAAGCTGAGCCAGGTTCCCCCTGCCCTGGGCGCTGAGGATGCCTGTCTGGAGCACAGAAATCCTGAACCTTGAATGAGCTGGGAAGTCACTTCAAATAGAAAGATGGCCAGAGATGTGGACCTCTGAGCACAGGCAGGTCCAGGCAGTGATGGTGGGAGGCCAGACAGGTATTTCTCTCTGGGAAAATGGGCAGGCAAGGATTTGGGGGTTTCTACCAACCCCAGGAGAAGGACTGTGCTTGAGAAGGACCCCAGTGTGGAGAAGGTGGGCTGGGGCACACACTGGGAAGGAGAGTGGGTCGAATAGCTGCTCTCTGCTGTCTTTGGCACCATGGGGCAGTGCTGGGATCTACCCTCCCTTGCTGCAGGAAAGCCCCTGCCTGCAGCCAAGCAGCCCCTGCACCCCAGGTCTGAGGCCACATCACTCCAATGTACAATGTGTGACTCCCACATCCAATGGAGATCCCTGCTGCTGCTGTGTGCTGGGACAGCGAGGGCACTCCCTGTCTTGCTCCAGGCACTCCCAACCCACCTAGAGAGCGGATGGACAGTGAAACACAAAACTGTCTGCCTCTGTCAGTACAGAGCCTCTCTGATATTCCAGCAGCTCCTTAAGCACCTCCATTGTTTTTTGACCACCCCAAAGCAGCAGGAGAGCAGAGATTTGGCCTTTTCTCCCTGTCATCTCACTGTTCGCAGCTTGCATGACTGGGTCAACCATATCATCATCATCAGCAGCAAGATTGTTCAGCATTTGGTACAACCATCCTTGCTCTGGGACCCCACAGAAAGGACCCAGATTTGCAACCCCATAACAACCCCCTTTGCTCTGGTAGGCCACGGCTCATAGTGAAACATCTTCCAGCAGTGGAGTGCCAGCTCCCGATCCACAGTGGGAGAAAACCTGATGAAAGCAAAGGTTAAAGTCCTTCAGTCTCCTGAATTGACTACAGGGTGCACATTTCACAGGAGACGTCAGTGCCAGAGAAGTCATTCCATTCAGGAGGGTTTTGTCACCCACAATAAGTGATGATGCAGTGGTGGGGGGTGGATTTGACGCAGGAAGAGAGAAGAAAGCCAGGGTCTAAGAGCCTGTCACTACAAACATTGCACAGACAATGAGAATGTCGGGATGAACAGAATGGAGGCTGCCAGAAAGACAGAGCTTGTCCAAGCTGTTGACGAGTTTACCATCTCCATGTGGCAGTGAAGAGAGATGAAGGCCTTGAGACGGGCAGAATGATCAGTCACCCTGTAGGTCCCACTCTGAAGGTTGTTGATTGGGAGATCCCAGACTCCTGGATCAGATAGCCACCCCACTCCGGTCAGGCTCGGGGACGAGCTCTGGGTTCGGCGGGATCGGAGAGGCCCCGGGAGACCCCGGACCGGCCGGCGTGGAGCCCCCGGGACCCCGTCCGCGCCGGGGTCAGCACCGCGGACAGCGGCTCGGTCAGCACCGCGGACAGCGGCAGAGCCCGCGCCCGCCGGGCCGCGGCAGCCCCGGGTCACCCCGCAAACACGGCCCTGCGGGACCCCCTTCACTCGTCCCTGCGAGGATCTGGTGTTTCCCCGCCGGGCCTCTGTGAGCATCCGCTACCACCCTGCCAGGTGTCCCTGCAAGAATCCGCTATTGCCCTGCCATGTCCTTTGCAAGAGATCCTGCTATCACCCCACCAGGACTCTGAAAACTCACGATTGTCCTGACAGGTCCTTGTAACAGATCCTATTATGAGCCTGCCAGGCCCCTGTGAGGATCCATTATTGCCCCGCCAGGCCTTTGTAAGAGATCCTACTATGGCCCCACCAGATCGCTGAGAGGATCCACTGTCACCTCACCGTGTCCCTGTGAGGATCTGCTCTCACCATGCCAGGCACTTGTAAGAGATCCTACTATTGCCCTGCCAGGTCCCTGTAAGAATCTACCGTTGCCCCAGCAGGTCCTTGTAAGAGAACGAACTATCATGCCACCATGTCCCTGAGAGGACCCACTATTGCCCTGTCAATTCCCTGTGAGGATCCACTATTGACCCACCAGCTCCCCATGAGACCCTCATATGACCCTGCCAGGTCCCTACAGCCCCCACCACTCCTGCTCCCCAGCCTGTCCTGCCCCCTGTTACTGCCCTGCCAGGATCCAAAGCTACTGCAAAATGATTTCTGTGGAGCCCCTGCTCTGGCAGCAGAGCTGCGTGGCTGCGAGGAGCCATGTCTCATGAGTCCCTGCACACACACACATGGATATAAATGCACACATGGACACACATGGACATGCACAGCCCCCGGAGTGGGTGGTTGCCCCTGCACAGGCCGTGGTGCTCCATGGCTCACACACACACACACACACATACACACACACACACACACACACACAGGCACAGCCAGGGCTGGCGCGTGCACACGCACACAGGGTTGCATCAGCTGAATTCATTAGCCCATCTATTTTTACTAATGCAGCAAATCAAGTTGCTCTACAGGCGGAGAAAACACACCCGAGACAGAGAGCTGTGGTGGAGCATGCAGCCAAAGGCTTTTGTCCAGCGCTCCTGAGGGGATCAGTTTCCCGAGACTCTCTTGGCTCCACGAGATGTCCCCGACCAGCAACAATGCCAGGCAGGCTCTTGCCTGGGGGCCTGAACCTGCACGTGGCAGTAATAAAGACATCCCGCTGCAAAGCTTGCCCAGCACAGCCTCACTCTGTGGAGTGCAGCTGCCTCCTGCTCTGATCCCATTGGGGCACAACACTGCCTGTGCCATGACTAGTGGAGGTAAGACCCCTGGCTTCTGAAACTGAGTCCCCTCAGAAGGCTTGGATCACCCAAGAAATGCAGAGGAGCCCCTGGAGACCCTGGAGGAGCCCCTGATTCCCCCAGAGATGGAGGGGCAAAGGGAGTGTTTGGGTAGGGAGATGCTGTACCTGTGCATGTGTGGTGTGTGTGGGTGTGTGGGTGTGCGTGCGTGTGTGCACACAGGTGGATCTGTCCTCCCAGGCTTGGCACTCACTCAGGTGAGCTGGTAGAGCGGCTCAGAACACAGTTCCAAACTCAGTGCTAACTCTTCCTTGCTGCACAAGCCAGGAATTCATGGTAGGAAAGCACCTCACCACTCCACCTGGCCCTGGACACCTGCTGTTTTTGTGATGGCAGGTGGGAAACTCCCTCCTGAGATGGCCCTGAGACCTCCCCAGGAGATCAGAGGGCTGAGAGCAGCTTTCTTGCTCCCATGTTGTCTCCCAACAATGCAAAAGAGCTCATTCCACCTTGCAGTGGACAAAGAGGCTCAGGAGGGGCTGGGAAAACAACTGGTTTGAGTGCCATTGCTGCTGGCTGCTGCTCTCAGTGCAGGGCAGGCTGGTGAATCCATCACTGGGTCTGAGGCAGCTCGTGGCCAAGCAGCAGAGCCATCACAATAAGGACCCCCCAACACTACTCTCTCCCAGATCCCACAGCCTTCCCAAACAGCAAAACCTCCAGAGAAAGGTCAGGCTCTGCAGGGTCAGCCCCATGCCCAGGGACCTGGGAAAAGCTGTCTGAGGTGCCAGAGCTGAGCTCTGCTTAGGTCCCTGCCACTTTGTGCTTCATTGAGGGAATGGCTCCTCTCCAGAAGCAATGAGAGATGCAGCTCCTGCCTTCTCCAGCCCTCGGCATGGAGAAATTGCAGGGAGGAGGCAGAGCTCCAGCCCCACAACCCAGCCAAGCAAAACTTTCTTGCAACAGGCAACAAGGTCCCCTCTGGCTGAAGCATCTATCTTCTCTGGTAAGACCCAAATCTCTCAAAGACATCAAATTATGACCTCTCTCCTTATCCCAGGCAGCCCCATGTCCCCTCGGGAGGAAACCCACACTCAAAAGGAGCACAAGATGCGCAGACCAGGGCAGAGCTGGATCCCTGGGCCCTTCCCCTCCAGACTCCTCCAGAGGTTCCAGACCTCAGTGCCATGGGATGATGCTCCTGCCTCAGCCAAGCTTCTCCCTGCTCCCCACTGACCAAGGCAAGAAGAGGGATGGCTTCTCATGTGCTAGATCCTGCCCAGCCTGGTCTCCCCTCACTGCAAGCCCAGCCAGAGCCCAGCAAAAACACCCAGCATGTCACCGCCCTTCTCTCTGTCCCTCCTGGACCCAGGAAGGGGTGAACGAAAATGCAAGATCCCACAAGGAGACAGGAGCCAGGAGATCATGGTCCAAGGCTGTCTTCAAGCCCCCTGGTCCCCAGAACAAGGATGTGCTCCCCAGGTGCTGATGGAACTTGAGCCTCTCCAAACCCCTTCATCCCTTCACACATGGCAATTGCCACACAAGCAGTGATGCCCCTTTGCTGCTGGGCTTGGGGGTCCAGCCAGGAGCTGGGGTTGGGGTGAGGCTGGCGGGACACCAGGGAAGGCCACAGCACTGTTCGCTGCAGGGGGCTGTGGGTGCTAAATGCCATCACAGGCTCTGAAAAGCTGTTAGATGACTCCAAGAAGCAAAGGCACTGGCCTGATCCTGCTCCTAGCACAGCCCCCCAGACGTCTGCTTCCCTCATCACACCTCCAGCAGGGAGAAACCCTGGAGAAATGGCTTCTGCTGAACTGCTCCTTCTCCAGACACTCTCCCCTTTAGCCCTGACCTCCTCCTGTGACCCCCCCGCCATGGAGCACCTAGCACACGTGGCTGGTCCCCGTGGCAGGTGGGCAGAGGTTTGGTGGGGGTGGGATCCTGCCAAAGGAGCTCTGCTCGCCCGCACACCCAATCCTGCTCCCTCCCACACCATCAGCACCAACTCAACCTCCCAAATCCCCTTTCTACTCTCTGAGTGCTGCTCCATCCTCACAGACACAGGTGGAGAGCAATGGGCCATGGCTTGGGCATGGGGAAACTGAGGTACAGGCAGGACAACGTGGCTTTGCCATGGAGCTGCCAGAGTCTGAACCAGGCACAAATGAAATCTGCAGAGCAGGAGGGCAGGATCCAGCACCCAAACTCAAAGGGCTCCCTTTCCAATTGCCCTTCTGTCTGGACCGCAGCCACATTCCCATGGGGTAGTCAACATGATTGTGATCCCCTTTCCCCCTCCTGCCTTATCGCAGCCCAAGTGAGGGTCACTCCTTCTCCAGGAGCAGGATTTGGGGAGACAGGAGAGTCCTAGTGCTGGGGATGTTCGTCCCACTGCTCCCCACTGCCATGGAGCCACTGGCATGGGGAGGAGAGCAGGCAAAGGGATCGATGTGGGGGAAGCCAGCTCGGGGAAAAATAGATATCTATCTCATTAAAAATGGATGCTTGAGCGAGTCCTCCCCACTCCAAAGCCACCTCCCTCCCTATTCCTGGTAGCCGGAGTGAAATCAGCACTCAGCTTCCAGAGGAGGGAGATGCCAGCGCAGCACGGCGCTCGCTCTGTGCCTGCTGCTCCCACCCTGCTGCGTACTGAGACCCTTTGGGTGCTGCAAGGAGGGGTCTGAAACCCCCAGTACTTTGGTCAGAGGATGGTTATGGATGAGGACCTGCCAGAAGCATCCCTGCTGCAGGAACTGCCAGTCTGGCCTTCACTGCCTAGGTACTGCCATGTCCCACCAGTGGCATTGGATGTCCAAGAGGCAGAGGCACTTCGGCCCAGTGCCCCATGGCACCCCTGGGCCCCCACATGGGCAAAGTCTTGGGGGTCTCTACCTGATTGCTGCCAAACCCCTGTGCCTCAGTTTCCCTCATTTATGCCCATCCCCAGACATTCCATGGAGTTCAGCCTGCCCACCTGGCCGCCAACCCCACACATGGACCCCTCCACTCATACCCATCCTCTGCCCCACCAAAACAAACTCCTCATTGCCATCCTGGACTGCTGGGGGGTCCCTGGCCCCACACTGGGCTTTGCAGGGGCCCTCAGCCCCATCCCAGTCAGAACCTTCCCCTTCCTCCATCCCCTGAGGTCTGGGATGGGGGGGCTGTCCCTGTCTCCCCATGCCTGGCTGGTGTCACCCTGCATCCAAGGAAAGCCACACCGAGGTGTTGGGGTGCTGGGGTGTTCAGATGCAGCCTTGGGGATGCCACTGGTGTCAATAGTCACAAGGGGCATTTTGGAGGTTGGCAGCAGAGGTGAAGAGGGGCAAGCATCAATTCCACACCCGGGAGATATTGAATCCTATGGCAATGTCCCACTTACACCCCCATCCCAGAGCATCCCTGCACCCCTAGGTACTCACCTGACATCCCCCCCCCCGCCATTACCCACCCGGTGATGCCCGGCCATGCTGGGGGGGACACAACACACCTTACCCACCCAGCCCCCCCTCTCCCCAAACCGGAGGAGAGAAGCCAGCACCACGGGGAGGTTCACACCGACCACGGTCCTCTGGTGAGCTACCGGGAGGTGGGGGCGGAGAGGGGCACCGGACCGGGAGCCCTGGGGCCGGGCCGGCTCCGCCGGCGTTATATAACGCAGCCCCATGATGCGGGATGCGGCTGGGGGTGGTTGCGGTGCCGGCGCCAGTACCGGTACCGGTGGAACAGGCACTGGCACCGACACCGGCATCGGCACCAACCCCGGCATCGGCTTTGTGTTGTAAAGGGTTTTCCCGAGCAGCTCTTACCTCCAGCCCCGTCTCCCGAAGCTCATGCCATGCCTTGTGCCCGTCTTCTCTCGGCTGCAGGAAAAAAAAAACCACCAGGAAGAAAACTGGGAATAATCCCCCCAAAAATTCCCGTTGGCAAAGGGGCCGGATCCCGCCCGGCCCCCGCCCCAACCCCGCGAAACAACAGGAAAAATAAGCGGGGAGTGGAGGGGGGGAATGGGGCCGGATCCGGATCCGGGGGGATGGAGAAGGGGGGTCCCTCCTGCCAGCCAGCCCAGGGAGCTGGGAGCACACGCACACGCGCGTTTGCACACACGCACACGCGTGTCACCAGCGCAGCCTGTTAAAGAGACACGGTCGCCGGTAGCGATAATGGATCGCGATGGGATGTTATCAGCACCGGCAGAGGAGAGGTGAGGGTGTGGGACACAGGGAATGATGCGGGGGATGCGGGCAGGGCTGGGCTGGCAGCTGGGTGTGCAGGGAGAGAGGGGTGGTGGGTGGGGGAATGCAGGGGTGGAAGGATGAGGGATGGAGGGAGGGATGGGGGGATGGAAAGATGGAGGGGGGATGGAGAGATGGAGGGGTGGAAGGATGGAAGGAGGGATGGAGAAATGGGGGGAAGAATGGTGAGATGGAGGGAGGAATGGGGGATGGAAATATGGAGGAGGGATGGAGAGATGGAGGAGTGGAAGGATGGAGGGAGGGCTGGAGAAATGGGGGGAAGAAAGATGAGATGCAGGGAAGGCCAGGGGGAGAAATGGGGGCTGAAGGGAGCGAAGGAAGGAAAGACGGAAACATGGAGGGATGGAGAGAAAAATAGAGAGATGGGAATGAATGGTTGGGAGAGGATGGAGGGATGGAGAAATGGAGGGAAGAATGGTGAAATGGAGGGATGAAGGGATGGAGGAAGAAATGGAGGCCTGGTGAAATGGAAGGATGGGTGGAGGGATGGGATGGATGGAGGGATGGAGGAATGTAGGGCTGGATAGAAGGAGGAACAGAGGGATGGATGGAAGGCTGAATGGACAGATGGAGGCTTGCTCTGGCTCTCTCCCCACCAGGGCACTGGCAGGCTGGAGATCGTGGTGCAGATCCTGCTGCAGACCCCTCTCACACTGGCAGCTGGCAGCCCCTTGGGCGCAGTGGTGACACTTGACCCAGCTCCAGCAAGCTAGCATGCAGCAGGCACCCAGGACCGGGTGCTGTACCCAGATCCTGGGGAGATTCACCTGCCCAAGTCACGTCTGGCACTGGAACCTTCTGGAAGTGCCCCATTGCTGCCCCCCATTTCCCATCATCCCCACTCAGCACCCACCCAGCACCCCCAGTCTGAGCTCAGCTTCACCACTGCTCCCAAGACTGGAGGTAACTGGTCAGCTGCCACATTTAACTCCATCCCCCCACATGGCCCCATGTGAGCAGCGGGACCAGGGCAGCTGCTGCACCCAGCTGGCCCTGGGGAGGCTGCTGGAGTTGCCTGGATCTGGTGCCTGGCTCCGGCTTCCATAATTTATAAGGCAGGTTGGGTTTCATGCTGGCAGCTGGGAGGGGGCTTGGGGAGGAGACTGCACACACTCACACTCACACTCATTCACACTCACACCCTCATCACATCCTCCCTAGTGGGTGGCAAGTGCAGGAGGAGGTGCTGGAGGGGCCAGGGGATGTGTGGATCCATGGCCTCATCCAGGTGATGCGTATTTTCCCCATAGACTGAGGAACTGGGGGTCCTTCTGCCCACAGTCCATTCTCCCTCCAGTAGTGCCCTGACCACCCAAGATGCCTCGTCCCCATGGGGGTGTTCCAGAGAATTTCCACCCAGCAGCATCCTGGGAGCAACAAGTGGTGGTCCAGACCTTGGGGACAAGCTTTGCACCCAGAGCAGGTCTGTGCCAGCAGGGCTGGCAGGCACAGGGAGGCAGTGGGGACCTGGATGGTCCCTGTTGTCCCTTTGATCCTGGGACTGTCACTAATGCCTGCCAGCACCAGGCCCCAGAAGGGACATGTTATTGTGTCCCCTTGTCCTGGGGACATTTTCATGTCTGGAAAGAGACTGGAAGAGTCCCTGGGCATGGGAAGTCTGCATGCACGTGTCTCCAGTGAAGGGGACACGGCTGGGGTACCAGCTCAGGGGGGTACCCACACCCTGGGGTGCCTGATATGGGATGCCTGGTCACCCCACTTCACCCTATGTCACCGTGCAGGCCTCCTGAGCCCTCCTGCTCCACAGGGACTGTCCCTCCTGTGTGCCAGGAGGGTGGTGGCCAGTGTCCCCGCATTCAGGCCAGGCCAGCAGCTGAGAGCCAACTGACAAGGCTCCCCCAACCCTCCTTTACTCTCCCACTGCCACCACCCTGGGGATGCTGCAGGCTCTCACCCAGCCTGTCCCCATGGCAATGGGGCCCTGGGCTGAGCATCCCCATTCCAGCTGGAGCATCCCCGGTCCAGCTGGGCTGCCAGTGCCAGAGCTGGACCGCAGTGCGCTGTGGGCCTGTCACCGCAGCAACCGCCGTCGCCTAGCGCCGCTGTCTCCCGGTAACCCGTCGCCTAGCAATGGGGGATTTTCACAGCTCGGGATGAAGAGTTGAAAGTTATTTTTAGCCCGGGCTGTGAATCAATAGGCAGCTCCATTCGCCGCCCCGCAGGATGCACGCACGGGGGTCCGGCAGTGGTGGAAGGGACGGAGGGAAAGTGGGGGCAGATGGGTGGTCTGCCCAGCCTGGGGTCACCACCCCAGCATGGCTCCCAGGGCCCCCCAGGGCCCAGCCCCCTTTGTGCTTACTCTAGGTCTCAGAGCCCTTGACTCTTCCCCGCCAAGGATCTGACCCTCCTAAGGTTCCCCCCTCCAGGCCATGTGCAGGTGAGGGTGAGTGAGGACATAGGGGTTCTCAGGCTTCTGTGGGGACCCTCACATGGCCATGGGGACAATCTCACTGCTGTGGGGACTGTTAGCTGCTGTGGGGATTCTCATCTTACTGTAGAGACCCTCATCTCATGTGAGGACCCTCATCTTACTGTGGGGATCCTCAACCCGCTGTGAGGACCCTCATCCAGCTTTTGGGAACCTCATCCTTTTATGGAGAGCTTCTGCCACCAGTGTGGACCCCCACCTTCCCCTAGGACACCTGCCTTGCCATGGGAATCCCAACCTTGCCATGGGAGCCCATGTCTTGACATGGGACCCCCTCCTTGCCACGGGATCCCCTCCTTGCCATGGAGACCACTGCCTTGTCATTGGGACCCTCTCCTTGCCATGAGGACCCCTGCTTTGACATGTGGATGCTCTCCTTGCCTTGTGGATCCCCACCTTGCCATGGGGACCCTCATCCTGTCTTGGGGACCCTCACTCGTGGTTTTTCTCCTGACAGCCCCCATGAGCTCCCTCAATCCCTCCAGGCTCTTTCCCACTCCTAGGGGTACGAAACTGGGGTCTGGATGCTCAGGGACATCGAGAGGGGACAGAGCCTCTTCAGCACCCAGATTCTGTGGGGATGGGTTCAGGTTATCCCTGCATATCCCCAGGAAAGGGCTGGAAGCTGAGCTCAGGCTCCTGAGCTATTTTTTAAGATGAGGTGGGTGCCTCCCACAGCCACATCTCCTTTGGGTGTTTGGCTGGGTGGGAGAGCTCCCCACGCAGCCATGGGGGGAAGGGCAGTGGAGTGTGGAGAGGCTGAGAAACCCCAACCTCTGAGCAGTCCTCTGAGTCCTCCCTTTGCCTTTCCCAGGAGGGCTTTTGCCCCTGGGCGCAGCCCAGCCTGGAGCATCCCTGCCCTTGCCATCACCCACCCAAGACAAAGGGTGGAGGGTGCCCAGAGCCACCCCACAGGGGCCCTTTGTGGCAGTGTGGAGGCCCCAGGGACGTCAGGGGCCTGGAGTTGTGGAGGAAGAGAGACGATAATAAAAAAAAAACCAAACAAAGAAAGAGCCAGAGTCCCTCCTGCCCTGGAGCCCAGAGGTGCCCTGGGGGTGGCAGATAGGTCTAGGGCAGAGTAGACCTGGATCTGTCAGAGTCGGTCCAGAGGGGACACAGAAATGCTCAGAGGGCTGGAAGAATCTCTCCTGTGAGGAAAGGCTAGGAGAGCTGGAACTGTCCAGCCTGGAGAAGACCTTCTGGCAGCCTGGCAATACTTAAGGGGGCTTGGAAGAGCAATGGAGAGAGGCTTTGTGCCAGGATCTGTAGAGACAGGAGAAGGGATGACAATTTCCACTGAAGAGGGTGGATTTAGATTGGATATAAGGAGGAAATGTGTTGTAGGGGAGGCAATGAGAAGCTGGAGGAGCTGTGGGTGCTGCACCGGGCTGGAACAGCCTGGCCCGGCGGGAGATGTCCCGGCCCAGGGCAGGGGTGCGCCCGGGTGGTCTTTGAAGGTCCTGTTGAACGAGCTGATGCTCTGCTCCTCTGCGGGATGTGGCTTTCCCCTGGCCCACCCGAGCCCCCTGGGCTGCCCCGGGTTCCCCTCCCCGGGGCTGGCCGTTCCCGGCCGCCGTGCCCGCGGTCACCAGAGGGCACTGCGAGCCCGAGCATCCCGGAGCGGCCAGGGGCACCGGGGCCAAAACGGAGCCCTGAGCGGCCTCGGACCCGCCGCAGGGGCCGGAGGCTTCCGGGCGCTCTCGGGGGGCGGCCGACAGCCAGACCCGCCCGATCACTCTTGCCCCATGGGGCAACACCTCCTGCGGCAGCTGGGGACGAGGGGGAACGGCCGGGGGACACGGAGGGTGTGCTGGGAACACAGTCAGGGGACACGGCCACAGGCCAGAGCTCTGAGTACGGCTGGCAACCCGGGAGACATTTGGGGAGTACTGGGGGGGCTTTGCCCCATCCCAGCTCAGCCCCGGCTCCAGTGGCTACTCCAAAGTGGCTCCTGGTCCCTCCCGATGGCCTTTTACTGAATGCAGGGGTGCCCCATGTCATGCTGGAGGGAAGTCAGGACTAGTGGCCACAGGGGTTTGGTCCAGCTGGTGCCCAAGTTTAACCAGTAACACGCAGTTAAGGTGGGTCAGGGGCCGCGGTGGGGGCCAGGAGTGCAGATCCATCAATTGTGCTGGCATTAAGGCAGACACTGCCATGTGCCTGTGTGGGCAGTGGCACTCAGCTCCAGCCTCAAACACCCATGTCCCACTTTCCTGCACAGCGAGGTGTCCCAAGGGAACCCCCTGCCCTGCCCCGAGGGTGCTGAAGGATCAGTACTGGTGGGGTGAAGTCTCTGCCTGCAGAATTCCTGTGCCCTCACATCTGGTGCCGCCTCATCTCTGGGCATCTGGCTGAAGCCATTTGTGGGGTCCCTGGTGGGATCCCCTGCCTAGCTTAGAGCACAGCTGGCTCTTCCTCATGGTGACATCAGATGGGCCTCGGGACTGTGTCCCTCCGTGCCGAGGTCACGGTGACTTTCCAGGAACACAGCCAGGCCCTCAACCCACCTGCCTTCTGGCAAACTCCACAGGGCAAATGGTGGGCTCATCTCGAGAGCCAGTGGGCACAGAGCCCCCTGCCCCAACCCCCTGACACCCTGACATCCCGATCAGCTCCACCTTAACCCGCAGCCCCTCCGGTCCCTCATTTTCCATGGATTCCAGCAGCATGACTTCTTTCAGCATCACTTCATGGCCGAAGGGCTGTGGATCCTCCTCTCCCCGCCTGCCTCCCCCTCCCCTTCCCCTCTTCCCCTCTTTCTTCCCACCATCCCAATTTACAATCCCTCATTTCCATTCCGCTCCACCCTCTGGCCGAGGACTTTGTTCCCGGCCTATATCATCCCATCCCAATTGTTCTGTGTTTATTTCAAACATTTTGGCGGGCTGTCACTGCATGGAAACTTAATTAATGGTGGGGTCTGTGGTGGTGGCACAATAGCGGCTGGAAGGGGAGGGGGGTGGTGTAAAAAATTCCAAGGCTTGGAGAGAGGCAATTGGGGGCTCAGATGTGTGTGACCCCTGTGCCAGGCCCACTGCCACGTGCCTGGGCTCCCCCTGGGTAGAAAAGTGTCTCCCTGGGGAGGGGGCTGCTGTTGCCGGTGGGAGTTGTAGATATTATGGAGCTTGGGGAGGTAACTTTTGGGGTACACAGTTCGGAGAAGGGAGAGGGTGTAAGCAAGGGGGCTGTAGTCTGGGGTGTGCATAAACTGGGGTTTGCATAGGTTAGGGTGCACATAACTTGGGGTGTAGACAGCCTGGGCTGTGTATGGCCTGGGGTGTGTGTAACTCAGGGTATGCATAACTTGGGGTGTAGACAGCCTGTGGTGTGTGTAACTTGGGGTTGGGTGTGTATAACTTGGGGTACACAGTTCTGTAAACCAGGGCAACTGTAGTGTGGGGTATGCATAGCCTGGTGTGTGCCCAGTTGGGGTGTACCCAGCCTTGGGTGCTGTACTCCAGGTGTGCACAGCTTGGGGCGCACATGACCATGCATGTGCATATCCTTGGGTGTACAAAGTGTGTGTAACTCTTGGGGTGCACAGTTCTGGTGGGGTGCAAAAACCAACAGGGATGTAGTCTGCAGGGTGCACAGTCTGGGGTGTTCACAGCCCTGGGTGCCTGTAGCCCACGGTGTGTGTAGTTGGAGTGTAGCTGGCCTGAGGAGCCTGTAGTCTGGGGTGTGCATAGTTGGGGCGTGCACAGACCGAGGTCTATATAGCCTTGGCTGTGCACAGGTGGGATGTGCACAATTTGGGGTACGTGTAGCCTGGGGTGTGCAAAATTGGGATGTACCTAGCCTGGGGAGCCTCTAGCCTGGGGTGTGCACAGTTTGGAGTGTAAGCAATGTGGGGTGTAGCCAGCCTGAGGGGTGCACAATGTGGGGTGTAGCCAGCTTGGGGGGTGCACAATGCGGGCTGTGCCCAGCCTGAGGGGTGCACAAATGCGGGCTGTGCCCAGCCTGCGGTGCCCGGAGCCCGGCCGCGCACAGGACGGACCTCAGGGTGCTCCCCACGGGGCGGTCCTGCCCGCGGTGCCCAGCCCTGCTGCGGGGCGGCGGGTGCGCCCCGGGCCGGGGCCGGGGCCGGGGGCGGTGCCCGCCCCTCCGCCCCCATTGGCAGAAAGTTCGGGGCGCGCCGCGGGGTGGCGGCCGCTCCGCTCCGCTCCGCTCCGCTCTGC
>JAWWTY010000032.1:1559808-1570445 GCA_035222235.1 Margarornis squamiger | reverse complement strand
CCCCGCGGCCGCCGCGGGCGCGGCCATGTGGGCGCTGCGGGCGCTGTGCCTCGCCGGGCTGGGGGCGGCCATCGGCGGCGTCTCGGCGGACCAGTGCAGCTGGAGGGGCAGGTAGGCACCGGGCACAGCGGCACCGGGCACAGCGGCACCGGGAGGTGCCACACGCCGGTCCCCGGTTCGCAGCGCCCCGGGCAGCTCCCGCCGCCCGGGCGGGGCAGGTTCAGGGTGGGGGGTCTGCTCTTCCCCCCTCCCCACCCCGTCCATCCTCAGGGCTGACCCCTCTCCTGCATCCGTGGGGAGGGTCACGCGTGGCATGCGGGAACCCGCGCCTGCCTCAGTTTCCCCGCTCCTGGGTGCGGCTGCTCCCCCCTCGAGGGATGCTGGTCCCCCCGCGGGGCTGCCCGCCTCTCCGGGACCCCTTTCTCAGCCCCCACCACCCGTGAAGCCCATCCCGGCGGCCGGCGGGACCCCCAGCCCTCCGGCAGGGCCCGAAGCACCGCCCGAAGGCGCCGAACTCCGAACAAAGAGCCGGGGCCCGCCAGGAGGGGCTGCCCTACGCGGGGGACGTGGGGGCCACGGGGGCCCCGCAGACAGCGGCATCTCACCGGGACAAAGCAGCCCCCGGCTGTCCCCTCTCCCCCCAGGCCGGCGTCCCCGCGTGCATCCCCCGCGCTCACAATGCCGCGGGAGAGCAGTAGCTCCGCGTATCATTTCCACCCGAGATTGGGACTCCAGAAGCCACTGGGGATCCCCAGAGTGGGGAATGCACGGGAACAGGTGACCCCAAGGCTGTGAGCACCCTGGGGGTGGCTTGGGAGCCCACACTGGGTGCGAGGGGGGCTGTGCTCTTGCACCCCCTCCTCAGCCCCTCCAAAAGGTGCTGGGGGACACGAGCATCCCCAAATGATGCTTTTGCACCCCAAGTCCAAGTTACTGAGGTTTTGGTGCTGTTCCTCCCCATGGCCGTCTCTCAGGCCTCCACAGAGGTGCTGCTTGGGAGTCCTGGGAGCTGCGGTGCTGGGGGCAACATGGGCTGAGGGAACATGGGCTGAGGGCTCCTCGTCACTCAAGGGGTCCTGGCTGATGGGGTGCTGTCCCCCACAGTGGGCTGTCACAGGAGGCAGGCAGCGTGGAGCAGCTGTCCCTGCACTGCGCCGAGGGCTCTCTGGAATGGCTGTACCCCACGGGGGCCCTTCGCCTGCGCCTGGCCCCCCGCCTGCCCCCCACCACCGCTGCCATCAAGGGCGGGAGCCCCCGGCATGTCACTGCCTGTGTCAAACCCACTGGAACCTTCCGGGGGGCTCAGCTCTACCTGGAGAGGGAGGGAGTGCTGGAGCTGCTGCTGCCGGAGGCCCCCCGGCCCCGTGCCCGCTGTTTCAGCTGGCTGCCCCAGGAGAAGGTGGCCCTGTTCCTGCAGGCCACCCCGCACCCCGACATCAGCCGCCGCATCGCCGCCTTCCGCTATGAGCTGCGGGGGGACTGGCTGGCGCGGCCGGCGCTGCCTGCCGCTAGCCTTGGCACAGAAGGTGAGTGCCCAAAGTCCCCTCACCCGCCTCAGGTTCCCCTTCCCTGCCAGAGTGTCTATGAAGGCAAGGAGGGCAGGATTGGGGTGGTGTTCCCCCTCCATGCTGGTCACCAGGAGTGGTGGCAGGCTGTGCTTGGACTTGCAGGTGCGTGTCGGCCATGCAATGACACCGAGATCCTGATGGCCATTTGCACTAGTGACTTTGGTGAGTGAACCCTGGGCTGCGGCCAGGGACAGAGGGAAACCTGAGTGGGGGGAACAACCCCACAGACAGCGCTGGGCCCTGTCTGGGATGGGCTGGGCTGCAGCCAACAGGGGCAGAGGGTGCTGTGGAATGGGAATGGAGATGGGGATGGGGATGGGGGTAGGGATGAGGATAGGGATGGGAATGGATATGGGGAGAGGGATGAGGATGGGTATGGGGATGTGGACAGGAATGGGGATGGAAGCTAGGATGGAGACAGGGATGGGAATAGGAAAAGGAGTGGCAATGAGACAAAGGATGGAGATGGAAAGCAGAAGGTGACAGGGATGTGGACAGGGATTGGAATGAGAATGTGGACAGAGATAGGGATGAGAGCAGGGATGGGAATGTGGATGGGAACAGGGATGGGGATGGGAATGGAGATGAGGACAGGGATGGGAATGAGCATGTGAATGGGGACAAAGAAGGGGGTGAGGATGGGAATGGGGATGGAGACAAAGATGGGAATGGGTATGAGAATGGGGATAGGGTCAGGGCCAGGGAATTGCTGACACCTCTCTCTGCCTTCTCTCCACAGTGATCCGCGGCAGCATCCGGAGCGTCTCCAACGACGCAGAGCTTCAGGAATCTGTCATCGGGGTGAGCGCTGCCCGCATCCACCGCCAGAAGTTCCCACTCTTCCAGGCGGCTGGGCGGCCGGGGCAGCCTGTGGGCAGCATCCGCACCCCACTGCGCTGTGGGGTCAAGCCAGGCCCCGGGACCTTCCTCTTCACAGGGTGGCTGCATTTTGGGGAGGCCTGGCTGAGCTGCGCTCCCCGCTACCGGGACTTCCAGCGCATCTATGAGGGGGCCCAGCGCACCCGCCAGAACCCCTGCGAGTTCCCCATGGACTGAGGGGCTCCAGGAGTGTGGCCCAGCCCCCTGGGAGCTGGGGGAGCCCTGGCAAAAAGAGCACCTCTGGGGGACACAAGGATGGTGCCCGGAGGGAGTGTGGCACATTGGTCCTCACTGCATGGCTCGGCTGTGGCAGCACCCAACGGTGGGCTGGGTGGTTCTGGGAAAATCCTGCTGGAAGGGAAGGGATTTTCTCAGGACACGTTTGTCCTTGTTGCCCAGGGACCTGCCTGGGTGAAGGGTGCAGCAGCACGGGGTTGGGGCTCCCAGAGGACTGGGGTGCTGCATGCTCAGGGGATGCTGCGGGGCACTGGGGGTTGGGCAGCAGTGGGCAGCCAGACCGTCCGACCCGAACAGGGCTCGGGGTGGGTGATTGTGATGGCCAGTCTGGGGAAACAGTGGGTACAGTGGGGTGTGGAAGGGCCAGGAGATGGATTTGCAATGTTGAGGCTGGAAGAGGGAGTGGGCAGCAGTGAGCCTGGCCCTGGCCCTGTCTGCAGCATGGGGCACAGGCAGGAGCTGTGGGGTGGGTGCTGAGGAAGAGAAGCGAGGCTGAAGGGAGCAAGGAGAATGGTGAGATGGGAAGAAGGCTGGTGCAGGGAGCAGAGGTGTCCTTGGCACAGCCAGGGCAGGACCAAAGCACCGATGCAGGAAGGTGCTGTGGAAGCAGGGAGAGGTCACCGTTCATGTGGGTGACTGGCAGTGAGGCACAACGTGCCAGCTGGGGGGAATTTTTGACTGTGGGGGTGGGGAGGCATCATATGTGCACTAAAGTTATAATGATACCAAATTTGTGACTTTTTTTATAAACTACACTGTATTTGTAGTGTCTGGCTCCTGTTTTTAAAAAGCTGAGCGGGATGTTCAGTGACAGGCACCGCAGTGCCAATGTGTGCCACCTGCCTTCTCTGGTGCCAGTTCCAACCACCAGTCCTGCCTCCTGTGAGGGTGGAAACAGCCTTGATATTTATATATCTATCTATATAGACAGATATATTGCTGTTTGCACATGCTGCATCCTGGTGTCCCCCGGGATGGGTCACTTTGGGGTCCATCTCCCTAGGTATCCCTGGGTGAGGGGCCTGAGGTGGCCCCATGCAGGGTGGGTGACCCCACCAGCGGAGCTGCTGTCAGGGCTGATTCTTGTCAGGGCTGTTGGGCACAAGGCCTCATTGTGCCGGGCTGTGCCATTCCAGCATCCCAACCCTGCTCACTCCCACCCCTCTATTGCTTCTGTCCAACCCCCACCTCTGGCTCCTGTTTCTCCCTCCAGCTGTGCTGTATCTCTGAGGGTGGTGAGGGGGCAGGGCCCCTGGACAGGGATGGGACATAGGACACCCAGCTGAGGATGAGAAACAGGACACTTAGTTAGGAATGGGATATGGGATGCCCAGCCAGGGATGGGGCATAGGATGCCCAGCCAGGGACCTTTCCTCCTCATCAATGATGCCCACAGAGGCTCAGCACAGGAAAGCTCAGCCCCTGAGCCCCCCAAACCACCCAAGCGAGGCTCATGCCACATGTCCACTTCTGTAATACCTTTTCAAGTATCACCATCCAGGATAAGCTGCGGGGTGTTTGGTGCCTCTGCTGACCACAACACACTTTTCCTTGCCAAAAAAATGTTTCCAAAGAATGCTGTGGGCTTTGGAACTTAATTAAATATAAACATCTCTACATATGTGCGTATAGAATGATCTGGCTGTGATAAGATCCTGGTGGGTTTGATACACAACACATGTTTTCTCTTGAGAAGAGTTTAATGCTTATTTTAAGTTTTACTGCCAATTTTATACTTATGTATTTTGATTTTATCCTTTACTGCCCCATTTTGGGGCCTGGCTGGACTCCAAGGGCAGGATGTGGCCCTGGGGAGGGGGATGCTCCATGCCGGGTGCTGGAGAATGCCAGCATCCCCCTGGAATTTGGCAGCAGGCAGGAGCCAAGCAATGCAGGGGGAAGGGGGTAGTGGGAAACTCAGCGGAGGAGGAAAAATGAGGTTGGAAAAGCAATAAACAAGGCGCAAAGGGAATTGTGCTGCCCACGGCATCCTCTGCACACACCAGGGGTAAATCTCGGCTGCTCCAGCCCCACCACAATCCAGCACATTCCTCTCGGCCAAATGACGGTGTTTAATGCACGGAGCATCCGGCGCTTTTCTGGCCAGCAGCAAAATCTCTTGTTTTTCTTCAAATCTGTTTATTTGGTCAAATCAGCTCATTCTGCTGCGGCGGAAAGGGCTGTTACTCTGCTCGTTCTCTGCCACAGAGGTTTTTGGTCTGTTTTTGGTGCCCTCTGCCCCGTGTCAGGTTGGGTCACCCGCCCTCACTTTCCCCGTTGCCGGCTCCTGCTGTGCTGGGGCCCGGCCATGGCGCTAACGCTTCCTATGGGATCATCCCACGGGACAACCAGGCAGCTGGTGCCTCAGTTTCCCTGTTGTGGGATGGGGAAAACAGCCCTTCCCTGTGCCTCAGGGTGGCCATGGCACCAGGCAGCATCCCATGGCATCTCCATCACCCCAGGGCCGGTCATCCAAGCACTTCCCCGAAAGCAGAGTCCAGCCCCAGCCAAGCCAAATTCCTGCCCGGTCTCTTGGCACAGAGCAAGGCCATGAAGGGTGAAAACACAGTGAGACAAACTCCATCCTGGGGAATATTTCCTCTGCAGGATGGAAAATGTGGTGTGAGGCAGTGCAGCGAGGGGGAGCAGGATGAGGGACATGGTGTGGAGCTGGGGGGTCTGGAGGGGCTCAGAGAGGGGTGGCCATGGTGAAGGGCTGTGGCAGCACCCTGTGAGCACAAGGAAGGGTGACCTTACCTGTGGGGACCATAGGGCCCACCCAGCACAGCTGCCTGCAGCATCCATGGAGATGATCCAGCCAGACCTGCTCCAAAACTCCCTCCATGAGGGGGGAGTTGGTGATGCCAAAGGGAGCACCACCTCAAAACCAGTTTCCTCAGTGAAAATGCACCCAGGGAGGTGCCTGGGGCTCCTATTCCATGGGATTAGCCTCATTGTGGACTCCAGCATCCACACATGCCAGCCTGGGAACCCTCTGCAGGTGGCTGCCCACACTGGGAGGGTAAACACAGAGTGGTGGCACTGCCAGGTGTCCCCCAGTCCCTGTCCCCATCCCTGTCACACAAAGGCAGCTGCTGTTTCCCGCCATTTTCCCCCTCCAGCCCTTCTCCCCCCTCTCCTGCCCCCTTCACTCTCCTCCTTCCCGGCTGCGGATAAAAGCCCGAATGTGAGAATCGCGGGGCACAAAGGGGAGGTACAAAGGCAGCCGGCCCCACTCAGCCCTCCCTGCAGCCCCCAGCCCCAAACAGGGACCCCTGGGGACCCCCAGGCATCCTGCCCACCCTGCCTGTCCTGCCAGCAGCACCCCAGAGCCCAGGAGCTGGCATGAAGCATGGGGATGTCCCTGGTGGCAGGGGGTCCCTAGTAGGGTCAGGATGATGCCCCTGGGGTTTGGAGATACCCCATAGGGTCAGAATGATGCCCCTGGGACCAGAGAGTGCTCAGCAGGGTTAGGGTGATGCTCTGGAGGCTCGGGAACACCCCATAAGCTCCCAATGAGGCTCCTGAGGTGCGGAGATAATCCATAAGGTCAGCATGATACCCCTGGGGCCAGGGGATGCCCCACAGGATCAGCATGACATCTCCAGTGTTCGAAGATACCTATCAGGGTCAGGATGATGCTCCTGGAATTTGGAGATGCCCCATAGGGTTGGATGATGTCCCTGGGATTGGGAGAAACCCCATAAGCTCAGGATGAGACCCCGGGGGCTCAGAGATACCCCATAGAATCAGGATGATACTCCTAGGGTTATGAAATGCCCTACAGGGTTGGATGGTGCCCTTGGGGTTTGCCTCATAAGCTCAGGATGAAGGCCCTGGGGTTCAGGGATGCCCCGTAAGCTTAGGATGAGGGCTCTGGGGCCAGGACAAGCTCTACCCCACAGCCCTTCATGAGATGAGAAGCAAGAGCCTGGTGACCCCGAGGACACCCACCAACTCTCTTGTGGAGTTGGACCCCAAACTGTGGCATCAGGGTGTGCTCCCAGTCCCCCACTTTGACCGGGATGAAGCCAAACCAGCACCACCCCAGTGTGGGGAGGGATGCTGGGGGATGGGACGGGACCCCAGCCCACAGTGGGGCCCCTGCAGCCCCTCACCCCCGTGCAAGGCGCCTGCGCCCAGCGTGTCCGGCTGGCGACAGCTGGTGGGAAGCAGCTTTCCCAGCACATAGTGACAAATTCCTGGCTGTCAGGACTGCTTTGCAGCCGCCGCGGCCCCGGCAGGGGGAAGCTGCCCTGGAAAGAGGAGGATTAAAAGCTCTTTGGCTCCAGCGACACATCCCAACTGGTCTCCTCGCACGGCCACCTGCTTGTCCCGGTACCCTGAGATGCTGCGGGCACCCTGGGGCTGGGGCAGCAGGGGAAGTTGCCACCCCTCTGCTGAATCCCAGGGGCCCAGCAAGGAGGGCTCAGCCCTGCCTGGGAATAGCTCCTTAATTAATTTGCTCTGCAGCACCACGGGGGCCCTCAGGCTGCTCCAGGGACTGGCTCATCCCCATGGACCATCCTCCTCCTCTGCAGCCCTCCAGCCCCCGTCTTCCCCAGCTCCAATTTCCCTGGATTTTCTGCTTTAACCAACTCCACCTGCCAGTGAGAAAAATCAGAAACCAGAAAATCAGGGTGATCTCCGTGACCCCTGATTTGGCCACACTGGGCCCTTTGGGGGGGTTGGGGAGTGAACAGCCCTGGGATGTATTTTGGGGGCAGTTTCACCTCCCCGTTGGAGCTCCCTGTGATAAATGGGGTTTGGTTGTTGTTAAGCACCCCAAGCTGCATGTTTGGGGGTAGAACAAGTGTGGGTGCATGTGCACCGTCTTTCCACTTGGTTCCCACAAATCAGGGTGAGATGGAGCAGAAACACGTGTTGCCTTTGGCAGCTCCACTGTTGGCTCATCAGCAAAGAAGGGCTCCAGGGGGGCTGGTGCCTGCCCTGTCCTGCCTCCAGGGCTGAGAAGGTGGGAATTCCACTCCTCAGTTCCACTTCCCTGCACCCCAAAGCCATTCCCAGGCTGGAGCTGCCCACAGGGTTCTCTCCTACACTTGCAATGGCTGCGGGGACACTGAGGTGTGTGACAAGGGTGGTAACTCTGTGCCAAGGACATGGGGTGCCACCAGACTCCCTGAGCTCTCAGGGGACACCCCGATATGGTGCAGGAGGAGGATCCCCAGGGAGCCCCACAAATACTGACCCACAGGCCAAGGGGGGAGCTGGGGGAGGTGACAGCAGTGACATCCCTGGTGACATGTGGCCGCACAGGCAGGGCGGCTGCAGCCCTTTGTGGCCTCTTTGAGCGGGTGCTGTTCCTGTGCTTGCCTTGGTTTGAGAGGGTCATTAACTGGTGGTGGGCAGGAGCTGCGGGGCCAGGCTGCCCCCCCGTATCCCACTGCCTGGAATTTTCCCACAGTCGTTGCTGCCCCACAGCAGGAAACCCACCGGCTGTGGCAGGCACAGCCCCCACCAACGGGGCACGGCTGTGCACAGCCCCGTAACAACCCCCACAATCCCATAACAACTCCACACAATTGTGAGCAACTGTGCAAAACCCTGTAACAACCACACACAACTGTGAACAACCAACTGTGCCCAGCCCTGCACAACAGCACACAACCGTGCACAATCCTGTAACAACCCCCTCCAACTCTGCAACAACCACACACAACCCCATGAAAACTCCACACAACCCCATAAGGACCCCATATAACCATGTGCAATCCCATAACAATCCTACACAGCCGTGCACAGCTGCACTGCCCTGTGCACAGTCACACACAGCCGTGCACAACATACAGTCCTGCATGGCTGTGCAAAACTGCACACAACAAGCACATCTGTGTACAGCTATGCACAACCATGCAGAATTGCACACCTGCACACAACTGTGCACAAGCATGCACAAGACCATGCTCATCCATGCATAACTGCACTAATCTGTGCACAGCTACACACAGCCATGCACAACTATGCAAACAATAATGCACAACTGCAGTTCTACACACTGTGCACAGCCACACACAATTGTGCACAGCTGTACACTGCCACACACAGGTGTGCATGGCTGTGCACAACTGTGCACAGCCATGCACAACCACACACAGGTATTCACAACTGCACACAACCGTGTTCATCTGTGTACAGCTGCACAAAGCTGTGCACAGACTCAGCCATGCACAACCTACACACAGCTGCGCACAACTGCACATAGCCCCACACTGTTGTGCACAGCCACACACAATCATGCTCAAGTGTGCAGAACATGCACAATGATGCACACAGACACACAACCATGCTCATCTGTGCGCAGCCATGCACAGTGACATACAGCCCTTCACAACTGCACACAGCTGTGCACAGCTGCACACAACCATGCTCAGCTCTGCACAGCCCTGTACAACTGCACACACTCACAGTTTCACACGGTTGTGTTCATCTGTGCACAACTGTTCACAGCCACATACAGCAATGTACAACCCTTCACACAACTGCACACAGCCCTGCAAAACAGCACAGCCATTCACAGCCACACACAAGCATTCACAACCACAGAGCCCTGCACTATTGTGCGTGACTGCACACAGCCCTGCACAGCCCTGCACAACTGCACATTCACAGCTTCACACAGCCGTGTTCTTCTGTGCACAGCCACATACAAGCCTGCACATACTGTGCACACAACTGCACAGCCATTCACAACCACACACCCCACGTGCAACTGTGCACAGCGGTTGTTGGCTGTGCACAACTGGACTATTCACAACTGCACACAACCATGTCCAGCCATGCACAGCTGCACACAACCACACATAGCTGTGCATAGACAGGAACAACCATGCTTGACCATTCACAGCTGTACACAAACACACACAACCATGCAGCCATGCACAACCACACGCACAACTGTGCACAGTCATGCACAACCACACACAAAGCCACACAAACCATTCACAACCGCACACAACCATGATCAGCTGTGCACAACCATGCGTGGCTCTGCACAACCACACACGGCTCTGCACAACCACACATGCAACCATGCATAGCTATTCACCACAACTCACAGCTTCACACAGGCATGTTTACAAGTGTGCACAGCCACAGTGCTGTGCACAAACACAGCCACAGAGCCATGCACAAACACAGCCATACACACACAGAGCTGTGCACAAGCACACACACAGAGATTTGCACAAACATGGCCAATGCACAAACACATGCACAGCTGCGCACACACACAGCTAGGCACAAACACAAGCGTGCAAACACACACAGTGTCGTGTTAACACACACACTCACTCACACGCATGCACACACACACACAGAGTCACACACACACACACACACAAACACAGAATCACACACACACACAGAATCACAGACACACACACACAGTCACACTCACACACACACAGTCACACTCACACACACTCACACACTCAGACACTCACACACACTCGCACCCCCCCCACACACTTACACACACACACTCTTACACATTCTCTCACACTCACCCTCACACTCACACACACACTCACACACACACACACTCACACACACACTCACACACTCTCACACACACACACTCACACTCACATATGCACACTCACACACACACTCACACACACACACTCACACACACACACTCTCACATTCACACACACACTCACACACACTCTCTCACACACACACACTCACACACACACTCACACATTCACACACACACTCACACTCACACACTCTCACTCACACACACACTCACACTCACACTCACACTCACACTCACACTCATACACTCTCACACAGACACACACTCACACACACACACTCACACACACACACACTCACACACTCACACACTCACACTCACACACGCACACACACACTCACACACACACTCACACACACACTCACACACTCACACACACACGCACACACACA
>JAWWTY010000032.1:1515576-1551335 GCA_035222235.1 Margarornis squamiger | reverse complement strand
AGGGAAGGGAAGGGAAGGGAAGGGAAGGGAAGGGAAGGGAAGGGAAGGGAAGGGAAGGGAAGGGAAGGGAAGTTCCTCCACCCAGAGGAACAATCAAGGTCCCAATGAGGACTCACCACTCTCTTCTGAAATCACACCACAAACTACGTGGCCCACTGATGAGGACAGACCCAAGGTTTAGCTCAGGTGGGCACACCCACACGGAGCAGGACGTGTCCCACCCACAGCACCCATCCAACATTCTCAGTGCTCAGCATGGCACCAATGTGCCTCCTGCACCACCCTCCTGTCCCCACCGCCGGGGTGTCCAGCAGAGCAGGCACAGGGTGAGACACAGCAGGGACAGCTCTGGCTGTACCACCCTGGGTGGGGTGAAATCCATACCGAGCAGGAGCTCCCAGGGCTTTATGTTCTTTCTGCAGGGGCATGCTCAGGAAATCAAATTTGCTTGAGGACAGCCCCTTGCACGGGTCACTAAGGGGGAGTAAAAGGTCCATAGTCATCATATCTAAAGGGTGGATTCCAGGGCTGTCAGCTCCACCAGGGCCAGATGCACAATTTTGGGAGGAGGAGCAGGAGGAGGAGGAGGATGATGCCTGATGATCTCTGGATCTCCTGCTGCAGACTCCTGCTATAAATGAGAAGGGGAGCTGCTCGAGTGGGACCTGACGGATGGGGATTTCATCTGTGCTGTGCCTCGTACAAAGAGGGCCCTGGCTTTGCCTCCAGGAGCTGTCATACCTCTGGTTCTTGTAATGTAAACACCATCAGAGGAGCTTGGAGGATTACACCGGGCAGAGCAGTGTCCTTGCTTCCCCGCACCGCTGGGAATTGCTGCTGTATTCACAATCCTCTTATGTTTATTACTTCCCCTTTATATTCCCTGCGAGAAGTGGGAGCTCTCCCTGCATAATCCACAGGCTGCTGCACCAGCCCAGTTGTCAAATCCAGATGATTCCGGAGAATTAAAGCCTTTGTCAGATTTTCTTCGTGTCTGTTATAAGCCAGGTGCTTTAAGGATACAAAGGGGTCCCTGGACCCTGAGCTGGAGGAGAAGCTGAGGGGAAGACAAGCTCTGGAATGGTGAGGGGTGGGAGGACATGGAGCCCTCCTTCCATAGATTCATTTAGATTGGAAAAATCCATTAAGATCATTGGGTCCAACCACTTCTCCAGCACTGACAAGGCCACCACTAACCCGTGTCCCCAAGTGCCACATCTACACGTCTTCTAAATGCCTCCAGGAATGGTGACTCCACCACTGCCCTGGGCAGCCTGTTCCAATCATTGACAACCATTTCCTTGAAGAAATTTTCCCATATATCCAATCTAAACCTCCTTTGGTGCCACTTGAGGTTGTTTCCTCTCACCTTCATGTCTGCATGTGGTGGCAGCAGCACTTGGCCACCATCCCCTTGGGATCAGGGCTGTGTCCCCCCACAGTCCCATCCCTACAGCAGTCCATTTGTTCCCTTCATCCTTTTAAAGAAGATGCTTCTCAGCTCAGACTGGGCTGGCCAAACCCTGGTACAGATGAATTCCCATCCCACACAGAGGTGAATGAGCTCCACCAGGATGCGGGACCAGTAGAAGCCAAAGAGACCAGATCCCTTCCCTAACTGGGCCATACACCCTCCCCTGGGGATGGGACTCCACCTGCCTGCTGCCCTAATTGCTGCTGGGCAATTAAGAACTCCCCTCTGCCACCAGCTGCAGCTCCAGCAGTGCAGGGGGGATGTAGCCAGGAGGTGGCAGTGGTGGCCAGGCCAACACAGGACCCCTGCCTGGGGCATGGGGAAGGGGTTGGGGACCTAATCCTTGTGCCTTTGGGGTGAGCGTTCCAAGCAACAGAGAGGGCAATTGGTCATTCAGTGGCTTTGGCCATCCCAGTTTGGGGCCGTGTAAAGGAGCAGGAAATAAAACTCCCCCTAGATTGAGCCTGGCAGGAGCAGTGGGAGTGCAGGTGTGGGAGACATGGGGAGTTAATGTTCCACTTTATAGGCACCTAGCTGCATCCCTTAGGTGGACACCAGCGCTGACCTCATGATCCTCAGGGTCAAAAGCTCTAAAAATCCTTTTAAACAGATCCCACAAGACCTGAGGGCTTTTGTTCCTTCCAACAAGCACCATGAGGGTGTTAATTCCATGTGTGAACCAAACAGCAAGGAGCAGGACTTGGATCAGGGCTCATCCTTGGAAGAAACAAGCCCAGTGCAGATCCTTTCTCAGGCAATCAGCACCAGCCCCATCTTGGAGAAAAGGTGGTGGTTTGATGGGTCTTTGGTCTCCTCCTCCCCATGAGGCTCTGGCTGCTCTCCCCTGCCCTGGGCTGGTTTTAATTCTGATTTCACAAATGGTTTTCCAAATCCCTCTTGCACCCAGACATCAGTTTGGGTCCAAAAATTCCACGGAACTCTTCTTCTTCAAAAGGAACCAGAGGGGTGATGGGAATCCCCTTCAGCAAGAGGTCCCTCCCTTAGGCAGCAGCACCAGTTTGCTTTGATGGCCAAGGCTGATCCCTGGTGTAAAAGGATGTTGAGATGGGAAGAAGAGAGGAGGGAGAGAGCACTGCTGGTTTCCTTCATCTCTGGCTGTGGAACAGCTCCAGATGTTGGCTGGTCCCAGCCCAGCTTCTGCTGGTGTTTCCCAGGAGTCTTCTCATCCAAAAGCTCCCTTGGTTGTGCGGTACAGGCAAAGACTTGGGGCATCAGGCTATTTCTTGGAGCACAGAGGAAACCCCTGATTGTTGAAATACCCAATCTTACTGATTTCTGGAGAAATAAGTCCCTGTCTGGCCCTCACTGTGGCCTCCTGGCACCACTCAGTGGGGCAGCAGGAAGGGGCTGGGGTGACAACCAAGGAGAATGAGGCAGTGCAGGTGGTCAGTGGAGGAGGACACGGGCTGAGCCCTCCCTTTCATCCCACCAAGGTCCTCCCTTGTGAAATGGCCAAAAATCCAAGAGGAATGTTAAAAGCCCACCAGTTCATGCCCTTCCCCACCACAATCACAGCATTCTGGACAGCCCAGACTATAAATGACCACAAGAAGTTCCACAACCATTCACACCTTCACTGTGGCCAAAGGGGAGGGGGGTTTGTAGACATTAAACCCAAGCAAATAAACACAGGGAGATGTTCTCCTCCAGCCCAGCCTCGGGAGCACTCACCTGGGCATGGAACTGGTCAAACGTCATGACAGGCCCGAAGAAGAAGAATGGGAGGTAGAAGTTGTACTTGAGGAGGTCGAAGATGGAGTAGATGCCCTCCTTCTTGTCAGAGCTCTCAAGTGCAAAGCTCATGCAGCGCATGATGGTGAAGGTGCTCCCTCCGTAGAAAAGGACGTCTTGGAGATCAAAAGCTCCTGTTACAAACCCGCTCTGGATGAGAAACCAAGAGTTACCACCAGGAATGTGGTGTCACTTCTGTGCCCCTCTGCCTTGTGGGGGACATCACTCCCGGGGCAGTATAGAATCCCAGAATGGTTTGGGTTGGAAGGGACCATAAAGACCATCTCATTCCACCCCCTGCCATGGGCAGGGACACCTTCCACTGTCCCAGGTTGCTCCAAGCCCTGTCCAACCTGGCCTTGGACACTTCCAGGGATGGGGCAGCCACAGCTTCTCTGGGCAACCTGTGCCAGGGCCTGCCCACCCTCACAGGGAAGGATTTCCTCCTAATATCCAATCTAAATCTCTCCTCTTTTAGTTTAAATCTGTTCCTCTTGTCCTATCACTCTCTGCCCCTGTGAAAGTCCCTCTCCCTGTTTTTCAGAAGCCCCCTTTGAAGTGGCACAACTGATCCCAGCACTCCTACAGCCACCAGTGCCCTGGCAAGGAAATGATGTGCTGTAGAATCTTAAGGTTTTAGGCCTCACATCCTCTGAATTTTTAAATAAATGCATCCTGTGCAAATCAAGAGACACATCTCTGCCCAGTGGGAGGACAATCCCCCCCATCCCTGGAAGTGTTCGTGGCCAGGTTAGATGGGGCTTGGAGCATTCTGTGATGATATGATTCTGTGACATGGAGGTGACTGCAGTGTTCCCTGCCTGTGCCACAGGCACAGCAAACCCTCAGGGAGAGGTGGATATGGCACTTGGGGACGTGGGTCAGTGGTGACCTTGGCAGCTGAGGGATCACTGGACTTGATGATCTTGGAGGGCTTTCCCAACCTAAGCAATGCTGTGAGTGCTTAAGGAAGGGGCTGAATGTCACTTGTGAGACTCTCCCCACCACCCCCATTTCCCTGCCCAGCTCAGCCTGCACCTTCTGCAGTTCCTGGAGCTGCATTTCCAGCTTTGCTTTTTGCTCCCGCAGCCGGTTCAGCTCCTGGGTGGTGTTTGTGAGCAGCTCTGGGTCCGTGATGGAGAAGTGGAGCTCAGCAGGGCCACAGTCCATAGCATTGCTCCCCAGGGACCGGATCTGCTCTCGCTGGAGCCTGTAACATGCCAGAGGGGTCAGTCCCTGGTCACTTTTTTGGGTGACAACACTGAGCAGTTCTGCTGTTCCTAGAGGTACCATTCTCTTGAGACCTGCTGGTTTCTGGCCACCTGCAAAGGATAAGTGGGAGCATTCCTGGGAGAGTTTGTGAGGGGAGCTTGTCCTAGAGCTATTTGTGGCTTTTATACCGCAAGTATTTCTGCTGCTTCCCACAGCTCAAGCTGCCAAGAGAGCTGTGGAGTGGAGCTGAGAGCACTGCAGGGACGGGCTGAGAGGTGGAGCTATTTGTGGTACCTCTGCATTTCCACACCATCCAACGTGGGATCAATCTCTCACCCTCAGTTTTACGTGGGAGAAACATATGTGCAAAGCAGCTCCATGGTGTCCAGAGCACCCCAATGTGCAGCTGGAGGCACCCCAATCCTGGATTGCCAGGAGCAGGGAGAACATGCACTCCACATACTCTCCTCCACCTGGGAGCCCCATTTGCCTCCCTCTAGGACAGTGGGACGGGTCCTATGGGCCACTTCCACTTGGTCCTCAAGGCAGAGCTGGCCCAGAGCCTGGCTGAGCCTTACCCATAGGCAATCAGCAGGTTCTCATGCTTCTTGACCAAGTCCTTCATGCGTTTCTTGTAGCCACGAGCTGCCCGAGCCAGCTGCTCTTCCCGAGACTTGTAGGAAGCCCGGATATCCTTCAGCATGCTGTCCACAAAGTGCTTCATGGCAGCATGATCAGCTGGGGCTTTGCTATGTCCTGTCACAGGGCTAGATTTGCTGTCCATGTAGTTCTGTAAATGAACAGAGAGAGGAATCAAGGGGGAATGGCTTCCTACTGCCAGAGGGCAGGGTTAGATGGAATATTGGAAGAAATTCTTCCTTGTGACGGTGGGCAGGCCCTGGCGCAGGGCCAGGAAAGCTGTGGCTGCCCCATCCCTGGGAGTGTTCAAGGCCAGGTTGGACAGGACTTGGAGCAACCTGGGCTAGTGGAAAGTGTCCCTGTCCATAGCAGGAGGTGAAAGTGCATGAGCTTTGAGGTCCCTTCCAACCAAACCATTTGAGGATTTTGTGCCAAGCCCCATCTGCACTGAGATTTCCTGTATGGTGACATAAAATAATCTTTGACTTTCTTCTGGGAATTTTCTTGGTCAGATAACTGGGATTGAAAGATCTTCTTATTTACTTATTTACTCTTATTTATTTGCAGCGGCCTGGAAGAGGAGTGCAGCCAGCGTGGACAAACCTGAGGGAGTGGCTGGAGTTGTGTCAGGGCAGGGTTAGGTTGGATCTCAGGAAAAGGTTCTTCCCCGAGAGGGTGGTGGGCACTGCCCAGGCTCCCCAGGGCAGTGGGCACAGCCCCAGGGCTGCCAGAGCTCCAGGAGTGTTTGGACAATGCTGTGAGGGACAGGGTGGAATTGTTGGGGTGTCTGTGCAGGGCCAGGAGTTGGACTGGATGATCCTTGTGAGTCCCTTCCAACCTGGGATATTCTATGAGTCTGTGATGCTGCCTGGGCCAGCAGAGCGCCTGGGGCAGGGGGTACCCACCGCAACATCCCTGATGTACTGTGCCAGTCGGGAGCGATATTCCTCATTCAGCTTCTTCAGCTGGAGCTGCAGCTGGGAGTTCTCTGCCTCCACCTCCTGCAGCTGGCTCTGGGATGTGAGCACCACCTGGGCACAGCAAACAAAAACCTTGCTGCCCTCATCCTCCAGCTAAGGAGGGGAAACTGAGAAACTTGATAATAGATTGGAGACTTCATTTCCAGATATTTGGCTTCACTAGAGCTGGGAAGGCCCTGGGTTTTCAGAGAAGTCCAATGGAAATGTTTATAGTCTCAATTCCCTTGCTACTTTCTGTCATTTGCCACCTCCCCACCCTGGCGATTCCACCAACTCTTTCTAAAAATCAGCGAACAAAATTCCTCCCACCACCTGAGCAAGCAGCACCTTCTACCACGTGCAGAAGGAAACTGCACGGGGAGGAGAACCTCGGTGTGACAAGCTCCCTGGAGAGGGAGAGGTGTCAGAGTACCTGGATACAAGGCTTCCCCCGCTGGAAGCACAGGAGAAGCACATGGCTCCCAGAAGCAGCAGGGGAAGGGAGCCCATCCTCACCGCTGACTGCTCCACCAGCCTGTGCTGTGTGTCCCCGATTGCTCCCTTCGTCTCCTGAAGCTCCTTCCCCAGTCCCAGCCTGGACACACAGGAAGAAAACGTGTTTATTTTAATCCCCCCAAATTTCTGCCCCATCCCTGGAAGTGTCCAAGGCCAGGTTGAACAGGACTTGGAGCAACCTGGGCTAGTGGAAAGTGTCCCTGCCCATGGCAGGGGGTGGAACGAGATGAGCTTTAAGGTTCCTTTCAACCTAAACTATTCCATGATTCTCTGCTTCTCTGTAGGTTCAACACAGCCAGCTTTGGGAAGGAAATCGCTGGGAAGACAGAACCAGCAGCAGCTGCCAACCCCCAGATGTGTGTCAACTAGCACCACAGAGATCATCCCCACCAAAGGTGAATGTCCTCCCCAGTTGGAAGGTCTAGTCCTGCAGCATTCCTGCTGGGGCAGCCTTTCCCAGGACATCAACTCCATCCCATGGCAATGGGAGACCTGCTGTGGGGGTAAGGGGTTTGGCTGGATTCATCTCTGGGCTGTCACATGTTTGCTGTGTGTCACAGAAGGTAGATTTTCAAGGTGACCCTAAACACCACCAACTTTAAGCAGAAAACTGACTCTTTGAAATGTCTTGAAAACATCAGGTTTTTCTTCCAGACCTCACTTCTTCCAAGCGTGAATCATCATTCCTGCTCTGCCCTACCAAAGACAGGCTGCCTCCTCTCCTGCTTCCATGGATCAAATCCAGCTGCAGTGAAGCCCATAAATGCCTGGCCAAGCAGAAGGTGTTCCCAACACTCACACTCGCTCCTCCAGCTTCTGCTGCTGCCAGTCGTGGGCTTTCTTCAGTTTTTCAAGCTCCACTTTTATCTGATCCTGGTTTCCAAGCAACTGGGGGACAAACAAAGAGGAAGATGAGGCAGAAGGCTGAGCAAAGAGAGGACGAAGTGAGGAGAGCCTCCAGTAAGCACTGTCAAGCTGGGAAAAGGACTGGTTTAACTGGGAGGGACTGGTGCCCTGTAGCACACCAGAAATGGTGTCTGATCTGCACACAGGGCACGTGGAGGTGCACACGTGTCGCTCTCCCAAGGGAAATTCTCACGTTGAGAGTCACATTCCCAGCAGGAGCTGGTGGCGGAGCCCAAGCTGGTTTCGCAGGGGCTGCAGATGGGGAGGAGGCTGGGAGCATCTCCCTGCTCTCAGTCCTTCATCACCCCCAGCTTTCTCAAGAATGAGCAAGAAGAAAATAAGTGTCCTCTGTGCTTGTTGGCTTTTAAACTCCAGCCTGTGTTCACCCTGACAGGGCATGGACTAAGGGCACCACCTCTGCCCCCCCTCAGCTGGAGGGACATCTGGAGTTACCACCTGCACATCTGGAGCTACCCCAGCCTCATTTTGCAACGGCACAGCTTAAAAAAAGAATTTAAAATTAATTAAGGTATCAGCTGATCCACAAAACTCAAGTTACCACCAGGAGGTGCCAGCCACAGTTGGAATCAATCCCCACTCTGCTTCCCAAGGATGCAGCAGCAAAACCCCACACACTCACATTTCTCTCCAGCTCCTGCCGCTCATGTTCAGAGGCAACTACATCTTCAGGCTGGTTTTAGGAGAGACAGAAGAAGGGGCCTGTTAGAACCCTGTTCTCCAGGGAGCTGGTGGAAGGGGAATGTTCCTTACCTTTCCCTCCTGAGTGGGGTGGGAATGCACCACTGCTCTCATTCTCTCCATCTCAGCAGAGGATTGATGGGCCACGGCAGGGTGGTGGGTGCTCTCTGTGCAAGGAGAGGTGCTCCTGTCTTTGGCCAGGTTGAGAAGCTCTTGGGTCAGCTCTTCATTCCTCCGGACCTGCCAGGTCAAACAAGAAGGAAAGAAAATCCTCCTCTGGTCAGCGCGTACCTGCTGCTCTTGGTGTGTGCACAAGGCAGGCACCCCTCTACCCTCCCAAAAGCAAGTTTTAATTTCAGCTCTCTCTCCTATGTCCAAAGACACCAGTGATTTTCTAGTTCTCATGGAAATGTATCACTGGACATCCGAGTTATTCCCATGGAAACTTATCTCTCTGCCCCTCTCACATTCAGATCCAGATCCCAGTGCCAGCCCTGGGACAGTTCTGCCACCACCTCTCCTGGCCTCCAGCTCCCTCCTCACTCCAACCCTGCACCCTCTGTGAAGTTTCCCAGCACTTCAGGAATATCCTTCCCCATGGAACAGCTTTGAACAGTGCTGGACTCCATAATGCAAAAGAAGGGCCATCCATCCATCCATCCATCCATCCATCCATCCATCCATCCATCCATCCATCCATCCATCCATCCACCCCTACTGACACAATCCCAGTTTTGTTGGAATGCATCCCCCAGTAGCAGCCAGCCCACAGCCCCGTGTAGGCAGCGAGATTCAAAGCGGTGCTGGTGTGAAGTGACACATTTCCAAAAGATAAAGAAGATCTGAATGAGAAAAGCTCTGTTACAGGTGATCTGGAAGGAACACTGGGGGAATTCATGTCTCCGGGGAGGGTTTCTGTGTAGATAACAAAGCTTTGATGGGGTTTATGACTGGGGACAAGCTTGAGTAATTGTTACCATGGCAGTGAATCGGGAGGATGGGAGGCAGAGGTCATCTGAGTCATCCGTGGAGAGAATAGCTTATCAAAAGATAGCACAGGGTGGGCTGGGGGAGAGCGAGGAGAAAGGAGGCTGACAAAGAGGTGAGATACACAGCTGTGAAACCTGACAGCGCCAGCTCTGCAGAGCCAGCCCGCTTGTTCCCTGGCCCAGAGCGATCCATCCGCAGCTGTCAGCCCCGACAATTCCATCAGAAAGGGGGCACAGCCACTGGGCTAGCCAAAAAAAGAGGCAGTCCCAGATCTGAGCTGGGCTTCGCTGAGCTCCCGAGCCCGGCCTGGCTCCAGGGAAAGCCCCGCTGTGGAACGCAGCTCGCAGGCGCTGCGTCCCCTCCGAAGCCTCGCCGAGCGCCGCCGCAGCCGCGGCACAAAGGGAGAAGGAACCGCGGAGCGAGGAAAGGTCAGAGCCTCAAAAAGGAAGAATTTACAGCGAGTCAGAAAACAGGCACCGAGTGCCAGACTGGCATCTTCTGCAAGGCACTTCCCAAGAGATGGGCAAGGCTCCTGCGGCCGGGCCAGCCCCGGGGCGGTGTGTGAATCGAGGACAATGGGCGCCCGACAATTCAGAAGCTCCGACTGTTCCCGGCCAAGGGCCGTGAATGAGCCCGCGGAGCTGCTCCTGCGCCAAGCAGCCATGACAACATATTGGCAAGGTCACAAGTAGCACTTGTAATTGGGAATGTGTAAAAGGTTCATTGTCTCCCTAGAAGAGCGCCGGGGAAGGGGAGGGGGCAGATCTGCAGGCTGCTTTTCCCATTTCCTTTGGGAAAGTCCACACTGGGAAAATAATGAGCAAGAGGCCCATGTCGCGACAAGTCCCAGCCTGCCAAGTCGGAGGCTCTCTGGCTTCAGGCAGGGATATTTGGAAGTCAGAGCCAAGAACTGGGGTAGAACCCTTAGCATATGGAATACATCCAAAGAATTCACCTCTGGCTTCTGGACCACACTCCACCACTTCTTGGAGCGACCTGGTTTAGTGGAAGGTGTCCCTACCCACAGCAGAAGGGTGGAACAAGATGGGCTTTAAGGTCCCTTCCAACTCAGGCCATTCCATGATTCTATAATTCTTCAGGATGCTATCCAGGTACAAAACTGAATCCATGTGTTTTCACTCTCTGAAACATTCCAGGATCCATGTGAAAACAGTGTGTTATTACCTTTAACTTGCTAAACCCATCATTTAGAGATGTCAGCTGCCTGAAAATCCAATTTTTGACAAACATACTGCACTCCCTTGGGGACAAGAGGCAGCTGTGGGTGCTGAACACAGAGCTATTCTTCCATGAAGGGCAGAGGAGCTCTGCCTTGTGCTCCAGTAGGATGACAGGGTGGATTCCCCCCAGTCTGAGAGCTGACTTTGCCTCCTCCTAAGAAATTCCCATTTCTCAGTTTATGGAAGACAAATGATCACCTCACAAGGGTCACTAACTCACGGGATGATCATGACCCTGTATCCTCCTCTCCCAGAGCTTTGCAGACCATCCAGGCAGATTGGACCAAACCAACGCACCTGATCCCAGCTCCACATCTTCCCACCACAGCTTGGCATGGAAAACCAGGTCATTTAGCTGATCCAGCTAAACTATCTGCTGGGGGAGGGAGGGACGCAGGAGGGTGTCAGTCATTCCATCCAATTTAAAAAGGAGAAGCAGGAGAGGAAAGAGGGAGGGGAGAGAGGAAGGGCTATTGAAGTAGCTGTTCTTGCCAAAGAAATACACAAATCCAGGTCCAAAAGACTGTGGTTAATAATTGCTAAGCTAACAGTCACCGGGAAGGTGAGTATCTTTTAAGGAACCATCAGACACTTGCTTGAATTCAGTGTTTTATAAACTTGTCTGCCTTAAAGCTCCCAGGCCCCTTCCTGCCACCCGAAATGAGAGGGACTACAATCTGTTCACGTGCAGCCCGCGCAAGCCAAGCAGAAAAAAAGGGAAACAAAGCGCTGTGGCAGCTCGGGGGGAGCACCCCGTGTGCCCGGGCCAGCCCTGCAGTGACCTCTGGGCACCGGGCTGGGGCCAGCCTGGAGAGGGGAAGCTGTGCCAGCGGGGAGCCAGGATCACACGGGTCAGCGTGGGCTTAGAGTGGGTCACACAACCCCTGCAAGGAGTGGGATGTGTGACATCAAATCCCCGGCTCCACAAACAAACCCATGGCTGTGTCACAGCTGAGGGGCTGGATGTGCCCTGGTCGTGTGTGCTGAGACCCAGAAACCCCCTGTGCCCTGGGCTGGTTCCACAGCGTGGGCAGCAGGGGAGGGGGTATTCTGCCCCTCTGCCCCCTCAGGTGAGACCCCACCTGCAGAGCTGCCTCCAGCTGTGGGGCAAACTTAGAGTCCCTTCCAGTGCCTAAAGGGGCTCCAGGAGAGCTGAAGAGGGACCTGGGACAAGGGATGGAGGGACAGGACAAGGGGGAATGGCTTCCCACTGACAGAGGGCAGGGTTAGATGGGATATTGGGAAGAAATCCTTCCCTGTGAGGGTGGGCAGGCCCTGGCACAGGTTGCCCAGAGAAGCTGTGGCTGCCCCATCCCTGGAAGTGTCCAAGGCCTGGATGGACAGGACTTGGAGCAACCTGGGCTAGTGGAAGGTGTCCCTGCCCATGGCAGGGGGTAGAGCTCGGTGGCCTTTAAGAGGTCTTTGCAGTTCAAACCAATCTCTGATTCCCCAACAAGCCTCACTGGAGCTGAGCTGTGACACTAATGCATAACCTAAAGCCACCAAGCTGCCTGTACATCAGGGAAATGTGAGATGGAGCCGGGAACACCAGGATGAACACTGGAGCCTGTCTCACCTCCTGGTCTAGCTCTTTCTCAAGCGCCAGGTAGTTGCTTTTCAGAATGATGTACTCCTGTGCCAGCTCCTTCCGACTGCTCTCCAGGGCTTGCAGGTGTTCCCGCAGGGAATCTCGCTCCCCTGTGACCTTCTCACTGCACAGCTCCAGCTCCTGCACACGGTTCTCCAGGGCCAGGATCTGCAGAGTGAAAGCAGCAGGATTAGACTGTGGCAGAGGCTGGCAGCAGTCACAGGAAGGTATTTCATGGGAGTTTTGTGGTATCTGGGATGTCACGGGGGAATGTAGCTCTAGGTAAAGCCAGTAAAATATGCCAAGCAAAGCAAAGACGGGTGTGTAAGGAGCTGGAGTGCTGGATAAAGGCATTGGCAGGGCAGAAATTGGCTATTCCAAACTTTTGGATACCATAGTTTTGAGTTCAAAGTTCTCCATCTCATATTGCTCCTTCATTTTGTTGGTCTCGATCTGGAGATCAATGAGGTCTTTGGAAATCTAGGAGAAAGGACCTAATTAAAGCCATGGATGGATTCTGAGGCCAACACGATGTCTGAGCACAACATTATGTTTGAGCACAACATTATGTTTGAGCACAACACACACCCCTCCAGAAGGAGGAATTTCCCTCCAGATTTCCCACTGTGGATCCCCTGGCCTCCTATGGCCTCACAGCTCAGTTCTCTGACTCTCAAAGTTTTACCTTCAGTTTTTCCTCTTCACTGAAGATCAGCCTGTCTGGGAAATCTGTCTTGGAGCCAGGCAGCTTCCCCATCTCCTCCTGGGGGTCTCCGAACCGGTACATCCCATCCTGAAGCTGCCCCTGGAGACACAGAGCAGCTCCATCAGGGTGGCAGCTCAGCCCTCCTCCCCGCCTGCCACTCGCCCCCCACGTACTTCTGGAAGAGCTCAGCTTTTCAGACCCTGAACTATTCTAGATGGGATTTTCAGCTGCCATTTTCCTCCTGTAATTAGGATTTCCTTGGCAGAGCACTAGTTCCATCACCCAGGAAGGGGCTGCAGACCTTCATACTTATATTTTTCACTAGCACATGCTCTGTCAGAGTACTTACATTCTCATTCTCTGCAACAATTCCGAGATCCATATGCGCAGAGGCCTCGATCTCAGCACAGTGTGGGGCAGGCAGCGACTGAAAAGCAAAGGAAGAATCTAAGCATCTCTAAGGAACTTCTCCCTGGAGGTCCAGCACTGTTGCTATCAACTTTGGTTACTAGAGGGTGTGGCATCCACCTCGATTTTAAGGTGGAACCAATAATTCCAGCCACCTCACCTCAGGAGCTGTTAGAGGAAAGGAAATGGCACCTCTGGGGAGGCTTCTCTATTCCCAAGCTGGCACACAGCAGACACTGGAATGAGCAGCTCGGGAAACACCCCCAGCAAAGCAATATTGCCATTTAGGAGGTACCACCCTATTATGGACCATTCCCAAACCCGGCTGAAGGGTCAGTCTCCATCTTCAGTGCAGAGGTATTCCAGTAATTAAAAGGAGCTGATAAAAAAGAGGGAGAGTGTCTTTTTCCATGGGCAGATAGTGCCAGGATAAGGGGCAAAGGCTTCCCACTGCCAGAGAGGAGGGTTGGATGGAATATTGGGAAGGAATCCTTCCCTGTGAGGATGGTGAGGCCCTGGCACAGGCTGGGCAGAGAAGTTGTGGCTGCCCCATCCCTGGAGTGTCCAAGGCCAGGTTGGATGGGGCTTGGAGCAACCTGGGCTAGTGGAAGGTGTCCCTGCCCATGGCAGGGGGTGAAATGAGATGAGCTTTAAGGCCCCTTCCCACCCAAACCAGTCCATGATTCTGTGAGACTAAGATCTGATTAACCCATGAATTAACTCATTAACCCAACCATTTGCTCCAAGATCATCCAGTAACACCTAACTTACTCTTACTTACTCTTACTCCAGGCAACTTACTCTTGATCTCTGCAGTCCTTGTACTTCCCATGTCAATGAGTCACACAAAAGGTCCCAGGATCTCAGAGCTCTGGTCAAGCTAAAGCCAGTGACAGGGAAGACCTTTCCCAATTTATCCCTTTGCATCAGAGATGCTGTATGGAAAAAAATCTAAACTTCAAAGCAAAACATGCACTGAAACAAGCCCGGATTAGCCCAGACAGTGCTAAATCTGAGTTGTGCTGGTCTACATGCTGCTACTGCCTCCAAACTGGGACCATCGAGGCTGGAATGGGACAAATCCCAAATGTGTGCAAAGCTAAAAGCACTTGAAGAGTCTCCAAGATAAGAATGAAGATAAGAGGGAGTGTGGGGTATGGTGGGTAACACTGGGAAACCTTGAGCAGTGGTAAAACTAGATGGACTAGATGACCTTTAAAGGTGCCTTCCAACTCAATCTGTGATTCTAAAATGAATTTCAGTCCTTAAGCTCCTCATTTCAGGCTTATTATCGCTGCTATTTCTGTAGAGTGGGTGAGTTTAGGTAAGAATCTGTCTTTTAGAGAAGAAAAGCTTTGACAATTAATGTTCAAAAAAGATCACAGCTCTGAATAACTCTTCAGGATCTGTCACAGCCAAGAGGATGAGAGGGAGAGGAGCCATCTTGACAGAAGCTCTGTGCCAAGCCAAGCTCCTCACCTGGCCCAGGCTGCTGGAGAAGACCCTGTAGGCCCTCGAGGTGGATTGAATGAAGGTCCATGGACATGATACCCAGGGGCTGAACATTCTAGGGGCTCGGGAGAGGGAGAAAACTTTGAAACTTCCAATTATGGCTTATTTTTCTGCAAAAGAACTTAACAGACCTGAAGCAATTTTATTAAGGTAATGAAAGTGCTGATGAGAATTCACAGTCTCTTCACACCCACCGAGGAGCTGAAAGCCAAATTCACACCCCGCCCACGGCGCAGGGGGCTCAGGAGGCTCCGGAGGGGCTCGGGCACATGGAGGAGCTGAGCAGCAGCTCCACTGCCTGGGCACATGCCGTGTCCTAAGGGGTCTCAGCCCCATAAAGACACCCCAAGGATGGGCACCCTGGCTGTCCCAGACCCTGGGACACTCGATACAGGAGGGCAAACAGCTCAGCCCATCACAGTGACACAGCCAGGTGCTCCCTGATCCATAGGGGTGCCCATTTCACCTGGCAGAGGACAATTAATACATGTAAGTATGGTATTATTTATGCAAACCCACCTCCGTGGCAGGTGCCATACAGTGCTGACTTTTCCCATGGGTTGGGAATATGAAATAAATTTTGTCCTGACCAACCAATTGCAAAATTGGGCTAGGAAATGAGGGTTTAGGGTGTCGCTGCAGCCCCAAATCTCCATCCCCACTCCGGAGTAAAACCAGATAGAAAGTACATGTTTTGTTAACCCCCCAAAATGCCGCTCTGTCCTGCACCTTCCTGTCAAGGACACCTTAACCACAGCAGCTGTGGAGGCTGGATCACCATGGTACGAATCCCTCCCGCGGCGAGCGGCTCAAAGTCGGGGAAATGCTCCCAAATCCACGGGAGCTCAAGGGGAAAGCGGTGGAATATCTGGAGCCCGCAGCCCAGCGGGCCGATCCCGGTGCTTGCTGGCTCCTCTGGTCCGGCCCTGCCGGCCCGTGGGGGTCACACACCGCGCTCTGCCCCCGAGGGGACCCGGGCGGAGCAGCCCCCGCCTTCTGCGGAGCCTTCTGCGGCGCCCGGCGCAGCCTTAGCGCAGTGACTGGCTCCATCTGGCTTCCAGCGCCGGCAAAGGGAATTTGCATCCGCTCCTGGATCCTGCAGATTCCTGCTGGGAGGCCGGTGGAGCACCGGGATGCCCAGTGTGGTGGGAGCAGCCCACAGTGGGTCACCTGCCTGGGGGCAAGGAGGTGCCCAGACCAGGCACCCACTGATCCCCACTCAGCACATTTTCTCTTTACATCCAATTTGAATTCACCATCTCCCAGCTTAAAACCACCACCCCTTCTCCAGTATTGACAGGTCTTGAGGAAAAGCTTCTCTGTCACTCTTCCAAGCCCTGATGCATTGCCAGGCTGCCAGAAGGTCTCCAGGCTGGACAGCCCCAGCTCTCCCAGCCTTTTCTCCTTGCTCCTTACTCAAGGTGGCTGCCTCCCATCTCTGTTCACCCCCCAAATCCAGCTCTGACCTGGCAGCCACTGCTGGCACAGGTTCTCCTGCCATTCCCTGTCCCCATGCGCCTCCAACCTCTTGCTCCCAGGGCTTCTTCTTTTCCCCAAACCTCAGTGTTTGGGAATTTTCCCATCTGTGCCTCCAGCAATGGCCATGGTCACCCTGAGTCATGCCTTGGGGACATCCTCGCCTCTCCCAGTCCAACCAGTTCAGCCAGGCTGGTGTTGGTGACGTGGTTTCGCGTGGCCACGTGAGCCACGAGTGCTATAATTGGCTTCCCCGAGAGTCACTGGCACATCCGGCACCTTTCCCGACTTTCCCAGCAGCCATGGCAGGGCAGGAACTGACACTCAGTGATCTCATGGGCACCTTTGCCGGCAGCTGCCAGACCCTTTGTGCCCTGCCTCCCAGGGTCCCATCTCCAGTGACAAGGACCAGGATGGTCAGAAACATCAGAGGCCAGTGAGCAGCAGGCAAAGCCCAACTCCTGGGGCTTGGTCCCTGCTGGTGTCCCCAAGAGAGTAACACAAGCTCTGGGGCACTGGTGTCACCCATCCCAACTCTCTCGGGCAGCAGCATCAGGACTGGCACTGGGGATGAGGAGCAGGAGTGCTGGTTGCCCTGGCAACATGAGATGGTCTCCTCCAGACGGGGACAGTATTTGGCAAGATTTACTAAAAATACTCCCTAACTCAGCTGTGACAACACCACATGTGTCACATCCCTCCTCCCCTCAGGGCTCAGCCTGGGTTGGTGCTGTCGCTGCTGGTATCCAGAGCTGTCCCTGGTCACTCACCCTGGTGGGTGGGGATGGACCAGGGAGCTCCTGGAGTCCCACAGCAGACCTGGCAGGGCTGCCAGCATCAGTCCCTCCCCAGTTCAGCCAGCCCAGTTCAGCCAGAACAGGGAGCCAGGGACAGCTGGTGGCATTCCCACACACAGGGACTGGGAAGCTCCCTGGGGAGGGACCTGCAGGCACAGGAGGGCTGCTGGGGAAGGTAAATGATTCGTTAGAGTTTAAATAGGTTTTAAAACTACTTTTTTTATGATTTTGCTGCTTTTCCTAATACCATTACAGCCTTCTCCATGGCAACTAGGGGAGGCGGCTCAGACTTTGGTCCCGGCCAGGGAGATTATCTGCTTGAGCTGGAACGACGAGGGGATCAGGTGGGGAGATCTACACTGGCCAGGGACATGGTGGGAGGAGGATATCCATGATGGAGACCCAAATGAGGTCCCTGTGTTGGCTTTGGAGCCATGGTATGCCAGGCAGGTGGAGGTCCAGGTCTGCAGGATGGGCTGTTGGTGATGCTCGAGGGACTGACATCCATGGGGTTGCAGCATCTCCTGCCACAAGTGATGGGATGCATCTGGAGGAGATGCCCTCAGGGAGGTTGAAAGGTGGAGACAGGTCTAGAGGCAACCCCTCAAGGACCTTTAAAGGTGGAAATGGGTCCAGCTCCTCCCTGCACTGCAGCCATGCTGGGAAAGGATTTGCTTATTGACCCTCTATTTAACCCTTCACATTTCATTAGATATTTTTCCATCGAGGGCTGCTGGAGACACGGAAAAACCTGATCCCAGTTGCAGACAGGGCTCGTTTAAACTTCCCAAAGAGGTTTGTGGGTTTTGGCTGCCTGAGCTGTGCTGGTTCAGCTCTTTTTAGTTTCCAGATTGATTACACCTTGTGTCAATATGTGCTTAGTGCCTATGAGTGGGTGTGTGTATCCCCATCCCTCATTTCTCCCTTCTGATCTATAAATTCCCAGAATGGAGGATTAAAATAGAGGAGGAGGAGAATGCCACTCGGGGCCAAAGGGAAGGGAGCAAGTGGTGCCTGTGGGAAAGTTGTGTTGCAAGGCTGGAGCCTGAATGTCTCTCTCCAACACCTCTACCCATGGGCATGGAACTGCCCGAGTTCAGTGATGGAGAGCTGTGGAGCTGAGGGGAGATGCCAGGATCCCATGGGGATGGGCATGGTGGGGGCATCCATGGTGCGAGACTGGTGGTGGACAGCTTTCCTGCTCCATCTCCACCTCCCAAACCAGCCTGGTGGGAACTGGAACTGGGGGAGATGCCAGGCTCCCACGGGGATGCCCATGGCATGGGACTGGTAGTGAAGAGCATCCCTACTCCACCTCCAGCTCATGGACCAGCATGGAGGGAACCAGGGCTGGGAAGAGCAACACCAGTGGGAGATACCTGGTCCTGGAGGTGTGGATGGGAACAGTGCCAGCCTGGTGCATCTTCAGGGAGGAATGAGGCTACCAGGAAATGGGGAAGGGTTGGCCATGGCTTTTCCATCCGGCAGCCGCTGGCCATGAGGTTCCTCTTGCTGAGGCAAGTTCTTTCTCTTTCTTTCCTGGAAACTGGTAAAAGATTCCACAGAACCTGTGTTGGAGAAATGACCTGGAACACAAGTTGAGGTCACCAGCCTCAACTTTGCCCCCTTTGGCACAAAAACACAGAGCTAAACCTGTGGTGCTTCCAGCACCATCTCCACCCACCCGGCAAGATATACCCTTAGGAGGGATCTGGGGGTTCAGCCCTGAGGTTTGTAGTGCCACATGGAAAAGAGCTTTTTCCCATTCTCAACTCATTTCCCACTTGCATCACCATAAACCCTCAGGTGTTTCAGCCCATCTCACAGTAAGGATGAGCCGACACCTCTAATCCCTGTGTGCTACAGATGCTCCAAGCCCCAGGATGCGGTTTTTGGGTTCTGGTGCAGCCCCTCTGCCAGGGCTTTTATCCCAGGCCATCCTTGGCAGAGCAGAGCAGGAACACAGGGAAGGGTCAGTGCTGCTGCTCAGGACCCTCCAGGAGATCAGGGCAGGGTCAGCCCTGTGAGGTTGCCCCGCCCTTCCCTCCACGCTCACTGCCACACAAACCCCATCTCTGGCAGGATCCCCACTCCCACTCAATCAGATCCCTGGACATCTCACTCCACGCCCTTTCCCCGAGCTGCCCTAAAGGCGGTTCCAGACCAGGGGGAGCAGGGGGGAGCCCATCGCGGTGACAGCGTCCCCGGGCAGGCTGTCCCGGGGGCTCAGCCCCTGCCCAGCCCAGCAGCAGTGGGGTTAAGCCCGGCCGGGCGGGCGGCTGGACAGGCGTCAAGGTGGTTGCTCCATCCATCCCTGCGCAGGCGGCGGGGCCGGAGAGCGGAGCGGGAGCAGGAGCTGCCCTGCCCGTCGCCATGAGCGCAGGCAAAGGTGAGGCTGGGGAACCTGCCCCTGGGCCAGGCTGGGGCTGGGGGGACACGCTCAGACTCTGCTGGGGCTTCGTCACCCTTCGCTCTTCTCCTCCTCCACTGCTAATAAGACACTTCGGGGGGCCCCTGGGGGGCTGGCAGGCACTGTAGGGCAGAGCCCAGACCTGGCTGGGGGCTGCAGGGATGGGCAGGGGCTGCAGCACAGAGACCCCTCAGCTCTCAGGAACAGCAGGTTAAGGGGTGGGGGGGCAGCTGAGGAGGAAGGAGGAAATGGGACTGGGGGTCTTCCCCCAAGAAAGGGAGAAGCTGCTGCTGCTGCTGCAATATAGAGATGAATTTTGGGGGTGCATGCACCCGAGGTGCCTGAGCTGTGGCAGGAGTGGGGGGTGATCCCACACTCTCTCCCAGGGGATCCAACCCTGAAAAGTGCTGCAGCTGCTCCATGTGTGCAGGGGGCTGGGACCCACCCCTTCACCCCCCCAAGGCCAGCAGTGCAGGCACTCAGCAGGAGGGTCCCCAAGAGCGGCCAGAGCCCTGCACTGACCCCTTTGCTCCCCATCCCACAGCAGGCATCCCTCTCCTGCTACCCCTGGCCCTGCTGCTGGCTGCTGCCTCCCAGCCCCCCGGGGGGGACCCCCTGAAGGAGCAGGGGGCCACGGACCCCCCCCGCTGCCCCAGCCCCTGTGCCTGCAGCCTGGATGACTACAGCGAGGAGCTCAACGTGTTCTGCAGCGCCCGCAACCTGACGCACCTGCCCGAGGACATGCCCCCCAACGCCAAGGCCCTGTGGCTGGACAGCAACAACTTCACCGTCCTGCCGGCTGCTGCCTTCAGGAACCTGTCAGGCCTGGACTTCCTGGACCTGCAGAGCAGCCAGCTGGCCAGTGTGGAGCAGCACGCCTTCCACGGGCTGCGCAGCCTCTACCACCTGCACCTGGAGCGCAACCGCCTCAAGCACCTGGCTCCACACACCTTCCTGCACACCCAGAACCTCGTCTCCCTCAGCCTCAACAACAACCACTTCAGCAAGGTGGAGGAAGGGCTCTTTGCTGGGCTCTCCAACCTCTGGTACCTGAACCTGGGCTGGAACTCGCTGGTGGTCCTGCCTGACAAGGTGTTCCATGACTTGCCCAACTTGAGGGAGCTGATTCTAGCTGGGAACAAGCTCCCTTACCTTCAGCACCAGCTCTTCTGCAGCCTCACTGAGCTGAAGGAGCTGGACCTGAGTGGGAACGCACTCAAGGGCATCAAGATCAACATCTTTGTCAAGCTGCAGAAGCTGCAGAAACTGTACCTGAACCACAACCAGATCAATGCCATTGCCCCCCGTGCCTTCATGGGCATGAAGTCCCTGCGGTGGCTGGACCTGTCCCACAACCGGCTTGTCTCGCTGTACGAGGACACGTTCCTGGGCCTCCTGAGCCTGCATGTCCTACGCCTGTCCACCAACTCCATCACCAGCCTGAGGCCCAGGACATTCAAAGACCTCCAGTTCCTGGAGGAGCTGCAGCTGGGGCACAACAGGATCCGGAGCCTGGCGGAAAGGACCTTCGAGGGGTTGGGGCAGCTGGAGGTCCTCAGCCTCAACAACAACCAGCTGCAGGACATCAGGGCTGGGGCCTTCCTGGGACTGTACAACGTGGCGGTGATGCACTTGTCTGCCAACTGCATCAAGGTCCTCCCTGACTTTGTCTTCAAGGGGGTCACCAAGCTGCACAGCCTCCACCTGGAGCACAGCTGCATGGGCAGGATCCGGGCAAACACCTTCTCCGGGCTCTCCAGCCTCCGGCGGCTCTTCCTGCAGCACAACAGCATCTCTCTCATCGAAGACCAGAGCTTCAGTGAACTGCACGAGCTCCTGGAGCTCGACCTGAAGCACAACAGGCTGAGCCACCTCTCGCCCCGGCTCTTTGTGGGTCTGAGCAACCTGGAGTACCTCTTCCTCTCCTCCAACCAGCTCCTTGAGATCTCCCAGGACACCTTCAGCCCACTCCAGAGACTCTTCTGGCTCGATCTCTCCCATAACCAGCTGGAGACACTGGACAACACTGTCATCTCCCCCCTGGCCAACCTGCGGTACCTCAGCCTGAGGAATAACTCTCTGGAGACCTTCTCCGTGGGCTTCTTGTGCCCCCCCTTCACCCTGGAGCAGCTGTGGCTGGGGGGCAACAACTGGCACTGCAACTGCTCCCTGAAGGGGCTGCGGGACTTCTCCCTGCAGCACCCCGTGGTGGTGCCGCGCTTCGTGCAGTCGGTGGCCGAGGGGGACGACACCCACGTGCCCGTGTACACCTACAACAACCTCACCTGCCTGCACCCCCCGGCTGTGGCGGGCCTGGACCTCCGGGACACCACCGAGGAGAGCTTTGCTCACTGCTGAGCTGTGCCGGCCTCTCCCAGGGGAGGAGCTGTTCCCGATGGGCGATCCTCACCTGCCCCCTCCCTGGCCCTGGCCTGGGGCAGCAAAGGGAGCTGGGGCTCTGTAGCCACCCCAGCTGAGCCCAGCTTTGCCACCACCTCCAGCTGCCACCGCAAGGAGAGTCATGCCCAGGCAATGCTGGACGGGCATCAGCCCTTGGGCTTCAAACTGAGCGTTTCAGCCCTTTAATATTTAAATAGCAGCCCCCAGTTGTTCCCAGTGGGAGCATCTCTGAGCCTCCAGGATGGGGGAATGCTGCACCCCTAGCCTGCAGCCCCAGCGAGGGGTATCCCTGCCCAGGCCAGGACTTCTGTGGGACAAAACCAAGCATCCTCCTGCCATGGAGCAGTGGAGAAATCCTAAAAGCCCCCTGGAGCTTAGGAAAGGGGGCAGAGGACTTGCTTTAATGATTCCTTGCAGCAGCAGAACGCCACATGTCAGTCACCTGATAAATGGCAGCAGACAAATAAACCTTTGGAGCTATTGCAACCCATCTTGTAAGTACGTTTGTTCCAAAGCTTGTGCTGCCCCCGACTGGGGATTCCACCCAGAGGCTCCCGGGGTGAGGGGTGCAGGGTCCCAGGGTCTCTGCCCAGAGCCCCTTGGGGTGAGGGCTGCAGGTCCCAGAGAGGGGGTGGTGAGGAGCTCACAGTGTTTCCCACAAGCTCTGGGTGGGTTACATGTGCCCAGGGAGGGAGCAATAAGTCCCTGGACACCCCCAAGAAGCCAACAGCCGTGTCAGACTCCAGCACTGCTCCTGGCTTTCCAAATCCCAGTAAGTGTTCAAAGGTCAGGTAAAATTTTCCTGGAAAACTGCACATGGGGAAACCTGGCCAGGTGTGGGTCCCACAGGCACAGTGGGAGCAGGGCTGAATGGTGCTCCTGCTCTCCTCTAAGCAACAGCTGACTGCTATAATCCGGTCTGGTTAGTTGGAATCCAAGATTTCCCTGTCTTCCTGAAACTTCACTGTGAGGGCAAGTCCCAGACGCAGAGAGGGAGGCAGGCAGGAGGGGCTCAGAGTCCAGGAGGGAAGGAGGTAAGATGCAAGGCCACCACCTCCACTTGCTTCCCAGCTTAACTAAATCCTGCAAGAGCAGGGCAGGTCCCAAGAGAGCAGCAGCCCATGCAAGAGGTCCAGGGAACAGGACACTCAGAACAAGGAACCACAACCCACCCAGGGACATGGAGGAGCCCCAAGTGTTGCAGGGGGGTGGAGAACAGCCATGGCAAAGCATCTCATGAAGAACTGCCAGGCCCAACCAACAGCAAGATAAGGGACAGGCTGGATCCTGAAGCTGTTACAGAAAGAGGGATTTAGCTGAATTCCAGCAAGGAAACAAGGGAAAAACAGGAAATACCTGGATGTACATGAAGTGCTCGCAATGCCAAGACTCAGACCTACAGTGAGGCCTAACGCCATGGAGAAACAGAAGTCACAGACTTGGATTTAAGAAAAGTGTTTACTGCCTGGAACCTTTAAAAATATTCCTGAGTCACATAACCCCCAGCAGACCGATGGCCTCGTTTCCAGTGTGATGGGATGCAGATCTCACAGGTGGGAGAGCTCTTGGAAACGTTCCCTCACACGCAGCACACGCCGTGTCCTCACCAGGAACCAGCGAGCTGTGAGTCCCAAACCCGGGGGCCTGGCCTGGACCCACATAGAGCATCCAGCACGACTCAGCCACTGAACCAAGGACTGTGGAATCCATCACTGAACCAAGTACCGTGAAATCCATCCCACAGGCAAAGCAGGAGGAGGCAGCAGCACATGGAACCATGATCTGGATCATCGGTGCCACGTGGGTTCATTGAGGGAAGAACAGCCACCTGTCACTGTAACTCCAGAGTGTCTTTGGATCCAGGGGAATGGAGCAGTACTTCCCTTTTGAGACTGCCATGAGCAACAGGAGTCTGCGCTTCCCATCCCTCACCCCAGAGTGAGACAGTTTCAGACTTAACCAGCACCTGAGCCCCCTTCCCTGCTGGCCCAGGGCTCAGCCAGGAACAGTCCAGCTCCACACCCTCCTCAGGAGCTCTGCCTTGATGTATCCAAGACCTGCTGGGCGATGTGAGCCAAGGCAGGGAAGGCAGAGCTCTTGGGAAATTCTTGGATGAAGTCTCTGCCTTCTTCCAAGCTCTGGCTGAGCTGGGGGTCCAGGGGAACACAGCCTGTGGGACAGGAGTGGGGAGAGGGAGTGCTGGAATATTGTATGGCAAAGGTCTGGAGTCAGGGTTAAAGAAATACACTGTCAGAGACAACTCCAGGAGAATCAGTAGGAAAAAGAAACCACTGCCCTCCTTGAGCTCTCCAGGAGCTAATTCTCACCTGCAACTATTTCCTCTGGGTCCAAGACCCCACCCCAGTGCTTCAGGAAAGGTGGTCTGCCCCCAGAGCCCAGCCCTGCCCAGGAACAGGGTTCAGCCATCGGCCCCCTTTTCTCAGAGGCTCCAGAACATTCCAACACGGTTTTTGGGCAGCTCCAGACTTGTTTACCCTGTCACCATGATGTCAGCAGGCAGAGCAGGCTGTTGGCACCACCCCCTCTGCCCCAGCCAGGTGCCCAGCAGTTGGGATGGCAGAGGAGCAAAGCACGATCCACACCTCAGCTCTGCCCGGGGCTCATGGGGACTGGAGTGCAGCCCCCCTGCCCTGTGCTGCTGTTTCTCTGCACTCAACCCTCCCACAGCACCACAAGATCACCCCTAAGCAGAGCTCTGCTCCAGAGGCCACTCACCTAGGAAGGGCACCCCGGCGTGCTTGGCCAGCTCCTCCCCTCCGCCTCTGGAGAAGATGTTTGTGCACTCCTGGAGGAGGAAGAACAGCAGGGAGTCATGAATTCCAGAGCCCTATCACACAGGGCAGGTGCTGCAGCACCTGAGCAGAGCCACCTCCCCTCCACCCTCCAGCCCTGCGCCCTTGGCCTCTCCCAGTTCTCAGGAGAGCAGAGCCAGTGGCTTTTCCCAAAGCTGGCACACAGACCGGGCAGCACCTCCCCTCCCTCACAGCATCACCCTTGTGGCATTCCCCAGGACACCACCCCAAGGAAGGGCCCCCAGCAGCCCTGGGAAGGTCAGCAGGCTCACAGAGCAGTGGGGGCACACGAAGCCGCTCATGTTCTCCACGACGCCCAGGACCCGCAGCCCCGTCTTCTTACAGAACGTCAGCTCCCGCCTTACGTCCCCCACCGACACGGCCTGGGGGGAGAGCAGCAGGAACTGGAGTGTCCCTCTGCCCACAGCGACTGTGGGTCCAGAGCAGATGCAAATCAAGTGGGAGGCAGATGTATAGAACAAGCAGCCATAGACAGCCTCGTGTGAACACCTGCCTGGGGGGCATATTCCCCCCCAAACCATTCCCAGAGGCAGATGCCTGCCCAGGAACTCCAGCACTCTGTCCTACCTGGGGTGTTGTGACCAGGATTGCTCCAAGCAGCTTGTAGTGCCTCAAGGCCTCCACTGTAGAGATGTGCTCATCAGATGTGCCCGGTGGGGTGTCCACGATGAGGAAGTCCAGGTCCCCCCAGGCCACATCGGTGACAAACTGTTTGATCAAAGCTGTGGAAATAAAAGGGGCAGATGAAAAAAACCACACAAGAGGTGCCTTGGGAGCCACGGGACAGGGAGTGGAAAGCACCCTGGGTGACAAGGACCCAGGGAGCGAGGGCAGGGCAATCTGTCAGCACAACACATGCTGGACTCTCTCCATCTGAGTGATCCAAACTCACTCCTGCAGAACAGGAGCCTTGTTGCCCCAAGGAATGACCTGCCCAGGAGCAGCACCACCTCCAGAAGGGTTCCCAGAAGGTTTCAGGGAAGGTTTCACCAGTGCCAAACCCCAACATTACCATTTTTCTTGGGTCCTCTCCACACCACGGCGTCATCCGGCCGCTCCAGCAGGAAGCCGATGGACATGAGGGCGATGCCCCTGTCCTGGCCCACGAACACGGGCACCCAGCCACTGTCACACTGGTGCACAGCCCTGTCCTGCACCCTCAGCATGCGGGGGATACTGGGCCCACACAGGTCCACGTCGAGGATCCCCACCTGTGGGACCAGCAGAGCCCTTCAGAAAGTGTGGGCTCAGAGCTCCCAGACTCCTTCCCTAGGCAGGAGGAGGCAGCCCCCAAATTTGGGGTGCTCATAGCCACATTTGAAAGACAGTTTCAAAGAACTGCTTTAAATATGACTGCACCCTCAGCCTCCTTCCCCCCAGGAGCATCTCCTGGCTGTTTCCAAGCACTCTGGGGAGATCCTTGTACCACAACCCAAGGGGCATTGGTTGCACAGAGCCTTTAAAAAGGCCCTCAGGGAATTCAGTCTGTCTTGTGCCCACACATTTCCCTTTTGTCCCCACTGTCACAATGTCCTTCAGCTCATCCACTTCACCCCACAGAGGGAGTGGGTTAAAAAACAAACCAGCAAAGTAATTTCTCAGTGTCTCGGTTTCCAAACCAGCAGTAAATATTGGGTGATTTTAGTCTCTTGGATAAAAGAGAAATGATGTACACTAACCTGACTCTGTGACCTGCAAACTCAGAAGAACCCCCCGAACCACTACCACAAACAGCATTTTCCTAAAAAACCCACACAGGACACACACACAGTGAAAGCACAAGCACAGGCCAGCCCAGCTGGAGGCTGAGCTGCCCCCAGCCCACTCACCCTGTGCCCGTGGTGTCGCAGTGCCAGGGCCAGCTCCGTGCAGATGGTGCTCTTGCCCACCCCACCCTTCCCTGAGAGCACGAGCAGGATGTGCCTCACCCCCAGCAGGTTGGTGCTTCTCTCTGGGGGGGAACAACAAGGAGGCATCAGAGTGTCTTCTGCAGAGATTCAGCAGCCCCTGCCACCGGCTCTGCTGAGGTGACAGCAGCTGTCACTGCCCCAGCAAGTCTGGTTGAAGCGTATCATGGAATTGTCGAATATGCTGAACTGGAAAGAACCCACAAGGACCATCCAGTCCAACTCCTGGCCCTGCACAGACACCCCAACAATCCCACCCTGTCCCTCAGAGCGTTATCCAAACCCTCCTGGGGCTCTGGCAGCCTTGGGGCTGTGCCCACTGCCCTGGGGAGCCTGGTCAGTGCCCACCACCCTCTGGGGGAAGAACCTTTTCCTGAGATCCAACCTGGCCCTGCCCTGACACAACTCCAGGCCATTCCCTGGGTGCTGTCCCTGCTCACAGAGAGCAGAGATGGAGCTGCCCCTTATGACGAAGCTGCAGCCGCCGATGAGCTCTGCCCTCAGTCTAAGGGAGCAGGATGTGCCACAGCCCTTTTGCCGTCAGAAAAGGGCCAATAAGAACAATCGCCGTAAATATTCTATGAGGAATAAAGGCCCGTCCCGATGACCAAAGTGACAACTGGGCAGCAAATGCACAAACACCCACAGGGCTGGTCAGGCCCAGCCCGGGGGCGCGGGTGAGCTCAGGCCCTTGGCGTTTCCTTCCTCCAGTGCCACCCCGCTCGCTTCCTGCCAGCCCCTCGCTCCTCTCCAGCCCTCTCGCCGATCGCTGCGTGCTGTCTGCGCTCCCGGGGCTCCGCTTCGGGCTCAGCCACCGCGCCCGGCCCAGCTCCGGGGGCTCCAGTCCCCGCCGGGCAGAGCCCCACAGCGCCGGGCCCGGGCATGGAGTCCACCCGCAGCATGGCCGAGCTCATCCGCGCCTCCGACGACGGTAAGGGGGCCGGGCCGGGGAAGGGGGGCGGGCAGTGCCGAGACGGGGCGTCGCAGCGCGGCGCTCCTGGGATCCCGGCGCGGTTACCCGGCGGGAGCCGCGCCCAGCCCCGCGGAGCTCCCCGGGCGCGGGACCCGGCCCCACCGGGGCGGTCAGCCCGGGCGGGACATCCCCGGTGGGACGGGCCGGCCGGGCCGCCCAGGTCGGACCCTACCGTCCCGGTTCCCCCCGGTTCCGGTTCCCCCCCTCGATCCCGATCCCACTTCCCCCTGGTCCTCCCGGTCCCCCTGGTCCCGGTTCCCCCGCTCACCGCCGCCCGTCCCCTCCATGCTGCCGCCGTGCACCGCCCGCTTCCGCCTTCCGCCGACTCAAAGCCCCGCCCCCTCAGACTGCCAGACCGCCTTGTCCAATGGCAGACCGCATGCTCATCGGTGAACCCGCCCACGAGATCTCCGCAGCCAATCCCCCTCTCTGGCTTCCCTCCCTTCGACCAATGGGTTTAGCGCTTTGCCTTTGCTGGTGGCCGCCCAATGGCGCTACTCGCTGAGGATTGACAGCCGGCACAGCCAATAGCGCTGGGCTTCCCCTCAGACACCGCCCCTCCCACCTCCTCCGGCCGTGAGTGACAGGGCACTCAACCAATCGTGGGGGGTCGCGGCGTGGCCGCAGCCAATGAGCGCCCGGGGGCGGTCCCCGGAGAGGATTGTTTATGTCCCTGGTGGGGAAAGTAGGTCAGAGCGCGGCGGGCCCGGGGAGGTGAGCGGGAGTCGGGACCGGTTCTGGGATCGGGAGTGGGATCGGGACCGGGACGGGCACCGTGGACGGGTGAGAGCTGAGGGCCGGGGTTTGGCTCAGGCCGGGGCCGCGCTGGGCGGCCCAAGCGCGGCGGCCTGGCCTGGCCTGGTCCGGCCTACCCTGTGCCGGCACAGCCCGGTCTCCGGGGCGCGCCCTTAGCGGAGCGGCTGCCTCGCGGTCAGGGAGCCAGGCTGGACCTGGCGGGGCGCGGGCACCGTGCGGGTCCCGGGCATGGCATCGGCCCGGGAGTCGGCGGGCCCAGCGCCCCTCGGGGGGGAGCGGCATTCTGTGCCAGCGCTGGAGCGGCAGCGGGACCGGGACAGTGCCCGTCCCTGTGCTGGCGGTGATGGGGCACCTCTAGTCCTGGGGATACTTCTGGGGCCCTCATGGCAGGAAAGACACGGAGGGGCTGGAGGACCAAAAGCAGCTGAGGGAGCTGGAGGGGCTCAGCCTGGAGAAAAGGAGGCTCAGGGGGGACCTTCTCGGTCTCTGCAACTCACTGACAGGAGGGGGGAGCCGGGGTGGGTCGGGCGCTGCTCCCGGGGAACAAGGGACAGGACAAGAAGAAACAGCCTCAAGTTGTGCCAGGAGAGGTTTACATTCGGTATTGGGAAAATTCCTTCATGGAAAGGGTGGTCAGGCCCTGGCACAGCTGTCCAGGGCAGTGGTGGAGTCCCCATCGCTGGAGGGATTTAAAAGCCATGTGGATGTGGCATCTGGGGACATGGGTTAGTGGTGGCTTTGGCAGTGCTGGGGGAGGGGGTGCTCAGAGGGCTTTTCAAACCGTAACAATTCTACAAGAGACTTTTCCCTCAGTGCTGGATCAGTGGGACAAACTCCGTGCTGTGCTGACTCCAGGCTGTGAGTCTGGCCTTGGGGAGGGCTGGGGGAGCAGAGCTGTGCTGTTGGGCTGCCGTGGCTGCTCTGCAGAGCTGGAGAAAGTTTCTGGTGTGGTTTTACGTGCTTCCCCACCATGGCTATGTTGGGCAGCAGTGTGAGCACTCTGATTTTGGCAGGTGGGATGCCCAGAGCCCTTTCAGGGCATCTCTGGGCACCTGCACAACTGGCTGTGGCTGGGCTGGCTTGGGGCTGAGGCACAGGAGGAACAAGGACAGGAGCTTTCTGGCAGCCCCAGCTTGGGACTGAGCCGCTGCAGGTCTGCAGGATCTGCAGCCCCAGGGGCTGAGCTGAGGGAGGGGGTCCAAGAGAAGGGTGGGGGGTTACACCCCTGCCATGTCTCCCGGTGGGACATTGATTTCTGCAAAGATAAACTTCAGGAAAATGAGATTGGAAGGTTTCCCTGTCACATCCAGTGCCACACTGGGGCTGGCATGGGCTGTCAGGCTGTGCACAGGGAAGGGGCCTCTGGAAACGTGAACAACGTCCCTGCTTGCTGTGGGGAGAGCCGGCTGCTTCCCTTCTGTCCTTGTCCTTGGGGCAAGTCAGGACAGGTCTGTGACAAGGTTGGGTTCCCTCCAGCGAGCAGGAAAGTGGTTTCTCCCCCACCCTGAATGCTGAGAGCAGAGTCTTCCCCCTCTGCTGCAGCTGAACAAACACTTCCCTGCAGACAGAGCCATGCAGGGGCTGTGGTGGGGCCAGGGCAGTACAGGCGGCCAGAGCCAGGGCAGCTGCCTGAGGTCACTCTGCACCAGGGAGGCTGTGCCTTGGTGGCTTGAAGCAACCTGGTCTAGCGGAAGGTGTCCCTGCTCATGGCAAGGGGTGGAATGGGATGAGCTTTAAGCTCCCTCCAACCCAAACCTTTCTGTGATTCTGACAACTCTGAGGCTCCCCAGGAGAGTGGGATCTGGATCCATGGATGCTGAATCCATGCCCTGCAGGAGGGTAGCTGCTGCCACTGCCAGGACTGGAGGTTGTTTCTGGGTGCCAACTGAAAACTTGGGCTTGGGGAGAAGTTGACCCTGCAGGGAGAGGAGCAGGTTGAAGTTTGCAGAGGCTCTTGATGGGGACGGAATCTCTTTTGCATGGGTTGATCCGCTGATGGGGCTGTGCAGACAAGGCTTGTGCTGATCCCTTCGGGAGGATCCAGTGACTGCGGGGATTGCACAGCCCGGGAGTGACTGTGGGACAGGCAGCCCTGTGTAACCTGTCCCTTGTCCCCAGCCTACCTCTCCAGGAGCACCATGGCACGGCGCCCGCGCAGCAGCCGGGCCTGGCACTTCGTCCTGAGCGGGGTCCGGCGCGAGGCTGACGGCAGGGCCGGCACCGGCACACGCGGCTGGGGGTACGACTCTGATGGGCAGGTAGGCTGGGCCGGGGGCACGGGGGGAATGTTCCCTTCCCTGACATTGAGCCATTGGAGAGTGTCCAAAAGAGGGCAACGGAGATGGGGAAGGGCCCTGAGGGGAAGCCTTGTGAGAACACTGAGGGCACTTGGTGTGTTGAGCTGGAGAAGAGGAGACTGAGGGGTGACCTCATTGCAGTTCCAGCTTCCTCAGGAGGAGGTTGGATCTCAGGAAAAGGTTCTTCCCCCAGAGGGTGGTGGGCACTGACCAGGCTCCCCAGGGCAGTGGGCACAGCACCAAGGCTGCCAGAGCTCAAGGAGCTTTTGAGTGATCTCTGGGGCACAGGGTGGGACTCTTGGGTATGGTCCTGTACAGGGCTGAGGGTTGGACTCGATTATCCTTGTGGGTCCTGTCTAACTCTGCATATTCTGGGATTCTGTGTAAGTTAAATGCTTTTTTAAGCATAGAATGTGTGTGTCATACATAAAGTACATACAATATTTTTAAATATCTTTTTGAAAGTAGAGCTCTAGATATGTGTTTGAAATGGATCAGTTCCCTAAGCCAGCTGTGCTCCCTCCTGGGCTGTGTGGGGCTGGGAGATGGTGGTGAAGGCAGCAGTGTGGCTTCAACCCATGAAGTTACATGCTTGGGTGTCTTCAGACTGAAATTCCCCCACGTTTCCTGCTCTGTGACATGCACCTCCAGATGTGCTGGAGATGGGAACACAGCAGGAAGAGTAGTCAGTAAAACACCATGAGGAATGACTTCAGTTCACCTCTGTCATCCTTCGCTCTTTCCTCCAGTTCTTGAGTGTGTGAATTGACTTCTCTGTGCAGTGGTGGGGGCACAAGAAGCTGCTCCGGGAGCTTCAGAGCCAGGCTGAAGCCACGAGGCTACTGCCAGAGCATGGTGTCCAAACCCAGGCCCTGTGCTCCCAGAAAATGAGCTTTCTCTTTGCAGGCAGAGCAGCTTTCTGTTCCTGCAGTCACAGGAACAACTGGATTTCTAGGTGTCAGTAGTTAAGGGAAATTAGAAGTTAGCAAAGACAGAACCCAAGCTCTTGAGTCTCCAGGTGAGAGGAGGAGGGCTGGGCAGGACCTGTGTAAGCCCAAGTAATTCAATTCCCTTTGTCTTACACAGCAACAAGAACAAGGATTTTTGTTGTTAAATACCCCTTACAAAGTCTGCCATGGGGATGAATAGCAAGAAGGTACAGCTGAGCAGTGTGTAAACCCAGAGTAACTTACTGCAATCAGTGGTAAGACACCAAACCTGTAACACAGGAGCAAGATGGGGCTGTGGCTCCCACAGTGTCCAGTGCAGGGACACGTTGGTCTCCTGACACAAATCAACTTTTTGTGTTCATGGATAAAGTAAATAAGAGCCCTTTAATGCTGCTGTGGGGTCCCTGTGGGCCTGTCTGCAGTGCTGGCCTGAGGAGCTAAACTGGCTCCCCTTTGTTCTGCCCTCCTCTCCCTTTTCCTCCTTGGCTTCTGTGCCTCACTGGCTCCTCTCACCCCCATTGCTCAGCTGGGTGCTGGGCCTTGTGGAGGCCATGCCCAGGGTCTCCAGCTGGCTGGAACCTGCCATTGAAAGCCAAAGCTTTAGCACAGTTTGCGTAAAAACTGTGTGTTAAAGGCTTGGGCTGTGACCCTGCTGTGACAGGTCCTGCTCCTGGAAGGCACAAGGAACATACACATGTAAGTGCTGAAAGGTCCCTGCAGCTCAGCAGACACTATCCATGTCCCAGAGCAGGGTAATTCCATGGGCACGAGCCTGGGGACGTCCCCACACAGCCTGGGCACACCAGAGCTCTGCCAGCCCAGCTTACCATGCCTGCAGACACCCGGCAGTGACCACTCCCTGTTCTCCCAGCAGCACAGCGACTCAGACTCAGAGCCGGAGTTTTCCTCCCTGTCTCCCTCCATCCCCAGCGCCATCCCCGTGACGGGAGAGTCCTACTGCAACTGCGAGAGCCAGAGCGAGGCCCCGTTCTGCTCCAGCCTGCACGCCCTGCACCGTGTCCGTGACTGCCGCTGCGGCGAGGAGGACGAGTGTAAGGGGCTTGGGGGGCAGGGGCTGCAGCCCTGCCCTTGCCCTACAGTGCTGCTCCTTTGTTTCCATCCCGAGGCCATGGAGGAGGATTACCAGCCCGTGCCTGCTGTCGTGTTCCCAGGGCTCAGAGCTGAACCTGTTAAGGCGTCAGAGTTCACCTCTGGGGGCCTCCTTTCCGATCCAGCTTAGGCCACCAGTGAAACAGGCCCTGGTGCTTATGGCTCTCCTGATCCCTGGAATGCTGGCGGGATGCCCAGTACGGTGTGCTTGGAGCACAGGGTGGGCTTGGGCTGGCTGAGAAAGCCATGGCATGGCAGAGCCATCCCCTGAGCCCACGAGGAGTGGAAGGAGAAGGAAGGCTCTGCGGGATCTGCAGAACCTTGTGTTAGCCAAAATGGGGACTGGAGAATGCTGACAGCTTGGGACCACTGAACTGTCCCTGGTGGGACATTGTTCAGGCATCAGACAACTCTGATGTGCACAGCTTAAGATTTACCTGCTTAAACAGTTAAAAAAAACCAAACCACCACCAGGCCTTCAAAACAACATACCCCTGTGCTTTGGCTGGGTGATCTCTCCCTGAGGATCTCTGCCCATCCTTGTCTTCTCTGTGATCTTAACAGATTTTGACTGGGTGTGGGATGACCTGAACAAGTCAACAGCCACCCTGCTGACATGTGACAACCGCAAGGTGAACTTCCACATGGAGTACAGCTGTGGCACCGCCGCCATCCGCGGCAACAAGGAGCTGGCGGATGGGCAGCACTTCTGGGAGATCAAGATGACCTCCCCAGTGTATGGCACTGACATGGTACGTGGGGCTGAGGGGAAGGACCTGGGGGTGCTGGTGGGTGAGAGGCTGGATGTGCCCTGGCCGTGCGCTGACACTCAGAAACCCCCTGTGCCATGGGCTGGTCCCACAGCATGGGCAGCAGGGGAGGGGGAGATTCTGTCCCTCTCCCCATCAGGTGAGACCCCACCTGCAGAGCTGCTTCCAGCTGTAGGGAAACCAACACAGGAAGGACATGGAGCTGCTGAAGAAAGTCCAGAGGACACCACAGAGATGCCTGGAGGCTGGAGCCCCTCTGCTCTGGAGCCAGGCTGGGAGAGCTGAGGGTGTTCACCCGGAGAAGGCTCCAGGGAGACCTGAGAGCCTCTTCCAGTGCCTAAAGGGGCTCCAGGAGAGCTGGAGAGGGACTTGGGACAAGGGCCTGGAGGGGCAGGATGAAGGGGAATGGCTTCCCTCTCCGAGAGGGCAAGGTTAGATGGGATATTGGAAAGGAATTCTACCCTGTGAGGGGTTGCCCAGAGAGGCTGTGGCTGCCCCTTTCCTGGGAGTGTCCAAGACCAGGTTGGATGGGGCTTGGAGCAACCTGGTCCAGTGGAAAGTATTCCTGTCCATAGCAGGAGATGGAATGAGATGAGCTCTAAGGTCCCTACAACCCAAACCAGTCTGGGATTCTGTGAACAGGACAGTGACCTTGTTCAGCTGGGCCTCTTCACTTAGGAAAGGAAATTGGAGCTGGGAGCCTTTAGCCTCATCCTGAAACCTCTGACTTGGCTTCACCAAACCCTTTGGGTGTTTTGGGCTGAGCCAAGAAGAGGAGGGGAGAGCCAGAAGTGGAGTCTCGGTGGTGTTTTGTTGCTTGAAAAGACACTAAGCCTGTGTTCTTTCTGGCCTTGCCTCCCAGATGGTGGGAATTGGGACATCAGATGTGAATCTGGACAAGTACCGCCACACGTTCTGCAGCCTCCTGGGCAAGGATGAGGACAGCTGGGGACTGTCCTACACAGGTAACACACCTTAGGGGGTTGAGGCCAAAGAGGCCACCAGGCCTGTGAATCCCTTCGTTAAGGACACCCAGAGTGGCTGCCAGCAGCTCTTGGAGCATCAATCCTGGTCATGTTTTGCAGAGCCCTTACACCAGTGTGGGATCCTCCAGGGCACCTGGGTGCCACTGTCATATCAGCAGTTTGGGGTTGTGCTCTGGAGTTGCAAAACCTCAACTTTCCCCTTTCCATTGGTCACTCTGGGATGGGATAGATGTTTCAGACACTGAGTGAGGCTGTACCAGCAGGAACTCACAGTGCTGGAATTGGGATGAATTCATGGAGCACAGGTTTTCCACAGAATGTCATTCTTTTTGTGTATTTTAAGGCCTACTGCATCACAAGGGAGACAAAACAAACTTCTCTTCGAGGTTTGGCCAGGGCTCCATTATTGGGGTGCATTTGGACACGTGGCACGGGACACTCACATTCTTCAAGAACCGCAAGTGCATTGGTAAGAGCAAGTGGCTGCAGGCAGAGCAGTGGGGTGGGCTGCACTCTGAGTCTGGCTGCAGCAGAAAGCACTGGCAAAGTAGAATACTAGGGTCTGACGTGAGTGGGAGGAGGGTCGCATTTGCTGTTTAATAGATTGGGATTCTGGAAGGCCTTTTTTTACCAACGGATTCAGGGTAGGTGGGACGGGTGAGATGCCATTGTCTGAACTAATGGGTGCTATGCCCTGGCAGGGGTTGCAGCCACAAAGCTGCAGAACAAGAAGTTTTACCCCATGGTTTGCTCGACGGCGGCCAAGAGCAGCATGAAGGTGATCCGGTCCTGTGCCAGCTGCACATCCCTGCAGTACCTGTGCTGCTTCCGCCTGCGCCAGCTCCTGCCTGACTACGTGGACACACTGGAGGTGCTGCCCCTGCCCCCGGGACTCAAGCAGGTGCTGCACAACAAACTGGGGTGGGTGTTGAGCATGAACTATAGCACATCAAAGCCTTTGTCCTCATCCTTCTCCTCGGGGAGCGACTCGGACAGCTCCTGCGGCTCGGACGCAGAGGCAGGTCAGAGGAAGAGGTGCAGGAGGACATAATGTCTCTGTGGGTGGGGGTTTGTTCTGCCCTCCGGGCCTGATGCACCTCTTCCTTCATGGGAACATCCATTGCTACTTGTTGGCAAAGATTACCCTTATGCTGTGGAAATCTTTGGCATCAGCATTCATCACAGGCATTGAAAAGAGCTGTTGGCTCCAGGAGGTGCCAGCTCTGACACAGGAAAACAGCAGTCAAATATCTGAGCTTCTGACTTGCTATCAAAGCCAGCACCTCTTCACAAAGGATCCTTCTTCTCCCTGTTGGCACAGAGATGTTGGACTCAATGACAGGAGTTGGACTTGATGGTCCTTTTGGCTCCCTGCCAGCACAGGATATTCTGTGATGATTAAGGTGCCCTCCCGGTTTCAAAGCACGCTGGACTCCAGTCAAACAAGGGACCTGACTCCTCAAGGCACAGTCAAAGGCCAGTGCTCCCCTC
>JAWWTY010000032.1:1487144-1499849 GCA_035222235.1 Margarornis squamiger | reverse complement strand
TGAAAGCAGTGGAGATCACCTTGTCTCTGCCCTGTGCAGGGCTCTGGTGCTTCCCACTGAACCAGCAGCATGGCTGGAATGATCCTCAGTGTGCTAGTGGCAGCAGAGCCAGCGGGCTCTGTGCTCCTGCAAGACTCATGGAATCACAAAATCGTATGGTTGGAAAGGACCTCTGGACATCATCCAGTCCAACCCCTCTGCCAAGGCAGGGTCACTGGGAGCAGGTGATAAAGGAACTCATCCAGGTGGGTTTGGAATGTCTTCAAAGAGGGAGACTCCAGACCCTCCCTGGGCAATTGTTTCCAGAGCTCTTCCCCTCTCCATGGAAAGTTCTTTCTCATCTTGATGTGGAACTTGGATTTAGTTTCTGGCCATCGCTCCTCGTCCTGTGACCAGGCACCACCAAAAAGAATCAGGGCACCACCCTCTTGACTGGATGCCAACCCCATGCCAGTCCCTGCAGGGCCTGTGATCAACCCTAATGGCCTTCTGCTCCTGGGGCTTTTCCCTGGATTTTGAGCAGTACATTTGCTGAGGTTTAGGCCTGAGCTGGTGCCATCAGCCAAGCACAAAGAAAGGGTACTGGAAAGTGGAAGAGGGCTGAAATTTTTATGGGATGGGATATAGCTTTTAACCTGTTCTTTCCATGGTTTTCCTCCCAGCACTGTTAGTGGAACACAAAGCTCTAGGTGCAGTGTGGAGTAGGACAATCCCCTCCCTTCACAGCTGAACCCCAGGATACAACTGGCTCTTTTGGCTGCCACTTCTGACTTCCTCAACTTGCCATGGACCCAAACCCCCAGGCCTGTTCACTGCGCTGCTCTCCAGCCTCTCATCCCCCAGACTGGGTGTGTAACCCTGTCCCAGGTGTGGAATCCAGCCCTTCCTCCTGTTAAATTCCACACAGGTGGTGACTGCCCAGGTCTCTGTAAGGCCCCTCTACCCTGAGGGACCCCCCAGCTCCTCCCAGTCTAGTACTGTTGGCAAACCTACTTAATGTACACTACATTTCTGCATCTGGATGATTCTTACCCTGCTTGAACACTGGGACATTTGCCAGCTTCCAGTCAAGGAGGCAAAGACTCCCCAAACCGCTGAAAAATAACGGAGAGCAGTGCCACCATGCCAGGCGCAGCTGCCCCAGCACCCTGGGATGGATCCCATCGTGTCCCAGCACACCCAGCCCGTCCCAAACCGGCCCGGGGTCCGCGGGGAGTTCGAACTCTCGCAATCAGGGGGCCCTGCGGCCTCATCCACAACACCTCCCGAGAAACATCGTAGAATTCTGTCCCCCCTTCGAGTAACACACATTCCCTAAGTCGTATTTCATACTACGGAATAGAGCTGAGCTTGTTTAAGTGCTCGTGGGACAAGACGGGCAGGTCAAACGCGGCTTCCTGAAGGCTTCGTGTCATCGGCTTCTCGCGGGCCGCGAGCGCCCCGAGCAGCCTTCGCTCCGAGAGCCCCGAGCAGCCGCCGCTCCGTGCCCCGGAGCCAGCGGGGCTGCTGCACTCCCTCAGGCGCCGCCATCTTGCCGCCCGTCCCTCCTGGCGCCGGCGCGCGGGGGCTGCCGGGGCGGGGCGGTGCCGGCGGCGGGGATTGGTCCTCCCTGGTCACGTGCCTCGGGACGGCCCTCCGCGCGCCTCTCCCGCGAGGCGTGGCCGAGCCGGCGGTCGCTGATTGGCCGAGGCGCGAGGCGTGACGGCAGCGGCGGCCGCTGATTGGTGGCGGCGCGCGCGGCCCCGGCGCGAGGGCAGCACCGCCCACGTGACGCGAGCGCGGGGCCGGAGCGGCCGGCGGGTGAGTGAGGGGCGGCCGGGCCGGGCCGGGCCGGGCCGGGCCGGGCTGGGCTGGACTGAGCCGAGCCGGCACCGGCACCGGCACCGCGATCCGCTCGGCACCGCCCGCCGCGCTCCCTCCGCCGCCGCTGCCACCCCGGGCCCCGCTCAGCCCCGTCGGGGCCGCCCGCTGTCCGGCTCTCCCTGCACGGGGCAACACACGGCCCGAGCGCAGCGCTGGCCCGGCAGGTGCCGCCCGCAGTCCCCGGGAGGTGCAGCCCGGTGTGGGTCCCAGACCGTCTGGCGGGGGCGTTTTGGTTTCCTTCAGCCCGTACAGACGGCGTAAGGTGTGAGGAGAGAGACCGGGGGGGCAGCGGGGATAGCGGGGGCTGCCGGCGCTGAGGGGATTCTGCTGCCGGGACTGACTGACCCTTTCTTTCTCTCTGATGATCGCAGCAGGCGCTCGCGGCGAGCCCGCCGTCTTTTCCCAGGAAAACTCCCAAACCAAAGGACTTGCAGTGCTGGCAGCGCCCCGCGTTCCCCCCGGGCAGCGGCGCGGCCCCTCAGCGCCGCAGGGCACCCTTCCTGATGCAGAGGGAACGATGCCGTGAGGGCCGCTGAGCCCTGGCCAGAGCCATGACAGAGCCGCACCGGGTGCCGTTCACCACCCTGCACGGCCCCCTGGGCAGCGGCTTCCTCAAGAGGCCCCGCAGGGAGGAGGGCGAGCAGCCCCCGGAGCCCGAGCCGGCGGCCGCGGCCGTGCGGATCACGCTGACCCTCTTCGAGCCCGACCACAAGCGCTGCCCCGAGTTCTTCTACCCAGACCTCCTCAAGAGCTGCCGGGGGAAAGTCAAAGGCAGCTCCTCAGGTGACAAGGTGAGTGCCCTCGTGGCCTGTGGGAAGCCGGGTGGTGGCTGGAGGGTTCAAAGGCTGGCTCAGCACGGCTGCTTTGAGGGCTGCGTCTGTGTTTGCTGAGGGTGGTTGAACATCCCACGGGCGGCAGAACTGGCATCCAGGCAGGGCTTCTTGTCAGGCCACACCATGTCACTCCTTTCCTTTGGCTGGCAATTTATGTTGGAAAGGTGTGTTGCTGGCAGCGTGTGGGACGTAAAGCTTGTTTAGAGTGGAATGGCCTGATCTAAAGAGGTTTTTGGTACCTGGCCTGCTCTTTTCCGAAGAGCACCACTGGAGAGGTGTTTCTGCAGTATGTGGCCGTATCTTTTTGAAGACTGTGCTCTGCTGCACGTGAATATTTCCACTTCATTCTTTGGCATCTCCTGTGTAGTGGACAAGGTACTTTCAGGTGTTACCTGACAAGTGTGTTTGCTGTCAAAAGCCATTTCTCAGGATACGATCACATGCAGACTCCTGTAGAATCTGAACTTTGTATTGAGTTTTTCTATGAAAAGAAACTTACTGGATTCTACTCATTTTTAGTGTTGCTCTTCAGAACTGTTAGCAGCCAGTTAATGTTTTATGCTGCTTATTTTTAGGGGCTTTTTGGGAGTTGGGAGAAGCAGAAACAGTTATAGAACTAGTTCACACACCCAAAACACAGAGACATGCTGAGAATCCCAGAATGCTTTGAGTTGGAAGGGACCTTAAAACTCATCTTGTTCACTATTCCAGGTTGCTCCAGCCCTGTCCAACCTGGCCTTGGACACTTCCAGGGATGGGGCAGCCACAGCTTCTCTGGACAACCTGTGCCAGGGCCTGCCCACGCTCACAGGGCACAATTCCTTCCCAATATCTCATCTAACCCTGCCCTCTAGCAGTGGGAAGCCATTCTCCGTTGTCCTGTCCCTCCATCCCTTGTCCCAGGTCCCTCTCCAGCTCTCCTGGAGCCCCTTTAGGCACTGGAAGGGGCTCTCAGCTTTCCCTGGAGCCTTCCCTTCTCCAGGTGAACGTCCCCAGCTTTCTCAGCCTGGCTCCAGAGCAGAGGGGCTCCAGCCCTTGGAGCATCTCTGTGGTGTCCTCTGGACTTGCATGTCCTTCCTGTCTTGGTTTCCCCACAGCTGGAGGCAGCTCTGCAGGGGGGTCTCACCTGAGGGGGCAGTGGGGCAGAATCCTCCGCCCCCCCCACTGCCCACGCTGTGGGACCAGCCCAGGGCATGGGGGGTTTCTGGGTGCCAGTGCATGGTGCATTCTGGCCGGGGCATGTCCAGCTTCTCACTCACCAGCACCCCCAGGTCCTTCTCCCAGGGCTGCTCTTGGTCCCTTCTCTGCCCAGCGTGGATTTGATACTGGGGGTTGCCCCAACTCAGGTGTACCATCAGCACTTGATCTTGTTGAACCTCATGAGGTTCCCATGTTTCCACTTTTCCAGCCTGTCCAGGTCCCTCTGGGTGCCCCATCCCATCCTTCACGTGTGCCAACCATCCCACACAGGTTGGTGCCATCCAGACATGCTGAGGGTGCCCTGATCTCCATGTCACTGGTGAAAATGTTGAACAGCTCTGTACTAAACACTGTCCTAAAGGTTGATTTGTCTGGCTGCTCCAGTCGGGATGGGTTTAATTCATGGGGTTTTGGTGGCAGCATGACAGGGTTGACTCTGATGTTTTTGTCTCTTTTATTTTTACAGAAGAAAGACCCAACTGATCCCTTTAATGATGAGGAAAAGGAAAGGCATAAAGTGGAGGCTCTTGCGAGGAAGTTTGAAGAAAAATATGTAGGTGTTTATTCTTTCTTTGATGCCCTCCCTGGGGGTGGGTGGTCCGGCTCAGCTCTCAGGCAGTGCTGGTTAATGCTCCCTGGCTCTCAGGTTCCTGTTTTCCCCCAGTCCATTATCCTGGCTGGCACGTGCTGCGTTTTATGTTCCATTTCTGTCTCAGGGCTGCAAAAATAGTTCAGATTCGTTCTTAAATCAGATGTGTTTGATTAAAGTGAATGATACGAATTCAAGTGAGTGGCAAATCACTTACTGTAATTTAAAAAACTTAATTTCCTTAAGGAAAAATGCATTTCTAGGCCTCGTTGCTGTGGCAGAGTGGAATCTGCCAATTTTCTGAGCACAGGGCTGTGGTGATTCCACTGCCCTCAGGGCACTGCTGTCTTACCTGTTTCTTTCTCTTCTTCCTCTTGCTTCACTTCTGCAATAAAACCACATTGTGTTTTACAACTGGCATTTTTGGGTAGCCAGTTGTGTGTTGTTTTGTGATACAGATTTGACCCACAGGTCACCCTGACACACTCTGTGTTTGGTGCCAGCAGTACTGAGTCTGTACGCAGTGTGTAGCAGTTATGGAAGAGCAATCCATATGGAAGAGCCCTGGCAGGAATGGTGAAGGGGTGCATATCCAGTTCAGTGTGAAGCCTGGTGGCACTAAGTCAGCTTGGCAGGCAGTGCTTTGTTTCATTTGGCTGCACTGTTTTGCTTCTGTATGACAAGGCCTAAAACTGGATTTACCACATCCTGGGAGTCCAGTGGGATGGGTTAACCCTGGTTTGGTTCTGCTGCAGCTCCTTCTTCCTGGAGCCAGTATCTGTGTCCTGTAGTGGGGGTGTCCCTGTGGTAACTGCAAAAGGAAGGGATCACAGAGTCAATCTTTGCTTGTTTAGGGTGGCAAGAGGCGCAGGAAGGACCGAATTCAGGACCTGATTGATATGGGGTATGGCTACGACGAGTCTGACTCCTTCATCGATAACTCTGAAGCCGTGAGTGCCGGGGTGGGTGTGAGGGTGGCTAAAGGGGACTGCCTGGGGGGCTGAGCAGGCACCTTGGGAGAACCTGGCCTGGGAATGAGCCAGGAGTGTGCCAGGGCTGGGGAATAAGAGATCCTGGGGCAGGAGGATGCTGGTTGGCATTCCACAGCTTCATCTGTTCTTGTGGGAGCACCATTTATGCACTCTCATGACCAGTGACAGGACCCAGGGAACAGCTGGAGCTGTGTCAGTGCAGGGCTAGGTTGGATCTCAGGAAAAGGTTCTTCCCCCAGAGGGTGCTTGGGCACTGACCAGGCTCCCCAGGGCAGTGGGCACAGCCCCAAGGCTGCCAGAGCTCCAGGAGGGTTTGGACAATGCTCTGAGGGACAGGGTGGGATTGTTGGGGTGTCTGTGCAGGGCCAGGGGTTGGACTGGATGGTCCTTGTGGGTCCCTTCCAGCTCAGCATATTCTATGAGTCTGTGAATCCCACTCCATTTTCCAAGCAGCTCAGCTATGAGATAAATTAGCAAAGCTTACAGTGCTAGTAAACTGTTCTCTGTTTTTTCCAGTATGATGAGCTTGTTCCTGCTTCTCTCACTACGAAGTATGGAGGGTTTTACATCAACTCAGGAACGCTGCAGTTCCGTCAGGCATCTGAGTCTGAGGATGACTATGTCAAAGAGAAGAAGAAGAAGTGTCCCAAGGTCAGCAAGTCAGCTTTCTTAGTTGTTTCCTCTGTTAGAGCTCAGAGCTTGCTGCATGAAAGCATGTTGACATTCAAAGTGGGAGAGATCTGTGACTTGGTGTGGGCAGAATAGGGATGAGCACTTGAAATCCCGTTGTGTCCCTATAGTTCGTAGTAAAATGAAGCATGCCTGGTGTGGATGAGACTCTGGTGGAGTTGCCTGGCTCCTAGAGCAGAGGTGACAGCAGCTCCCTGTCACCTTGAAAGTCTCTTGGCATTGTGGGGGGTGCAGAGGAGAAGCTGAGTGTTCTGTCAAACGCTGAAGACCATATGTGCCAGAACCACAGTGGTATATGTAGGGGTTTGGGTTAATGTGTCCAGTGTGTTCAAATTCTTGTGAGAGGCCCCACAGTGGCTCTGGGAGTGCTGGTACTGTAGGAGAGTCTTTGACTGTGATTTGGTTTTAACCCTCTGCAGAAGCGGAAGTTGAAAGACGGAGGTGAAAAAATGAAGAAGAAGAAAAAAGATGATTCTTATGACAAGGAAAAGAAATCAAAAAAGTCCAAGTTTCCAAAAGCTGGGTAAGGAGGGGGAGGAGGGAATTCTTGTTGCTTGACACCTTGCTGCAGGTTTACAGTTGTCTCAGTAGGACCTGTTGCAGTGTGGGGTGGCCTGAATGCACTTTGCATAAATGCTTCCAAAGTGGGAAAGAAAGGCAGGGGATGATCATGGAAGGAGCACAGCTCCACAACAGGAGTATCCAAGCAAAGACAGGCACAGCTGGCTGCAGTGGTGAGGTTTCTTGGAGTCTGTTTAGGTACTCACGGTGGGAACAGATACTGAAAGTGGAGAGAAAGATAAGGAATGTTGTGGGAGGAAAGGCAGGTGGGAAGGGCTTGGACTCAGGGCCATAGAAGTGCCAGGCTGGCAGGGAGGATGAGGTTATAAGGCTCTGTTGCTGCTCCTGCTGGACAGTTGTCTGTACTCCTGCCTAAAGTGTTTCTTGGATGAGTGCTCAGCTTTTTTACAGCTTTTGAGTTGTGAAATGGAGTGGTTTTTCTTTTCATTCTGAGTCATCTTGTCCTGTTGCTCTGTCCTGGCTTTGGTCTGCCTGGTCTTTCTGTTTCATTGTCTGTATCTGTTGCTCTGCACTCATTTCCTACATTTTCTTCGTATTTTTTTCCTTCTCCCTGCAACTATGCTTTGTGTTTTTTTCCTGCATGGATCTGCTTTTGGGCAACACCAAACTGTGTGAGACATTGTACTGTGAGTGTGAGCAAGGAAAAGGAATTTGCTCTCCTAGTTTTAATAGGCAAAAAGCTTCATGAAACTCTCTCCTGCCTCAGTTCCTCTGCACTGGTTGTTTGTGCATTTCCCAGTCTTCCTTGCTAGAATAATACATGTAAATAAATGAAAGCGTAGCTCTGTGGAGGTGGTTTAAGCCCCAGCACCTCTCTGCAGTGAGGCAGGACAGCCTTCCATTCTCAGAGCTGCACTGGCAGCAGGACCTTAAGAGGCTGTAGAACACTTTTTCTGGTGTAGTTAGTTAAGGGGCTAAGACTTTCCAGGGAATTGGTGGACTGAGGTGAAAGTATTTTTCTGCTCCTTGATCTTGTATTCAGTTCCCTTTCCTCTTTCATACTTTATTTGCAGCTTCACAGCATTAAATGCAAGTAAGGAGAAGAAGAAGAAGAAATACTCTGGAGCTCTCAGTGTCAAGGAGATGCTGAAGAAGTTTCAGAAGGAGAAGGATGCTCAGAAGAAGAAAGATGAAGAGCAGAAAGTGGTGACTCCTTCCCCAGCAGAGCCCACAGCCCCGAGGGAGGTGGAGGCCATGCCCGACCCTCTGCTCTCGCTCTTTGGCCATGCCAGTGACAGTGACCTGCTCCAGGCAGCCACGGCCATGGACTCCCTCAGTGACCTGGACCTGGAGCGGCTGCTCAGCGAATCCCCCGAGGGCAGCCCCTTTCCCGACGTGGAGGAAGGGAGCGATCCGGGTGGCACGGGCTTGGAGCAGGATTTCAAGCAGCCACCATCTCTCCCCGAAGGCCTCCCAGCTCCTCTGGAGAAACGCATCAAAGAGCTGGCTCAGGTATGGCAGTGAAGGGACACTGGCACTGTGGGTCACTGCAGGGGCACAGCTCTGCTGGATGAGTGTGGCAGGGACAGAGAACATTCCAGTGGGGGAGTTTTGCAGTGCTGTTGGGATCACCCCTTTGTGTCACACCTAAGTCACTTTCTTGAAGGCCCAGATGTCAGGGCGTGTCAAAGTCCTGGGCCTTGTTATCTACTGAATGTAACACTGAGGATCACACCTGTCAGGATTCCTTCTTTATCTCTCTTGGTAAAGTATGGACCTGATGCAAAAGGTAATTTCCTATGTCAATTTAACATGAATGAACCTAAATGTGAACTACTGGGGCTGGAGGACTGGTTTGGGCTGAGGTGGAGTTTTCTCCATGGTAACTGATGAGCAGGCACTGATCTCTTCTCTGTGGGGACCAGGGACAGGACCTGAGGGAATGGCCTGAAATTGTGTCAGGGCAGGTTTAGGTTGGATATTAGAAAGAGGTTCATCTCCCAGAGGGTGGTCGGGCACTGACCAGGCTCCCCAGGGCAGTGGGCACAGCCCCAAGGCTGCCAGAGCTCCAGGAGTGTTCGGATGATGCTCTGGGGCAGAGGGTGTGACTCCTGGGGATGGTCCTGTGCAGGGCTGAGGGTTGGACTTGATGATCTTTGTGGGTTCCTTCCAACTTGGCGTATTCTTTGAGTCTGTACAGGGCTGGTTTGGATTTTTGCCGAAAATAGTGTTTATAACCTAGGAATGTTTTCCTTATTGCTGAGCAGGGTTTACACAGTGCTGCTCCTCATCCCACATTGCCAGCAAGGGGCTGGGGGTGCAGAGGGAGCTGGAGGGGACACAGCTTGGAGAGCTGACCCCAGCTGACCCCAGGGATACCCCAAAGCATGTGGGGACATGCTCAGTGGACAGAGCTGAGGGAAGAAGGAAGATGGAGATGTTTGGAGTGATGGTGTTTGTTTTCCCAAGTCACTGTTCCGTGGGATGGAGTTTGGTTGGCCTGGGGATGGCTGAGCACCTGCCTGCCCAGGGGTAGGGGGGAATGGCTTCCTTGTTCTGCTTTCCTTATGTGGCTTTTGCTTTCCCTATTAAACTCTTTTTCTAAACCCACAAGTTTTCTCACTTCTCCCCTTCTGATTTCTTCCCTCATCCCTCGAAAGGGAAGTGAGTGAGGGGCTCTATGGGGCTGAGTTGCAGGCTGGGGTTAAACCATGATAAGGACAAATTCCACCATAATATTTTTAATGTTCTCTGCTGGTCAGGAGAGCAAAGTGGTGCACAGTGTTCTGTCGGTAAAATAAGAGGGTGCAGCTGGAAAGTATTACCACTTCTACAGTGTGAGAAGGCCTGGAAAGCCCTGTAGATGGGGCTTGAGGATTTGCTAGAACTGTTTCACACACAGGCAGATGCCTTCACTGAAGCCTGGGTACCATGTGGCATCTCCCACATCGGAGCAGTTGGAGTCCTTTACCAGTTTTAACATCTCAGTGTTGAGGTACCATTTAGGGAGTGGAATATGTTAATTTCTAGAGGGGTGATCCTGTGTCTTTTCAGCAGTAGCTCCTCCTGCAGCTGGACTCCTGTGGGACTCACCTATCTCCCAAATGCTGTGGGAAGCTCCAGTCTCTCTTGGAGAAGGAAAACATTGGGTGCTGCTCAGGGATCCCTCTCTTGGCATGTCAGAATGTGCTTTCAGACTTGTGGGGCTTCTCTGGTGTGAGGACTGATGCCACCAGCCTGTCAACAAGTGCTGAGAGGTTTTGTTCCTGCTACTGGTGTGTTTTTAAGCATCGATTTTAAGTCATAAACATGCTCTTGGGCCTCTGTGGTGGTGTGTGTTTTGCCCTCTGGGGCACATCAGTTTAGAGCACCTCTTACTTAAGTAAGAGATACTGAATAACTCCTGTTCCCAAAGATAAGCTGCTGTTACAGAACTGGGCTGCTGAGAAATTGTACAGGGTGGGTGAGCAGATAGAAGGGAAGGAGGAATTGAAGAAAGTATTGCCACAGCTGATAAAAATAATGGGCTCTTCTTGGATGTTTCTGTTTCAGAAAACACCAAAACAGCTGTTTCTAAATATATCGGAGTTAAAGGAGAGTATTTTGGAGGCTCCCATCGTATCAGGTTAATCGTTATGGTGATACAAGACAGTGTAATAGCAGAGTAGCAAAGATCTTCCTGCTTAGGTTTTGTGTTGCTGGACTGTGTATGTAAGGAAAAGAAACCAAGGAGGAGAAGTACTAGATTTAACAATCTCTGGATCCTCTCTGGATCAGTTAGGATTTTGGGACATGGACTCTGTTGCAGATGGGAATGAAGAGGTGCTGTATCTCTGAGAGTCAAGCCTCTTCCATCCCAGCAGGTGGGAGCATCTCCTGAGTTAAATGGAACCTCCAGGCATTTCCTCTTCTGCTTGAACTGATTCCACTTTAACTTTCTCCTTCCTGAAATAATTTTCCTGTTGAGGATTCTCATTAGCATTGAGCATTCTCCTTTGATATCACCAGCTGTCCATGACCTGCTGCTGGCAGAGAGGAATAGGCACCTTCTGGGCATAAATTAATTGCTTGCCAATCTTTGAATGGTAAATCAGGGGATTTCAAAATCGTGCCCTCTCCTGATCTCCTTTCCCGTGCAATGAATCTGGATGTGGTGCCTTGTGATGAATCCCAGTTTTGTTTATATTCCTACTCAGAAGAGACTGAAATCTCTTGGCAAATTGCTACTATCTCATTCATCTCTTGGAATTCCTTTCCTGCTGGACATACTTTTCATAGGTGTGATTTTTTTGGGCAGCACTGTGTGAGCTGCAGTCATAGCTCGGGAAGCTTCCTGAACAGGATTTTTTGTTGTTTCCATGGTGTTGACTGGGAATAACACATCCCCTGTGGCTGTGACTCTTTCTGTTGGTTTCTTGGCTTAGTTTCCAAACTGATCTAGAAAACCTGGTGATAAGTCTCCTGAACCCTCATTAAATGTGATTAGGATGATCTTTCCTGTTTGAGGGACAAGCTCTGTGTGCTCATATTGCTCAACCCAACAGCTCTACTGTGAAGTTAAAACCATGCTCTGAAACTGTTGTTTTCCCCATGGGAAATTTGCCAAAGAAGCCAGTTGCCACCTTTGTTCCATTAAAAGGAGTAATCTTCACTCCAGAGTAGTAAATCTAGTGCATCTGGAGAGAATCCAGAATGGGAAGGTCTGTGGTAGGACATGGTGCTACCAGGTCAGGGCTGGACTTAGACTGGGCAAGGGTCAGAGGACAGGGCAGGACCTCCCTCCTGCCTGTCAAGTGTGGCAGCTTTTGGATGGTGCAGAGTTTGTGGATTAAAACTGTGCTTTGTTTTGCACTATTTCCATGGTGGTTTAGGAAACACTCAGTTGCTTGTGTCATCTGTGAACTGCTGCTGACTTGTGTTATTTACCAACTTCCAGGCTGCCAGAGCTGCTGAGGGAGAAGGCAAACAGAGATTCTTCACTCAGGATATCAACAACATCATACTGGAGTAAGTGTTGCTGGCATGGAAGGGTGGGAAAGGAGGTTTTTTGGTAAATTCAGGAGCAGGTTTAGCAGGAGTTGTGGGGGTGTCCTTGTACAGGTCTTGCAGGCAGGACATGCCTAGGATGACATAAAAGTTTCTTGGAAATGGCTTCCAGCTGAAATATGCCGAGGTAGGATAATGTTGGAGGGGGTATGTCCAGCCCTCTGGTTCTCAAGATTATGCTTGGTATTTGTGTGCCTAAATTTGGTCACTTGACCTTTGAGTGCAGCTTGATGCAAGAATAGTAAGAGATGTTGGGCATGTTCTTTACTAGGTAAGTTACGTGCAATATGGAATATTTTATAGCTGGGATAAGGCTGCTGTGTTCCACTGGCTCTCTGTGCAGACTGGAGGAGCTCCAGTTCCGCTCTGTGTTTTCAAGGCCCCAAATTACAGAAGGGCAGTGTTGCTCAGGCAGCTGCTGTTGGATAATGGCTTCATTCTTCTGCAGGAGCCTGGAGAAGGCTGCTGAGTGCACAGGGCTTTGTGATCAGTGTCATAATGCTGACACCCAGGCTTTAATTTCATTGAGGTTTACCAAGGCACCTGCAGGGAACTGCCAGAGGGAGCTTGGGGAGTCTGTTTCCCTCTCATTCCGAGGGGTGATTCCCACCTTCCAGCATTCCAGTGTTGGCTGCACAAACAGTCCTCGTCTGATGTCAAACTGATCACTTCAGCCACAGTCAGAGGAGATTTAGATTGGTTTGTATGACTTTGTTGTAGAATTTGGGTCAGGATAATCCCAGGTATGAATATAAACTGGGAGAAGAATTCATCATGAGCAGCCCTGGGAGAAGGACTGGGGGGTGCTGGTGGGTGAGAGGCTGGACATTCCCCAGCCCAGAAACCCCCCATGCCCTGGGCTGGTCCCACAGCATGGGCAGCAGGGGAGGGGGGGATTCTGCCCCACTGCCCCCTCAGGTGAGACCCCCCTGCAGAGCTGCCTCCAGCTGTGGGGAAACCAAGACAGGAA